>CM055118.1:493571046-494036046 GCA_029206835.1 Rana muscosa
TTTAGTGTCCCTTTAAGCTTTAACAAAAAAATTATAATCTGGAAGTGGAAACTCTCTTGTTTTAGTAAATCATCCCCAATGTTTGTAGCCGCACACCCACATGGCTGTCATAGTGGGAGCAGCGGCTGTGTCCGTGCAGCTGCTGCATCCCATTAGACATAAATGGGTCGGCCTGCACAGGGGGCGCATAGAACACCTGTACATCCCCATGTGGGTAACCACAGCCCTCCCACTGTAGTATGCTATAATACACACATTTGTTTTACTCTCTTTTTTATAATTGCCGTACAGCAATTTTACAGTGCAGGACTGTGCTGTCACTGCGAGTCAAGCATTTAGCACACAGTTGCAGTGTGGCCTCATTTACTTACATGAGAGAATTTGACAGGCGGTACCGTATACTGCTCCAAATAGGCGGTACCGTATACTGCTCCAAATAGGCGGTACCGTATACTGCTCCAAATAGGCGGTACCGTATACTGCTCCAAATAGCACCATGTCTGCTTGTAGGTGAGCGGTAAAAACTCAGACCAACTGGCTGTTTATTCTTTCTTTTTTTTCTTCAAGCCCTTGTTCACACTGGTGCGATTGACATGTCAAATCGCCGGCAATGGTACCGTCCTAATCGGTGCGATGCCGCATCTGCGGCGCTGCACCGATTTCAAAAAGTAGTTTCTGTACTACTTTTTGCCATTTTGGCCCACGATTTACATTGACATCTGTGTAGAAACCTGCACAGATGTCTCTGTAATCGCGTCCGAAATTGGGACTGACAGGCGGGAGTGAAATCGTACGAGTTCAGCTGAACGCACATGATTTCAATCCCGCAGCCCAGTCTGAACCTGGGCTAAATCCAGGTTCACATATGTGCGATTTGGGTGCAGGTTTTACCGCCTCCATTTCACATTACGTGAGTGTGAGCGGCTCTTAATGGAGCCGGTGTTCTGTCGATTTGTGCCCGTGCATGCACAGAACGGAAGGGCACTCCAGCTGATTTCTGGATCAGCTGGCGTGACGTCATCATAGCGCATATCGTAGAAGGCTTTTTTTTTTTATGGGAGATACCATTTCACGGGCACGATTGAATGCTATGCAAACAGCGGAGGGACACTGTATTTGTCATATTGTGCCTCGCTGTTGCGGCGCGGGTTTACAGTGTGCTCTAGGTCTGAATTTGTGTGTGTTGCAGGGCGAGTTTGGTGTGTTTTGCCTGTGTCTAAGGGTGGGTTGCAACACAGACAAATCCCACCCGACAACAGCGAGGCTCAATCTGACAACTAGGGTGTCCCTCCGTTCTTTGCACAGCTTTCAATTGTGCCCATGAAATGGTATCTCCTGTCAGAAAAAGCCTCCTACGATGTGCGCATGCACTATGGTGACGTCACGCCAGCTGATCGGGAATTTAGCTGGAGTGCCCTTCCGTTTTGCACATGTGTGGGCAGTTTTTGGAAACCGCAGCCACACGTGAACCTGGCCTTAGCGGTCTGACAAAAGAGGTGGATAGAGGAAATTAGGCTTGTGCAATTCGTTTCGTAATGAATCGAAATTCAGCGATGTTGCACTAGAGTATGGGCTGTACAAGACTCTCCCTCCTGATTGGCTGAGACACAGCAGCGAGCTCCATTGGCCAATGAGGAGAGAGAGGGGGTGGGAACAAGTCGGGGCTCTGTGTCTGAAAAGACACAGAGCAGCCGCTCGACTTGGGTGCCCCCCATAGCAAGCAGCTTGCTATGGGGGCACTCGGCAGGAGGGAGGGGCAAGGAGCACCAAAGAGGGACCCGAGAAGAGGAGGATCGGAGCTGCTCTGTGCAAAACCACCACACAGAGGAGGTAAGTATAAAGTCTTTGTTATTTTTCAACAAAAAAAGAGCAGACTTTAATATCACTTAAACATTATTGTGTCTCCACTGGATTTCTCCTTGGTTCCTGTTACTGAATATAATATTTACATGTTTTAAACTTTTTTTCCTGGTCTCTTGCCTAGGCAAATGGTGTCATACATCCCAGGAGTCTTCAGGAGGGGTTTTTCTCAGCTATGCACGTGTCTCCTGCCTGTGTTCCATCAGAATTGGTGACCTGTCAGATTTGGTAACGGAAGTGATGTTCAGTCACCTGCGCTTTCGTACACCCGCTAGCAGGTTGCCCATTCTGACAGAACGCTGTAGTCAAAAGAAGGCGGCAGCGGACATCTTAGTACATCCACCTATGTTTTCAATTTAAGAGTACATTTTCCAATAAAGTCAGCGTATATAAATAAATATAGTCAACTGACATCTGTGAGACGGTTATTTGATGGAAAATTCTGAAACAAGCTAGACAGCAGCAGTAGGAAGGTGGCAAAGGCCATGTTGGTACACCCCACACTGCTCAGGGCTAAAACTTTAGGCTCACAAAATGTAAGATCAAATAACCATGACAGATCTCAGCACAGTATACAGTATGAAAACTTTCACATTGGGGCGGGCAGGCGTCGGCGGTAAAGTGATGCCATTTTTAGCGGCGATTTGCCGTCGTTTTTGCAGCGCTTTTCGCCCGCTAGCGGGATGCTTTTAACCCCCACTAGTGGCCAAAAAATGGTTAAAAGCGACGCTTTGCCAGTGCTTCGGCGGCGCTGCCCATTAATCTCAATGGGCAGGAGTGCTTTGTGAGCGGCATATACTGTAAGCCGCTGCTACAGCGCCTCAAAGATGCTACTTGCAGGACTTTTTTTTACCGCCCTGCCAGGACACCGCTCCAGTGTGAAAGCCCTCGTGCTTTCACACTGGAGAGAGGGGAGAGGCGCTTTACAGGCGCTATAGCGCCTCAGTGTGAAAGTAGCCTATCTCACAAAAGTGAGTACACCCCTCACATTTTCGTAAATATTTTATAATATCTCTTCATGTGACAACACTGAAGAAATGACACTTTGCTACAATGTAAAGTAGTGAGTGTACAGCTTGTATAACAGTGTAAATTTGCTGTCCCCTCAAAATATCTCAACACACAGCCATTAATGTCTAAAGTGCTGGCAACAAAAGTGAGTAGTCCAAATTGGCCACCACCATGCTTGACTGTAGACAAGACGCACTTGTCTTTGTACTCCTCACCTGGTTGCCGCCACACACGCTTGACACCATCTGAACCAAATAAGTTTATCTTGGTCTCATCGGACCACAGGACATGGTGCCAGTAATCCATGTCCTTAGTCTGCTTGTCTTCAGCAAACTGTTTGCAGGCTTTCTTGTGCATCATCTTTAGAAGAGGCTTCCTTCTGGGACGACAGCCATGCAGACCAATTTGATGCAGTGTATGGCGTATGGTCTGAGCACTGACAGGCTGACCCCCCACCCCTTCAACCTCTGTAGCAATGCTTGCAGCACTCATGCGTCTATTTCCCAAAGACAACCTCTGGATATGACGCTGAGCACGTGCACTCAACTTCTTTGGTCGACCATGGCGAGGCCTGTTCTGAGTGGAACCTGTCCTGTTAAACCTCTGTATGGTCTTGGCCACCATTCTGCAGCTCAGTTTCAGGGTCTTGGTAATCTTCTTATAGCCTAGGCCCTAGGTCATCTTTATGTAGAGCAATAATTCTTTTTTCAGATCCTCAGAGATTTCTTTGCCATGTTGAACTTCCAGTGACCAGCATGAGAGAGTGAGAGCGATAACACCAAATTTAACACACCTGAGAACTTGTAACACTACTGAGTCACTTGACACCGGGGAGGGAAAATGGCTAATTGGGCCCAATTTGGACATTTTCACTTAGGGATGTACTCACTTTTGTTGCCAGCGGTTTAGATATTAATGGTTGTGTGTCAAGTTATTTTGAGGGGACATCAAATTTACACTGTTATACAAGCTGTACACTCGCTACTTTACATTGTAGCAAAGTGTCATTTCGTCAGTGTTGTCACATGAAAATGTATAATATAATATTTTCAAAAATGTGTACTTACTCTTGTGAAATACTGTATATATGTTAACTTTATTGCTAAAATGTCTGTTAAATAAAACAAGAAGCTGGGTGTAGTAAGATGTCCGCTGTCTTGTTCAGATTAGGCAACCTGCTAGCGGGTGTACGCATGCGCAGGTGACGGAACGTCACTTTCGTGACCAAATCTGATGGGTCTCTCAATCTGCATGTTTGAGCTAAGGGCAGATGAATTCCAGGAAGTACATGCTACATGAATCAACTACCTTTACTCTGCCATGGCCAAAAATGCTAGGGGGTGTTCTTCAAAGCGATTTCTCCACAAAATAAAAAGTAGACACATAAATGGATGGGGCAGTTTGTTTTGAATATTAAAAATGAATTTAAATTCTGTTTGGTTTGGTTTTTGGTTGCGCTATAATTCCCCCAGCAAGGTCAAAACCAGCAAAAAAAAAAAAAAAAAAGGTTGTCACTATTCCCACACACTTTAAAAAACGTTGCCTGGAGTCAGGCTTTAAAGCCCTATTCACATCAGTGAGCTTTGCCTGAAATGTGTGTGTATTTTTAATGCATAAAACTGCAGTTAATTATTTCTCAGCGTTCTATATTTTATGCCCACTGCTATTTTGATAAAATACCGCAGACGTCTGTCTGACTGTGACAGTGGACAGTATGTCAAAGTGCACTAAATTATGTTCCTGTGCATGCTCATGTAGACATAAATGTGGAAACGTAGACGCATGTCCTGGTTGTAAAATCTTGACCTGTGGTGTCCTCAGACACAATTTACCACCTCAATACAGGGCAGATCAGGCTGTGACCACCGTGTTGTGCTCTGGGCGCTGTTCTTCGTCCTTGGAGGGTTTCCCTGTCTCAAACCCGGGGGAGACATCATGCCTGTCACCCCCATCTTCCCTGGCGGACACCGGGCCTGGCCTTGGGGCTGTGCAGTGAGTATCCCAGATTGTCCCCACCTTGTTGGGACACATTCTCTCTGTACTTCCTTATTCTAAGGGCATCATCATTAATCCTTATCCCTTTCCTTTCCAGTATATTACGTTACAACACTCCTGATGAATGGCTGTAATGCCAGGAAACACCTTGAGTGCCACTTGATGCCCTAAGTTACCTGTCCCTACAATGTTTTTTAACCCATTTATCTTACTATGTACATTTATTATGTTGAATTCCCATTTGTATTGCATGCTATATAGCAGCATATTTAGTGTAAGTCATGTGACTACCTATTTATTTGATACAATATTTTTCTACAATGTAACAATAAATCATGTACTGTAAATTTTATGTTTCTGTTTATATCTGACATGACGGTTGCCTCACTCAAAGTCCCACAGCTCTCCTTTTCTACAAATTAATTTAGGGATGGAGGTCGCCATGTGTGCTATAGTGTGTGTGTCAGGTCACAACCAATTCATTGTTTTGACTCAATACAGGGCACTTTCACCCCCTTCCTGCCAAGGCCATTTTTTTTAGCTTTCAGCGCTGTCGCATTTTGAATGACAATTGCGCAGTCAATCAACACTGTACCCAAATTTTTTCTTTATAATTTTCTTCACACAAATAGAGATTTCTTTTGGTGGTATTTAAAGCGGAGTTCCACCCAAAAATGGAACTTCCGCTTTTTGGAATCCTCCCCCCCCTCCAGTGTCACATTTGGCACCTTTCAGGGGGAGTAGATACCTGTGTAATACAGGTATTTTGCTCCCACTTCCAGGCATAGATACCCGAGCCACCTGCAGGTATCTACGACACTTCAGGCGCCTTCTCCCCCCCCCCCGCTGTCTTCTGGGAGACACACAGGTCCCAGAAGACAGCAGGGACCAGTGGGCTAGAGCAGCGTGTGTCATGCATGCGCAGTAGGGAACCAGGAAGTGAAGCCGCAAGGCTTCACTTCCTGATTCCCTTACCGAAGTTGGAGGCGGCAGATCGGCTTTGGGTGCCGACATCGCGGGCGCCCTGGACAGGTAAGTGTCCTTATTTTAAGTCAGCAGCTGCAGTATTTGAAGCTGCTGATTTTTATTTTATTTTTAATTTGGCGGACCTCTGCTTTAATCACTGCTGGGTTTTTTATTTTTTACAAAAAAAAAGAAGGTTTTCTTGGTTTCGGTCAGTAAAGGAGAGCCGATTCTAGGCACTTTTTGTATTTACATGTGACAGGCTGTGATTGGATACAGCCAATCACATGGTCGGGGCTCTTTACAGAGATCGGGGTCGCGCCGTGTCCTAGCAACGCGGTGCAGCCATGATCGCCGCGATGCGCCTCCCCACGGTTGCACGGTAGAGGCCGTCATATGACGTCCTCCCAGAACGAGAGCCGGTCGGTCCGTCCATCATTTGACAGTGAGCGGGCGGGCAAGCCTTTAAACACATTTAAAATGTAATAAAGCACATTAACACTGACTCCATAAAAAATGCACACAAAATATGCCCATTTAAAATGAACAAATGTAAATGAGCTCTTTTCAATTAACATCAATACATAATAAACATGAATAACAAAATCAAAAACATTAAATATGGAGAGGACTTTGTTTTTAAAGGGTTAATTCACCTGCTCATCCCCAACCATCTGGGGTGGAAGCGCTCAAGCCCTCCCATGTGGGGTCCACCATCTACCACTTTCAGTTCAGAGCTACTGGGAAAGGGAGCGAGTGTGCATGTGATGTGTGTACCATCCAAGGAGCAAGGCAGAATGGGATGACACCATCTCTAGGAGTGTTTCAGTTAGGCTTTTGGGGGGCTGGGAGGGTAACGTAAATGGCCTACACCTTTAGCAAGGGCATTTTTTAACTTTGGTCAGAGCTGCACAGTTTGTTTTTTTTTATCTACAGGTGCCCCTTATGCTAGGTACACACTTTTTTTTTTAGTTCAGCCCGCTGGGTTGAATGAAAAAAAAAATCTGAAGAGCTCGAGAGGAGTCGCTCTACTAAATATGCAAAGTTAATATAAGTTATTGTGCTCAGACAGGGGACAGAACGCTCCCGCCAGATCACACCGGACGTTTGGCCGGCTTCTGTCGGACAGGCTGCCGTACAAACGGACCGAATGTTGGCCGGTTTCTGTTGAACCAGCCGATATTTGGCCCATGTGTACAGGGCTTTACCTGCATAAGCATTTTTTGGTAAAGGTGAACTAACCCTTTAATGTTAAAAAACAAAAAACGTTACACACATTACAAGTTTCCATTTTGATAAGTCTTTGGATCATATTTCTTATTTGCAACATTCATAAAATCATGCGTGCAAAGCTTTTTCAACCAATAACACATAGAAAGATCTTCCAATTCTCCTTCAATAATGGCCGGCATAATCTTCTGCTCCCTGATGGCTTCCCTAACAGGTAAAAACTCTTCCCAGGTTATCGGGTCATGTAATGTGCGGTCATTGAAACGCTGATTGTAGTAGTCAAAGTGCGTAAACTCCAGGACCAAGCCTAACCCTGGAGCTCGAGGAATGTTGACCTTGTCCATCTGCACAGAATGAGGGAGGAGGTCAGGAGAGACCAGGCCTCGCGCCACTGCGATCACAAGACAAACCATTTTCCGAATCTGGTGCAGCATGAAGCTATGTCCCTTTACCAGGATGCGTGTGAATTCCATGCCATGATGAAGAAATGGCTCTGAGCAACAGACATCCATTATGTGTCTATGGGCACTCTTGTCGGTGTCCAATTTAGAATTGGTGAAGTTGTGGAAGTTGCGTGTTCCTTTATAGAAAGAGAGAAGCCTATTAATGACATGGAAGTCTTCTCGAGGTAATCTGAAGCTGGAGTCAGGAGAAACGTCACCACTTCTTGACAGTGCAAATGTAGGCAATGTATAAGAATACGTCCGAGCACTACACTTATCCTTGGCATTGAACCCATTGGTCACTCGTCTAATGCCTGATCATGAAAAAGAAATAGTCAGCATGGGAAATGGAAAGACATGCAAGCCATGATAACACACTCTTAACCTGAAGATGATCACCTACTTCTTTCTCAGCAATACAATGTTTACTACAGTGTTAATTCCGTCGACTAAAACATTTTAGTCAACCAACCTGATACCATTTTAGTCGACTAAAAATAAAACAATTGAGATGACTTAAATACGACTAAAACTAAAATGGCATTTTATTCAAAACACTAAGACTAAAGCCTCGTACACACGTCTGAGAATCTCGTCAGGAAAAAACACGTTGTTTTTCCTGACGAGATTCTTGACAAAAATCTTGTCCCGGCCGAGTGTACACACGCTCGATTCAAAAGAACCGCTGTTCTTTTGAATGGAACGAACTTGGTGACGTCATCGACTACGACGAACGTGCGCTCGTCACATTCGATGCCGCCATCTTGCTACACCCTACCTATGCCTAGGAAGCTACCGCGCATGCGTCAAAGTCATTTCGAGCATGCGCGGGTTTCCACTGCGACAGGTAAGCGTACACACTCTCGGGTTTCTCGTTGGGAAACAGGCCGACGAGAATCTCAACGAGAAAATAGACAGCAGGTTCTCTATTTTTCTCGTCGAGATTCTGGCCAGTTTTCTTGACGAGAAACCTGAAAGCCTCGTACACACGCAGTTTTCTTGTTACTTCTTGACGAGAAAACCGGTCGTGTGTACGAGGCTTAAAACTAAATTGAAATTTGATGTCAAAATGAACACTGGTCTGTAGTGCATGTTCATACCTCAATACCATAAATAATAACATTCGATTTTTCACTCCAGCAGTATATAATGAGTTTGGAAATTGTAGAGAAATGCTTAAATAGTGCATTACAATTTAACTACACCCATTCGATTTTAGATGACTAAAATGAGTTTTAGTCGACTAAAATGAACTGGAGATTAAACTAAAACAATTGCAGA
This sequence comes from Rana muscosa, assembly GCA_029206835.1. Lineage (NCBI taxonomy): Eukaryota > Metazoa > Chordata > Amphibia > Anura > Ranidae > Rana > Rana muscosa. Next base: position 493,579,830 of record CM055118.1, read on the forward strand.
AGACTAAAATGGGACTAAAACTAAAATGCCATTTTAGTCCTAAGACTAAGACTAAAACTAAATCGAAATTTGCTGCCAAAATTAACACTGGTTTACAATTTATAGTACCGTAAAACCTTGGATTGCGAGCCTAATTCGTTCCAGAAACATGCTTGTAATCCAAAGCACTTGTATATCAAAGCAAATTTCCCCATAAGAAATAATAAACTCAAATGATTTGTTTATTCATAGGTCCTTCAGTTTATAGTCCATATAAAAATATTATAGAAATGTGACCAGATTGTGTAACCATAAACTGTCCATCTATAAATGGCAGCCTCCACAAGGGGATTAGAAGCAAAATCCAGCAGGAGCTACAGAGTATAAAATAGAAGAGAGGCGCCTCTAAGTGTAGCAATATGTTTCTAAATGTGGTACCTTCATTAAATGTAACTATACTGCTACACTTAGAGGCGCCTCTCTTCTCTTTTATACTCTGTAGTGACATGACGCTACTTGCATATCAAGACAAAATGTATATAAAAATGTTTCTCGTCTTGCAAAACACTCTCAAACCAAGTTACTCTTAAACCAAGGTTTTACTGTATAACTATATGTGGATGAAACACGAAGGGCAAGTTCACACCAGAATCCGGTTGCTCTGTATTTTCTAAAGTAGTGCATGCACTACTTTTGCTGCGGTCCAGTTCGATTTCATCCAAATCGCAATGAATCCTGTGTGATTCATGGTGACAAAATGGTCCAAAAGGGTGTATTTAAACACCAGACCTCCAGAAGATTTTCCCCCCTTTATGACTAGGCCATTTTTTGCTATCCGGCACTGCATTACTTTAACTGGTAATTGCGCGGTCATGCAATGCTGTACACAAACAAAATATATATAACGTTTTTCACACTTTTGGTGCTATAGTTTATTTTTTGCGATATAAATTTAAAAAAAAGACCCAAAATTTTGAGAACAAAACACCCAATATTTTCTATTTTCTGTTGTAAAATATGTCCATTAAAATGTAAAAAAAAAAAAAAAAATCAAATTTCTTCATAAATTTTGTCCAAAATGTTTTTGGTAAAAAAAAAAAAAAAATGCAACAAGTGTATATTGATTGGTTTGCGTGAAAATTATATTGTCTATAAACTATTGTATAGACAGTGGAGATTTACTGATTTTTTTAAAATCTTTTTTAATAGTAGTAATGGCGGTGATCAGAGACTTATAGTGGGATTGCGATAGTGTGGCGGACAATCTGACACTGACATCTCCAGTGATACTAATACAATTATCAGTGCTAAAAATATGCACTGTCACTGTACTAATGACACTGGCTGGGAAGGGGTTAACATCTAGGGCAATCAAGGGGTTACACGTGTGCCTGACAATGTATAGCGTTGTTTATTGTGTGCTGTTTTTACTAAGCAATGGGCCTGTTTTTATTCCCTGCTTTGTGGGGGGGGGGGGGGGGGGGGGGGGGACAGCCAGCACATTGCTGCTGTATGAAGAGAGCTCTGTGTTTTTTACTTACACAGGGCTCTCTTCTGTCATTCGCTGAGCCGATCAGTGGGTGCCAACCATAAATCATGGGCTGGGACCCGCTGATCGGCTTGTGCTGCAGTGAATGGCAGCACAGTCTTCTGCGCAAGCGTTCTCCGAAGAAAGTCACGACAAACAGGTGTGTGGCTGTGCCTGTACAAGCAGACCTGCCGCAGTAAACGTACTGCGCCAGGTCGGCAAGCGGTTAAATAAGAGATGTAGAGCTGTTGTTCTTGCGATGATGCATGTGCGTTCATTATGCGTGAATGGGGGAAAAATAGGATTTTTTTTGTACTCACCCTAAAATCCTTTTCTCTGACGTCCATGGTATGACACAGCATCTTCAATCTTGACAAAGTGGGTTATGTGCCTGCTCATAGGAGAAGACTAGGCAGAATGTTAGCTTTTTTAACATACATTCCATTACCAGAGCTGAACAGCCCTGTCCAGGGGGCGGTCCCTCCGGACATAACCCTACCTGCAGCCAGCAGCCTCAGCTCGTATCAAAGCAGTACAAACTCAAAGAAAGGAAGGGTGGGTGCTGTGTCAGTCCATGGACGTCAGAGAAAAGTATTTTACGGGGAGTACAAAAAAATCCTATTTTCTCTTACCGTCCATGGACTGACACAGCATCTTCAATCTTGACAATGTGGGACGTCACAAAGCAGTGTCAAAGAACGAGGGGTGGGAACAGTATCAAGGAAAAAAAACAAACTTCACCCCAAACAAGCAGAGCTCCTCAACGGAGGAGGTGCAACATTAAACAGCCGCCTGCAAAACCTTGCGGCCGAAGGAAGCATCAGAAGATGCACCCATATCAACCTTATAAAACTTAGAAAAGGTATGTGCGGACGACCAGGTCGCCGCCCTGCACACTTGTGAAACAGACGCTTGTATGATAGTCTGCCTGATCCACCGAGAAATGGTGGCAGACGAAACCGCTTGGCCCTGTTTTGGACCAGACACAGACACAAACAGCAAGTCAAACTTCCGAATTGAAGCCGTAGCAGACAGGTACACCCGCAAGGCACGTACCACATCTAATGAGTGAAGCGCAAACTCTCTGGAATGCGATGGACGAGGACATAAAGACGGAAGCACAATGTCCATCTTAAGGTGGAAGGCCGAGACCACCTTCGGGAGAAAAGAAGGCTGAGGGCGTAGCACCGCCTTATCCATATGGAGGACCAAGTATGGCGGTTTGCAAGACAAGGCCGCCAATTCAGAAACCCTTCTGACAGAGGTAATGGCTACAAGGAAAGCCACCTTCTGAGATAAAGTTAAAAGAGGAATCTCTCTGATGTTTTCAAAAGGTGGTTCTTGAAGAACCGAGAGCACCAAATTCAAATCCCAAGGAGGAAGAGGTGGTTTAATAGGGGGGAGCACATGGCGGACCCCCTGTACGAAGGTATTAATCAAGGAATGGCCCACTAGCGGCTGCTGAAAGAAAACAGCTAAAGCTGAAATCTGACCCTTAATGGTGCTTAAAGCAAGCTTTTGGACCACACCACGCTGTAAAAACAGCAGGATCCTGGAAACGGAATACGTCCGTGGACGCCAATCTAGCTCCTTGCACATAGCGATGTAGGCCTTCCAGGTACGGTAGTATATCTTCCTGGAGGAAGATTTCCATGCCCTCATCATGGTCGAGATGACCGAATCCGAGAGACCTCGGTCCCTCAGCACCTGGCTTTCAATAGCCATGCCGTTAAAGCTAGCGACTGTAAAGCAGGATGAAGAATGGGACCTTGAGACAGAAGGTCCTCCCGCAGCGGTAGTCGCCATGGAACGTCCGCCACTAGGCGCACAAGATCGGCGTACCAAGGACGCCGAGGCCAATCAGGGGCGATGAGGATCACTGGAATCCCCTCGGCCTCCACCCTGCAAAGTAGTCGAGGAAGCAACTTCAGTGGAGGATAGGCATAAATCAGCCGATACCGACCCCACGGGGCCACTAACGCGTCTGATGCGTCTGCCCAGGGATCCCTGGACCTGGCCACGAATCTCGACACCTTGCGATTCAGTCGAGAGGCCAGTAGGTACACATCCGGCTTGCCCCACCTCCGGCAAAGGAGTTGAAACACCTTTGGATGTAAGGACCATTCCACCTGGTCCAACATCTGGCGGCTCAGATAGTCCGCCTGCCAGTTGTCTACTCCTGGAATGTAAATGGCCAACAGAGACGGCACGCTTCTTTCCACCCATGCCAGGATGTGAGCGGCCTCGGACGCAGCGGCCAAGTTCCGCGTTCCCCCCTGATGGTTGTCCGACTGAATACCGACTGAGCGCCCCTGTAGTCTCTTTGACCACGAGGAGAGACACAGTCTGATTGCCCGGCGTTTCCAGGACATTGATCGGCAGACGGGATTTGTCCGGAGTCCAAAGCCCTTGGGCGGAAAGAACTCCGCCCCAGCCCGAAAGACTGGCGTCCGTCGTGATCACAGTCCACTGGACAGGAAGGAACGACTTCCCCGAACGAAGCGCCGGGGATCTCAGCCACCATGTCAGGGATGCCCTGACCAGGTGACTCACCTGGATCTGATGATCCAGTGATAATGGAGACTTGTCCCAGCAAGACAGGATCTCCTTTTGTAAGGCTCGAGTGTGGAATTGGGCATACGGCACAGCCTCGAAAGAAAGCCACCATGAGTCCCAGGACCCTCATGCAAAAACAGAGTGACGACCATTTGCGGGACGTCAGCACTCATACCGCAGATTGAAGAGTCAGTAATTTTTCCAAGGGTAGAAAGACCCTCGCCTCCGAGGAGTCCAGGATCAATCCTAGGTACTCCAGACGCTGAGTCGGAACCAGGACCGACTTCTGAATGTGTAGCAGCCAACCGAATTCTCGGAGGGCCTGACTGGCTATCAACACATTTTTCTCTAATTCTGAGCTAGAGTCTGCTCTCAGAAGAAGAACGTCCAGATAGCCCACAATAGCAATGCCTCGCTGTCTCAGCAAAGCTAGAATCAGGGCAAGCACCTTGGTGAAAACCCGGGGTGCTGACGCTAAACCAAAGGGAAGAGCCACAAACTGATAGTGGTCTTTGCCTATTGCGAAGCGCAGAAACTTCTGGTGACCCGCGCCGATTGGGACATGCAACTAGGCGTCCTTGATATCCAAGGATGCCAGAAAATCCCCCGGGTGGAGCGCAGCAATCACTGAGCGAATGGATTCCATGCAGAATTTTCGAACCTTCACAAAGGCATTCAGGGCCTTGAGGTCCAGAATCGGACAGACTCCGTCCTTCTTTGGGACCACAAAAAGATTTGAATAAAATCCATGAAACCTCTCCTTTGACGGTACTGGCAAAAATACCCCGCACCTCAGCAAGTCCTGCACTGCCCTCAATAGGGCAGCCCGACGCGCTGGAAGGAGAGAGAGATTTGAGGGAAAGAATCTGTCTGGTGGCCGGGAAAGGAACTCTATCCTGTACCCCAAGGTGACCACCTTGCATACCCACCGGTCAGAGATCCGGGAGGTCCACCGATCCGTGAACCTGCGAAGTCGTCCCCCAACCCCAGAGTCGGGCGGGGGCAAGACTTCTTGCGGTGGCGGCTTTGTTCGGCTTACGCACCCAGGGACGCTGCTGTCCACCAGCCGCACTCTTGTCAGTCTGGGAGAATTTTTCTGTGGACTCCGACTGATGAAAAAAACACTTCTGTGTGGGAAAAGAAAGGCCCGGTTTACGGCGCAGCTCCTTCCCCTTAAGTAGGCTGAGGAAGAAGGGTGCTCTTACCTCCCGTGACATTTTTAATAATGTCATCCAGGGAAGCACTAAATAGTCTCCCGCCTTTAAAAGGTACATCCGTCAGGAGCTTCTTAGAGGCCAGGTCAGCAGACCAGAATTTCAACCAGATAAGGCGACGCAATACCACCGCAAACACGGAGGCCCTAGAAATTAAGGGGGCAAAGTCCATAGTGACATCACACACATACACCAGGCCTTGTACCAGTTGGTCAGCCAGTGCGAAGCAATCCGGAGGAAGATTATGCTCCCGTACAGTCTGATGCAAAATCTTTGCCCATTCCGTGAGTGTCTGAGACACCAGGGTTGCCACTACAATAGGACGTAGCGCGGATCCCAGCATGGTGAACATGGCCCTGCTCACCACTTCAGACCTCCTATCAGTAGGGTCCTTGAAGGCAGGAGTCCCCTCAACCGGGAGGGTCGTGGCTTTATTCAATCGGGCGACCGGGGGGTCAACAACCGGAGGAGAGGTCCATTTTTTAATCAGGCTCTCCTCAAAGGGGTACCTAACCGCCAGACGCTGCGAGACCGCAAAGGTCTTCTGGGGTTTTTCCCATACCTGGTCTATGAAGCTGTCAAGGAAAGGTGTATAGGGAAAAACCTTTTTAGAAGGATTAGCTCTAAACGAACTGAAGGAGACTGCCTCCACCGGAGGTTCCTCAGTTGCAGCATCCAGCTTAAGAGTGTCCCTCACAGCATCAATGAGTTCACTAACAAGCTTCCTGTCATGTACTGACCCAGATAAGGAGTCTTCCTCACAAGGAATGTCCTGGTCAAACATATCCAAAATTTCAGAACTAGGGTCCTGTGCCTCAGCAAGGCCCATATCTGAATCAGAGCACTCCCCTGGAGATGGTAGGGGGAGAGGGCGCTTTTTAGCCCCCTTGCGTTCGCACGCCTCTTCCATCCTGGCAACAAATGATTCCAGGACTGCCGACAACTGATCCATAGGGACCGCAGGTGCAGTAGCACTGCCTGTTGCCTCTGACATGAAGGGGGAAGCAGGTGACACTGACTCCATGATAAAATGGCACCCTCTGAGACTTTGCCAATATAAGGAGAAAAGTCTACCCTCCAGCTGCACTGACTGTGGGGGGTTACCCAGGGGACTCACCAACCCGGTTAGGACCGCTCGGCTCTGCTGCCTGTGTCTGCTCCCAGCGCGAATGAACTGTGAGGAGACTGTGAGGAGAATTGCGTCGTTCCTAGTCAGCAGTAGAGGCCAAACTAGCACTAGAAAAGCGCGCAACTTCAACAAAATGGCCGCCACTATTATAAGTGCGCCACAGGGCGGCCACAGCAAAATGGCCCTCAATGCAGATTTACATAGTAATAAAAAATAACAAAAACATGGCGCCCGACGGCGCGAGAAAATAACATAAGGCCCAAGCTGACACAGAAGGCCACCCCACACATAAGGCAGACCCCCACGGACCCCCCTCCGGGTCAGAGTGACCCCCAGTCAGCGCATACCAGAGTAAGGTGACAGAGAGTAGCAAAAAACAAGGGGGGGGACAGGGAAACCCGCCTACCATAGGAACACACAGTATGTACTCACCTGCTGAGGCAGGGGAAACAGTACTTACCCGTCCAGCGAGGACCCACTGGTGTGTTCCTGACAGGCCTATCACAGTGCAGTACTGAGTAGCTGTCAGCCCGGTCCACTGTAAAAGATACAGGAGAACTGTTCAGTCATATGTAGACCCTGGAGCAAAAAGCTCACTGGCCACCCCTGGAGTCGTGGGGCATGTCGTGGACTGAGCTCACGCTGAGCGAGGATCAGCACGCTCGATGGTCGGACTGGGAAGACTACGAGGATAGCAACTACCCAACCTGTTGCCCAGCTGACTATTGATAGAAGAATCTCAAAAATAAAATAATAAAAATTCAAAAAGAATAAAAATATTTCTTCAAGAGACTGGCTCCGAAGAGAGCCACGTCCTCTCCTCTGCTAGGCAGAAAAAAAACTGAGGCTGCTGGCTGCGGCGGGGGGTGTTCAGCTCTGGTAATGGAATGTATGTTAAAACATCTAACATTCTGCCTAGTCTTCTCCTATGAGCAGGAACATAACCCACTTTGTCAAGATTGAAGATGCTGTGTCAGTCCATGGACGGTAAGAGAAAACAATTTTTTTTTAGCCCGTTTTCTCTCCAGGTCTAATGTTTTTCGTTCACATGCTTCCCAACAAATGTTACAGCCAAACCAGGACCTCAATAACCTTTATGACCCCAGTTTGAGTCCCAAACCACAAGCTGTGCAGTTTTAGCATTTTGGTGCCAGAATAATAGCAAAATGACAACTCAAGCTCCAGAAACAGCACATAATGGGCCCTGGAACTGAATCAACAGAGATGGTGTTTTCTACTAAAATAAATATTTTTCAGTGTTCTTGATCTGTGGTTTGATTTTTACCTAGTACGCGGATTTCTGGTGGAAGGTAGGAGTTGATTTTCTCTACTGGATTTGTGCAGGAAATGAAGAGCTTCACTGAAACAACTTGAGCCAAAGCAGAAACCCCCTACAACAAAAAAGAAACATTGTAACCAGTTAATTAATGAAGCACATCAAATATTAACTAACATAGAACTAAACCCTCTTAGGCCGGGTTCACACTGGTAAGAAACGAGCTTCAGTCTGGTATGGATTTTAAGGGGAAACCCCCATACCAAAAAAAAACAAAAAAAACCCGGAGTGGAGTCCCCCTCAGAATACATACCAGACCCTTACCCAAGCATGCAGCCCAGCAGGTCAAAAAAGGGGGAGTGGGGGTTGGGGGGGACAAGCGAGCAACCCTCCCCCCCCAGACCATACCAGGTCACATTTCCTCAACATGCGCAGCGAGAAGGTCTGGAGGGTGAAGACATCACTGGAGGGAGAAGAAATCGGAGGGAGAAGAGATGCTGGAGCTTCTTTTATTTCTTTGACCCCATACTCATTCACATAGAGTGTGGGGCAGGTATCTGGGGGCCCCCCTTGTTAAAGGGGACCTTCAGATTCCGATAAGCCTCCCCGCCCGCAGACCCCGACAACCATCGGCCAGGGTTGTCGGGAAGAGGCCCTTGTCCCCATCAGCACTCATCCACCCATGTTGAGGGCATGTGGCCTGGTGAGCGGATCAAAAAGAGTCTAAGATGGCAGCTTCCTTGGCTGAAAATGAAAAGAGGGTTTAGTTCCACTTTAAATATCTGCAAATCAATATACAATGGTGTACAGTTATATAACTGCCACATACAGTATAAACGATTTCTAAAAAACCGTCAGGACGGCCGGGAGAACACAATGGCTCCATGGGAGAGATTTCCCCTTCAACACTGAATGTGTTGATGGGGGAATCAAGCAATTTTCTTTCCTGCAACCAGTGGTTGCAGAAAAGAAAATCGCTCCATCTATGGCTGGCTTTAGTGAATTGCGAGCTGTCAGCAGACAGCTCATTTTCCCCTAGTGCAGACCAATTTTGGTAAATAAAGGGAACACATATATTGCAGGTTATTATTACACAATGAAAGTCTAATTCTGGGCAGAAAAAATAAAAGATCCCCTAAAGTGGGGTTGCTGCGTTCCCCCGGCAGATAGAACTCCCCCACGATTAGGTGGTGGACTATCCCTCAGCGTCCTCACATCCAGAGCAGGGCTATGGATCCTTTTCTCTGGTCTTGATGGCATCAGGACCCTAGACTGCTAGAGCGCCGTGCCAGCTGCGGGAACTGGTCTAGCCGAGGGAAGGAGCAGGGCATTGGGTAAATATATTTCCTTTAATTGTTCCACTAGACATAAATGAGCGTTGAACCCTTGCAGTGCAGACACAGCTCCACTGTAAGGAGTATTTCTTTTTATTTTTTATCTGAGGGGGTTTCTGTTCTCCTTTTGACATGTATGGTGATCTGACCTTTGAAGAGACGATTCTAGAGGGGATATCAAGATTCAGTCTAACTTTTGTGAAGTCTGTTGGGAACCTGGCAGTGTCTGGTCAAATATTGAACATGGTTAGACCGCTTATAACTTGGTGGTCCAATTCTGAGGGTAAGTAACCAAGTGTGCTGAGGTGTTGGTGGAGGATCTTTTTACCACTTATAGAAGAACTCTTGATATACACCTGGGATGCTCTCCTTGGATTTATATGGATAACTTTGAAGGACTTTTATACATTTAATAGCACAGCATTTTATTTCTATAATTTTATCTGCCTGGTGGTGTGTTTTACATTTTTATATGACTTTTACATTAGTGCAAACTTGTTCTTTCATGTTTTTGTTATTATATTAAAGTGGTTTTAAAGACTTTAATCCCAACTCCAGGCAAATTTTGTTTTTTCCCCATACAGTGAGGCTGTGCCCGTACTGCATGGGTCAACTGCTCATTTTGTCTAGGGGTGAAGAAAGAGCCTATGCTCATATGATCCTTCGGTAAATAGTGCGCCCCCACGTCCAGCAGTGGACTGTTCCTGACGTCTTCATGTCCAGAGCCAGTCTATGGGCATGGTGATGTCAAAAACAGTCCACTGAACCGCAGTGGGGGGGAATAGGAGTTGAAAAGACTGGTCTTTCCCTGGGTGGATCAGAGAATTAAGAGAGTATAGCTCAGCTCTACGAACCCCTAGACCATGGGTGCTCAATCTGTGGCCCTCCAGCTGTTGTGGAACTACTATTCCCGTCATGCCTCTGACTTTGGGAGTCATGCTTGTAACGGTCAGCCTTGCAATGCATCATGGAACTTGTAGTCCTACAACAGCTGGAGGGCCACAGGTTGAGCATCCATGACATAGACCAAAAGGCGCAGTTAACCTACGTAAAAAATAAAATTGCCCAGAGTTCAGCTTTTTTAACCATAATGCATCCTCTGCTGTGCTTCAGGTACCCCCCAGCCCCCTTATATGTACCTGAGCCTGATCTTGTTCCATTGGAGTGCATGAGAGCAGCAGCTCTCTCCCTCTGTGCTGGGCAGATCGATAGCAGTAGGAGCCATTGGCTCCCACTGCTGTCAATCAAATCCTGTGACAAAGGATCGGGGCTGAACTGCCCTGTCAGTGTCCAAACAAAGCCGCTTTTTATGGGGGCACTTGGCAGGGGGTGGGGGGTGTGTGCTGTCAGAAGCGCCGCCGACGGGGGAACCCAGAAGGAAGAGGATCAGGGCTGCTCTGTGCAATACCATTGATTATTTAAAGAAAATAAAAATATTTGAATCTTTACTACCACTTTAACTATAGAGGTTTGTAGACTAGCCACTAGAGAGACTTCAGTGGCCCAGATCAATTACTCTGTGACCCCCAGTTGTTACCAACTTTTAAGACAAGATAACAGCCACACACAGTTTGCTGAAAGCCCGAGAATGAGCAATTATTGTGTGGAATTGCAACTATACATATAATTACTATAACTATACATAGAAACTGTTTTTAAAACATAAACACATTTTCATCAGATAATTCATGCCACGTCTAAATCTTTTGCATCGTTACATGATTACACATTCCTTTTACATGAACAGCTGCATTAAAAAGCTGACAGCACACACCATTTAGACTATAACTTGAGCCTGCCTGGGGGCCCCTGAAGTCTTTCTACTTTACACGGACCTATCAGAAGGCCTGAGCACTGTGCTGAACACCTATGCTGTTAGTCAACTGTTTAGTTGATTCCACAGGTTCATTAAACAAATAACTGTACAGGCTTCTTACACCCATATGTGTGGGCGAGTCTTCATTTTGGTAGAAATCATCTTAACCCTTAAAAGGTCAGACCATTCAAAACAGATATTGCAGTCCTTTGTAGCTGTGTTAACCACTTGTTTTCTGCATCTCCCAAGGTTCTCAGGTGAGATCTTTGCACACGTTCCCAGGTCTGCAGACCTTTCTGGTCTAACAGCATAGAGAAGTGAAGGATTGGGTTAAGTAAATGTCCCTTAGACCTAAAAAAAAATAAAAGCATTTAACCCTTGTAGTGAGAGCACAGCCCACCACAAGGGATCACGGTTACGTTTCCCAGAGTTGGGCTTTAAAGTTCACCTTTAAGATCCATATGTAGGGTGCAGCATGTAACATGGTGCCAAGTGGAGATCTGTAAATGAATGAACTACAAGTCCTGTCTTCCACCGTGGCAGATGGACTTGTAGTTCTCAATGGACTACAAGTGCAGTGATTACTGCACTCATAGTCCATTGGCATTTCCTTTAGCACTCTAACTGAAAGCCTGCACCTTGATACACAACATATAGAGCTGGAGGAAGAGTCTGCAGGAGCATTGCATTGCACATGCGATCCTTGGACTGCAGTTGCAAGACTGTTCTAATTGTTTGTTTGTTTTTTGCACAAGATGAACTTAGGATTTAAAGCAGTGCTTTTTTTACCACTTATTTCCACATGATACAAGATATCAGTCGGCTGAATTCAGTTCACTGAACTAGATGCATCACTTACAGGTGGAGTAAACCTTTAAGATCTATTTTTCTAAATCAAGAACTGCTATGTTAAAAAGAGAAGTGCGGAAATAAAGAAAATAACAATCATACTCACCTATGTGGCTGCAGCATCAAACCAATGCCGCACCTGCCCCTGCCGGCTCTAAGACATCCGAGCAATCAAGTGACCGCTGATTACTCCTTTCTCGGTCTTCACAGTGCAGAGAGTGGTGACTGTCAGTCATCGGCTCTCTGCTCTGCCCCTCCAGCACTCACTGGAGAGCAAGGCTGTGCATGGGGTGGGGAGCAGCTTGCTCAGGCTTGCACACTGAGAGGCTGAGCCAGCTGTCGGTCAGGCATCTGGGTGGATCCTGACATTAAATCCAAAACATTACAGTTGTTACAGAACAAAAATAAAAGGAACATTTTCTTATGGGGACATTGAAAGCAGGTCGCAGGATCAGATTGCATGGATATGCGTGAATCGCATTGCATGAGATTGTAAACCCATGTGATCCGAGTCCAGTATGGCAAAAAAAAAAAAGAAGGTGCCTGCACCTTTTTCGTGAGCATGTGGTGTGATCTGAGCCATGCAAAATGATGGGCTCAAATCGCACCACACAGAATCTCATGTGATTTGCACAGAAATGCGGTGCGATTCCTGTGCGATAAACATGCAATGGAATAGTGTGAACCGGCCCTTAAGGTATAATAGTATGTGGAATAGGATTAATACCCCAACTGTGAGTCTTGGATTGCAAACCCAAAATAAACCTGTGAAATGATTACACATTTATTACCTTGTCAGTGCGAGCACAGCGCTGGAACCGCACATCCTTTAAATCGGAAATACACTTCTTTGGGACACACTCAGCTTTTATCAGTGCAGAAATCAGCGTATTTTCAATAGTTGGAAAACCAGACTTATCCATCTGTACAAAACAATATAAGAAACAGTGTAGATACTGAAAATCTTTCGGATCCCTATTTGAATTTGACGTCATTTATTTATATCTAAATAAAAAGTTTCCATAAAAAAAAAAAAAAAAAGACATAAATAAAGAGTTTAGGTCCACGGATCGAACTTGGGATGTCCTGATGACCTTCCAATACTTGTAGTGCCACTCTAAGCAAATAAGGGGATTGTATATAGTACCACAGGTGCTCAGAAATAGAGTGCCGATTAAAATATCACCATCCAGCAAGCATAACATACTTAGAATAACCTCTATGACCAAGTCCTGGTGGGTGGGATGACACATTTCAGAGGGCGTGGCTTGTAGAGTGGTGCAAGACTAAAGCCATCTCACACATGTTAACCACACAGACTGGATTGGGGTGTCCTGGTGTCCCTTTCCCCTTCTTATTCCAAGTTCCTGGACTTTGGTCTTTACACATTCTCCCAATTTTCTCCTTTTTTTTATTTCCTCTATTTACTACTACATCTTCTATTCTTTAACCACTTAAGCCCCGGACCATTTTGTAGCTAAAAGGACCAGGCCACTTTTTGCGATTCGGCACTGCGTCACTTTAACTGACAATTGCGCGGTCGTGCGACGTGGCTCCCAAACAAAATTGACGTCCTTTTTTTCCCACAATAGAGCTTTCTTTTAGTGGTATTTGATCACCTCTACAGTATTTATTTTTTGCGCTATAAACAAAAATAGAGCAACAATTTTGAAAAAAATTTAATATTTTTTATTTTTTGCTATAATAAATATCCCCAAAAAATATATAAAAAAATTTTTTTTTTCCTCAGTTTAGGCCGATACGTATTCTTCTACATATTTTTGGTAAAAAAAAAAAAAAAAAAAAATCGCAATAAGCTTTTATAGCGTCTACAAAATAGGGGATAGTTTTATGGCATATTTATTAATATTTTTTTTTTTTACTAGTAATGGCGGCGATCAGCGATTTTTATCGTAACTATGACATTATGGCGGACCCATCGGACACTTTTGACACTATTTTGGGACCATTGTCATTTTTACAGGGATCAGTGCTAAAAAAATGCACTGATTACTGTGAAAATTAAACTGGCAGTGAAGGGGTTAACCTGGAGGGGGCGCTGAAGTGGTTAAGCGTGACCTAATGAGTGATTCTTACTGTAGGGGGGCATGGCTTGGCATGTGACATCACTGATCGTCGTTCCCTATGACAGGGTACAGACGATCACTGACAGGCATAGGAAGAACGGGGAAAGGTTTGTTTACACTTAACCCTCCCCGTTCTTCAGCTCTGTGATCCGATCGCGGGACACTGGCGACGATCGGGTCCCCGAGTCCCGGAGCTCAGGACCGGGTTGCGCGCGCGCGCGACCCACGACTGGGCATCTTAAAGAGGACGTACCTGTACGTGCTTGTGCCCAGCCGTGCCATTCTGCCGACGTATATGTACAGGCGGCGGTCCTTAAGTGGTTAAATGTTCCTCTAGTTTTCTATAACAAGGACTTTTCCAATTTCTTGTCCTTTCCTCCTCTCAAATGTGGCCTATTGGACTGTGTCCCTCAACTGGTTCTAATTTTGCATTCTGGCCAGTCTCTCACCAGCCATCTAATTTCTTTTTAAAGTACCTATAGGCCACTTTCGCAACTATGACTCATTGGGTCTGGGCCCATGAAAAGTGCAATCTTCTTTACCATCTAATTTCAATGCCAAAAAAGCATTACAAATATCAAAACAGTTACCATACATATACTTTAAATAAAGAAAAAAAGCACATGTAAAGCCAATTACTAAAGTCTCTTATAAGCTTATTATTGTAATTTCAAAATGTTATTGTCAATATTTTATAATCTTTTGTTAAAATAAAACCTGGGGATCCTACCATGAAAGTTTTTGGAAAAGCACTTCCTGTTACTTTCCCTGTCTTCCAATTTACTCCATTGTTGTCATCCTGTCAAATTGGCTTCTGATGAAAATACAAATGCCCACTTCAAAAGAGATTACCTAAGCATTGTTTACTCGACACACCATTAGGAAACCCTTGCTGAGAAATCCCATGCAGCCACCACTGGAGTATCAATGTAGTACACACACATATATATATATATATATATATATATATATATACACACACTCACACATATACACAGTGAGTAAAATAAGTATTGAATGCATCACCATGTTGCTAGATAAATATATTTCTTTTGTTTACAAACTTTTTTATTGTGTACAAAATATCATGACATCAGAGAATTACAGTATTTTCAATCAATAATTATAATGATTTATGACAGAGTAACCGCCTTTATTTATTTATGACATCATCTATTACATATAAAAAATAAATGATTCAGTAGTATTTTGAAATGCAGGGTTGTTTTTGTGTATAAAAGAATTGGATGTGAAAAGGGGATTCTAATATGGGTCTAAAAGGTAGTCTGAATATTTGAACCATAGGTTCCATTTTTTATCCAGTAGGTGCATGGTATTATGCAAGGTATGCAAAAATTTTTCCATAAGGTAAATGTTGTTTATTCTAATTTTCAATTGGGAAATTGGTAACGATGGGGATTTCCAATGATAAGCTATTAGCCAATGGATGGATACACAAATTGTATGGACTATTCTTAATTGAAACGTGTTCAAACCCAAAATCGGGGCGAACAAGAGACAATTGGGAAGGGTAAGGGTTATAATTTTGTTTGAAATTTTAGAAGAAAATTTCTCTAGTCGTTTCCATAATTGGGCTGCCTTTTCACATTCCCAAAAAATGTGAGAGAAGGAGCCGATTGAGGTGCAATCTCTAAAGCAGGTATTGGGAACTGTGGGAAATATAGAATGAAGTTTGGCTGGAGTATAATACCACCTGGTAAATAGTTTAATTGCAGTTTCCCTAATTGTGATAGATTTAGTGCATTTAAGAAGATTGTCAATACATTCAGACCATTTCTCGAGAGGCAATACAAAATCGTATTCCTGTTCCCATTTGAGCATGTATGGTAATTTATCCTGGTTGGTGTTATTGATCAAGTTTAGATATATCTCTGATATTAGGCCTGTTCTTCTTGGGTATTTAGTCACCCAATCCTACTATTAAGTCTAGACATTAATAAAGCTTTCGATAGTGTCACCTGGAGATACTTAGATTTAGTTTTACAAAAGTATGGTTTTAATGGTGAATTTATTCATGCATTTCATGCCCTATACCATAACCTTGCCACCAGAATAAAATTGCCAGGCTGTAACTCAGAATTCTTTAAAATCGGAAGAGGCACTAGGCAAGGCTGTCCCCTTTCACCTCTATTGTTTGCCCTAGCAATCGAACCCCTAGCTGCTGCCATCCTACAACACCCAGATATAAAGGGTTATACTTCTAATAACAAAACGTACAAACTCAGTATGTATGCGGATGACATGATACTATTTCTTACCCAACCCATAATAGCCTTACCAAACTTACTAGCCACACTCAAAAAAAATTCTGCTCTATCAGGGTTATCGGTAAATGTTTCAAAATCAGTGGGAATGCCAATAAATATTCCTCCTTCCCGATTTGATTCAATTCGCACATCCTTCAACTTCACGTGGTCCAATGATACTTTACCTTATCTCGGTATCCACCTTACCCCAGACCCCAAAGATTTAGCCACCAAAAATTATTTACCCATGTTACAAAGACTGAGATTGGTGTTAAAAACCTGGAAATCCTTCAATATTTCATTTTTAGGTAAAATTACTGCCATCAAAATGTCAATTCTACCAAAATTATTATTTCTATTTAGAGCACTCCCAGTTAGAATAAATAAATTGATACTTACTAAATTTCAATCGGAAGTCAATAAATTTATATGGTCGGACTCCCACCCAAGAATTGCCCAATCTGTATTATATATGTCCACGAAAAGAGGTGGATTGGGACTCCCGAACTTTTGGTCATATTATCTAGCTGCAAGATGGGCACAGATTGCTCAATGGCATTTACATAACCCGAAAATCCCATGGGTAGTATTTGAAAAATATTCAATACTACCCTACTCTATATCAGGATTACTATGGGGCAACAAAGTTTCCAATCATACTTTGGAAAGGCTAAACCTCTTAGTGGCCCATTCATACCAATTATGGAAACTGCATAATAAAAAATTTACATTGACCTCTCCCACACCACCCCTTGCTTCTTTTTTAGGCGACCCTAAGTTCCTAAAAAGCTACCAAAACACTGATGAATTTGTTTGGTGGATTGACAATAATCTAATCACCCTTAATAGATTTATTGAGAATACTTCATTAACTTCGTTCTCGATACTAAAAACCAAATACGACATTCCCAATACAGAACTCAGAAGATTTTTCCAAATTAGAAACTTCTATAATTCAAATTTCCCACTGTTAGACAATACATCGCCCACATTCTATGATAAATATATTTCTAAAGGTGCTATTGACATGAAATTGACCACATGTCGGTAACAACCCATGCGCTCCATACATACAAAGAAACAAAAACAAATAAGTTCAGAAAAGAAGTTCTGTGTAATAAAATGGAAGGACACAGGGAAAAAGTATTGAACACACTGAAATGTATTTAATACTTTGTATAAAATCCTTTGTTAGTAATAACAGCTTCAAGACGCCTCCTGTACGGAGAAACTAATCGCATGCGTTGTTTGGCCCATTCTTTCATACAAACAGTCTTCGAATCTTGAAGGTTCTGTGGGCCTCTTCTATGAACTCTGATCTTTAGTTCTTTCCATAGATTTTCTATTGGATTCAAGTCATGTGATTTGCTGGGCTATTCTAGCAGCTTTTTTTTTCTCGTTGAAACCAATTGAGAGTTTCCTTGGCTTTGTGTTTGGGATGATTGTCTTGCTGAAATGTCCTCCCTCATTTCATCTTCATCGTCCTTGTAGGTGGCAGCAGATTGTTATCAAGAATGTCTGGGTACATTTTTCCATTCATCCTTCTTTCACTGATATGAAGTTTGCCAGTACTGTATGCTGAAACACAGCCCCACACCATGATGTTCCCACGTCCAGATTTCACTGTTGGTATGGGGGTGTTTTTGGGGTGATGTGCAGTGCAATTTGACCTCCAAACATGGTGTGTATTATGTCATCCAGAGAGTTCAATTTTGGTCTCATGTGACCAGACTATATTCTCCCAGTATTTCACAGGCTTGTCTAAATGTTGTGCAGCAAACTTTAAACGAGCTTCAACCTGCTTTTTCTTCAGCAATGGAGTCTTGTGTGGTGAGCGTGCATACAGGCCATGGTGGTTGAAACAATTGTACCTGCTAATTCCAGGTCTTTCTGAACCTCTCCACAAGTAGTCTTTGGCTCTTGGACAAACTCTTCTGATAATTCGTTTCACTCCTCTGTCAGAAATCTTGCGAGGAGCACCTGGTCATGGCCGGTTTATGGTGAAATTCTGTTCTTTCCACTTCCAGATTATGGCCCCTACAGTGCTCACTGGAACAATCAGACGTTTAGCAATCCTTCTGTAAACAATGCCATCAGTACGTTTTACAACAATAAGGTTGCAAAGGTCTTGAGAGCTCTTTGCTTTTACCCATCATGAGATGTTTATTGTGCGACACCTTGGTAATGAGACATCTTTTTATAGGCTATCAATTGAGACTGAACCAGCCGATATTCATTTGTACCGACAAGGGGCAGTTTCGCTTTCTAATTACTGATAGATTTCAGCTGGTATCTTGTCTTTTCATGCCATTTTGCACCTCCCTTTATTCATGTGTTAAGTACTTTTTCCCTGTGTCATTCCATTTTATTACACATAACTTAATTTCGGAACTTATTTGTTTTGGTTTCTTTGTATGTATGGATTGCATGGGTTGTTACCAAAATGTGGTGCAAATTTAATGTCAATAGCACCTTTAGAAATACACTATATTGCCAAAAGTATTGGGACACCTGCCTTTACACACACATGAACTTTAATGGCATCCCAGTCTTATGCCGCGTACACACGGCAGTTTTTCTCGTAGAGAAAAACGAAATTTTTCCCATTCGACGATAAAAACGATCGTCTGTGGGCTTTCTGTAGTTTTTTTCGACGAGAAAAACGGCATTAAAAACGACGAGAAAAATTAGAGCATGTTCTAATTTTTCTCGTCGTTTTTTTTCGACATGTTTTCCGCGGCAGTGTTTCCCATAGGGAAACACTGCCGCGGAGCCCACACACGGTCGTTTTTTTCGACCAAAAAAAAATGACATTTAAAACGGCCGTGTGTGAGGGGAACAAGCTGTTCCTCGTTTTTCACGTCGATTTTCTCGACGGTGTTTTAACCGTCGAAAAAATCGATCGTGTGTACGCGGCAATAGTCCGTAGGGTTACATATTCCGTTGGCCCACCCTTTTCAGCTATAACAGCTTCAACTCTTCTGGGAAGACTGTCCACAAGGTTTAGGAGTGTGTCTATGGGAATGTTTGATGTGGATGAGAAGGCCTGGCCCACAGTCTCTGCTCTAATTTATTCCAAAGGTGTTCTATCGGGTTGAGGTCAAGACTCTGTGTAGGCCAGTTAAGTTTCACCACCCCAAACTCGCTCATCCATGTCTTTATGGACCTTGCTTTGTGCACTGGTACACAGTCATGTTGGAACAGTAAGGGGCCATCCCCAAACTGTTGCCACAAAGTTGGGAGCATGAAATTGTCCAAAATGTCTTGGTCTGCTGACACCTTAATGCCGCGTACACACGACCGTTTTTCCCGTCGAGAAAAAATAGGATTTTTATAACAGCTTACCTGTAAAATCCTTTTCTTGGAGTACATCACGGGACACAGAGCGACATAGTCATTACTAATGGGTTATATAGTTACCGTCAGGTGCTGGCACTGGCAACTTCCAAAACCGGAAGTACCCTCCCCTATATAAGCCCCTCCCATCCGGGAGCACCTCAGTTTTGTAGCAAAGCAATAAGTGTCCCCAAAGAGGGGTGGGAGCTCTGTGTCCCGTGATGTACTCCAAGAAAAGGATTTTACAGGTAAGCTGTTATAAAAATCCTATTTTCTTTTTCGTACATCACGGGACACAGAGCGACATAGTCATTACTAATGGGATGTCCTAAAGCAATGCCAAATGAGGGGGGGGGATACACCATATATAAGCTGAGCGCTATCAGACATGAGGATCTTTTGCGGCCTGCAACACACTGCGCCCAAAGGCGACATCCTCCTGACTTCTAACGTCCACCTGGTAGGACCTAGTAAACGTGTGTACTGAAGACCATGTTGCGGCCTTACAGATTTGAGCCAGGGAGGCCTGGTGATGCACTGCCCATGAAGTTCCAACTGCTCTCGTGGAGTGCGCCCTAACTTTGAACGGAGGCGGTCTACTTCTCAAGCCATAAGCTTGCATAATGACCTGTCGAATCCACTTGGCTAAAGTAGATTTTGACGCTGCCTGACCCCTTCTGGGGCCTTCCGGCAGAATAAACAAAGTATCCGTTCTGCGAATCTGAGCAGTGGCTTTTAGATAAGCTTTAACTGCTCTTACTACATCCAAAGAATGCAATAACTTTTCCTCTACCGAAGTAGGTTTGGGAAAAAAAGAAGGAAGAACCATATCTTGGTTCAAATGAAACCTCGATACCACCTTAGGAAGAAAGGCTGGATGAGGACGTAACACTACTCTGTCCTTATGGATAACCAGATATGGCTCCCTACAGGACATAGCTGCTAATTCCGACACTCTTTTAGCCGAACAAATGGCTACTAGAACAATCAATTTCCTGGTGAGAAGCACCAAGGAAATATGCTGTAATGGTTCAAATGGTTGTTTCTGTAGAACTGACAGAACCAAGTTTAGATCCCATGGACATATGGGAATATTAACCGGAGGACTAATACGCATCACTCCTTGTATAAAGGCTTTGACTAGTGAATGTGAAGCCAAGGGCCTTTGAAAAAATATTGACAAGGCCGAAATCTGACCCTTGATAGTACTCAAGGCAAGCTTCCTATCTACAGCCCATTGTAGGAAGTCCAGAATCCTACCTATTACGTATTTACGTGGATGCCATTTCCTGGCCTCACACCAGGCGATGTACGCCTTCCAGATTCTATAGTAGATCTGCCTGGATACCGGTTTCCTGGCATTGATCATGGTAGACACCACAGCATTAGAGAGCCCTCTCTTTTTTAGAATGTGGGCTTCAATAGCCAGGCCGTCAAACCTAGGGCTGGTAAGGAAGGGTGGTATATCGGTCCCTGCGAAAGCAAGTCCGGACGATGTGGGAGGGTCCAAGGACTCCCCACAGACATTTTTACAATCTCCGCGTACCACGCTCTTCGGGGCCACGCTGGAGCCACCGGAATCACTGTTTATTTTCTACCCTGATTCTGCGGAGTAATCGAGGTAACCATTGTAGCGGTGTGAATGCATATATCAGCTTGAACTGATCCCAAGGGAACACTAGGGCATCCGAGCCGCAAGCTAGGGGATCCCTTGTCCGAGAGACAAACCTGTCCCCCTTTGCGTTGAATCTGGATGCTAGAAGATCTACATCCGATGTTCCCCACCGCTGACATATTGTCCAGAAAACCTCGGGGTGAAGGGACCCTTCCTCTGGGCCTAATTGCTGGCGACTTAGAAAGTCCGCCTTCCAATTCTCCACTCCTGGAATGAATACCGCAGATATGGCTGGGACATATTTTTCTGCCCATTTCAGGATGTAATTTACTTCCCTCTGGGCTGCACGACTCCTGGTGCCCCCCTGATGATTGATATATGCCACTGCTGTGGCATTGTCTGATTGAATTCTGACAGGGGACCCTTGGAGTTTGGATGTCCATGCTACTAGGGCATACCGGGCTGCTCGTATCTCTAAGAGATTGATGGGCAGGGCCTTTTCTGCATCCGACCATCTGCCCTGGAGAGACTATTGCTCCAGTACTGCTCCCCAGCCTATAAGGCTGGCATCTGTAGTGACCACCTTCCAAGAAATCGGACTGAAGGATTTCCTTTTTTCCAGATTCTGGGGAACCAACCACCAACGGAGGCTCTTGCGAACGGAAGGGGACAAGGACATTGTAAGTCTAGGGCCTGAACTTTTTTGTTCCAGGCTGACAGTATGGCCCCTTGCAAATTCCTTGAATGGAATTGACCGTAGGGTACTGCTTCGAATGATGCCACCATTTTTCCCAGCAGCCTCATATACAGGCGTATGGACGGCTGTCTTTTTTGTACCCACTAAGTGGATCAAATCTTTCAAAGACAACACCTTTCCTCGAGGCAAGAATATTTTTCTCTGGCCTGAATCCAACCTTAGCCCCAAGTATTCCAGACTTTTGACTGGTTTTTAGGGCTGACTTGTCTCGGTTGATAATCCAACCGTGAGATTCCAGATACTTGATCGTCTTGTGAACGACCACGTCTAGTTTTTTCACTGAGTGGTCTATCAGCAACAAGTCATCCAGATATGCCATTATCATTACACCTTGTGTTCTTAGATTGGCCAATAAAGGGCCAGAATTTTTGTAAACACTCGTGGTGCTGTGGCCAAACCGAAGGGTAAGGCTCTGAACTGAAAATGGCGCCCTTCTACTGCAAAGCGTAGAAATTTTTGGTGGACTGGAAAGATGGGAATATGCAATAAGCATCTTTGATGTCGATCGCGGCTAACCAATCCTCCCCTTGTAGGGCAGTGGCCACCGATCGGATCGACTCCATCGGAAAGTCCTGATATACAGGAATTTGTATAGCCCTTTTAGAATTAATATGGGCCTCCCGTCCGCGTTTGCTTCGGGACTGTAAAGAGGTTTGAGTAAAACCCGAACCCTCATTCTTCCAGGGGAACCTCCATAATTACTCCTTGGAGCAATAGTTGTTCTAGTGCCAACAGGAGGGACTCTCTCTTCCGGGGATCCCTTGGCACGTTTGACCTCAAAAATGGGAAGGAGGAGAGTCTTTTAACTCCAAACTGTATCCCAAACCTACTGCGGAGAGCACCTATCTGTCTTGATCGTGTCCCGCCAGGTCTCTTGCGAACAACTGGAGTCCTCCCCCCACCCGACTGAGTGGGGGCTTCAATGAATTTAACTTTGGGGGAGGTTTTGTACCTCCCCTGACCCAGGGTTTCTCATTACCCTGCTACTGTCCCTGTTTTTTTACCCCCGGGATTTGACCGAGGAGGCCGTCGGAACTGTTACACAGCCGATGCCCCAGGGACTGGAGAAGCAGGCCTCTTAAAGAGGGACCTCTAACTCTGCTTTTAACCGGCAAGAGCGTATTTTTACCGCTGGAAATTTTCTGGATATATTAGTCCAGGTTTTCCCTGAATAAGCGTTCACCATGAAATGGGACGCTAACCAGCCATTCTTTACAGGGAGCTTCAGCAGACCAGTTTTTGAGCCATAGGAGCCTACGCATATGTACTATAGACAGCGTAAGGCGGGAGGCCTGATGGACTGAATCCTCTATGGCGTCAACCGCAAAGCCTAAGGCTCTAGGTAGATCAGCTAGGGCAAAGCCTGCTGATCTGTCAAGTCCCTCAAGACCTGTTTCAACTGATCCTTCACTGCTTAGCAGACCCCAATAGCTGCTACTGCTGGTTGTATCACCGAGCAGATTTTCATAAGGACTCCAATCTTTTATCTATTGGGTTCTTGAACATTTGGACATTATCCACTGGACATGTCAGTGCCTTCCATTTTTTTTTTTTTTTTTTTTTTTGATGAACTTATCCTCCATGGGATAGACCACCGGAAATCTCTTGGGGGAATAAATATTTTCTCAGGACGTTCCCAATCCTGGTAAATGAGCCCTTTCAGTAAAGGGTGAAGTGGAAAAGAACAAACAGTCTGGGGACTTCTAGCGACCCCAACGAGGATACAGTAGTGGTTGATGGTTCCGCAAGGTGCATTTTTAAATGCTGATCGGACCATGTTAGTCAGAGACTGAACCCATAATCTTTCAGCTTGAGATGCTGAGAAAAGGTTCCCCCACTGTTGATTCCTCTATAACAGATCAACCTCATCCTGATCCCCTTCAGGCAGGTCGATCCCTGTATGGGACTGTTGCTCTGCTAACAGGCACTCTGAAGGAGGAGACGGAGATCGGGCGTGCTTTCCCTGACAGGGAGGCAGCGATTAATGTTGACAATCTCTCTCTAATCCTCCCAGAGCTGAGGAAAAAACCTCCTCTGTTACATACACAGGAGCAGGTGAACTGAGGACAACCACAGTACCAAGTACCCCTGCGGGGTCTCTACGGTCACTTACCTCTGAACTTCAGGGGAGACTGGTGCAGCAGAAGCATGCCCAAGATCCTCCGAGCCCGATGAGACCCCCTTCGCTTCCTGGAAGATTCAGTTCCGGAGCTTCTGGACGGCATATTCCTAAGCCTAAAGCTGAGGTATTCCAGCCGTAATACACCAGTTACTGATAATAGTCTAGCATAAATGCTGCTATAATAAACAGTTGGTGTCTACTAATGTGCCTTTCTAGGGGATGCCTGTATCAACCGCTTGCTGTATGCCTTTAAATGTTGTCAGCTCTGTCTCTGTACTTCATAGCCAGCTTACTGCAATAATGTGGCTTTTTAAAACCTGCTGGGACGCCCGCACATGCGCAGAAGCGCTGCGGCGCGCACAGAGCGTCATCCCCCAGGCCCCGCCCCTTTTTCCGGCCACCTCTATATATAGAGGCGCGTGCACGCGCACGCGCGCGGCCACGTGCGCCTCGGCGCTAATTTTCAAACATGGAAACCAGGGACAGGAGCCAGGGCCCCCTTTGCCGCAGGCCGGGGGATAGACGAACACTGCAACATGGCAGAGGAAACAGTTTCCTGTAGGAGAACTCACCAGCTGCCTGGACTTTGCTCTCTGAGAAGAAACTAGTCCATATGACAAGAAAAACATTCCACAGCGGCCTCTAGTGGACAAACACAGGTACCGCAGTTTAATATACTAAACATATATAAAAAAAAAAACATTCCTTTTTTTTTTTTTTTTTCTTGACCACCATTAAAAATTATTACATTTTTTTAGCAGTTACAGGCATGCACAGATATTAGCGGGAATACCGTTAGGTAACAGACAGAAAGACAAATTAGGCTTGGGGGTCCCCCAATAGAACCAAGTTCCTGGGGGCCCCCACTTACCTGTTCCCCGCCGCAGGACTTTGTTTGGTCCACAAAAGCCCAAACTTCACCTATCACGGCAGGCATTGTAATCAAACCTTCAGGGACCGGGTTCCCAAGGATTCCACTCCCCTGGACCTGTATAGCACCCTGCACAGAAAACATCTTGGTCGTGGGTATGACCAGAGCTCTGGATCCCAGGGTCCAGCTCTCCTAAGAGAAGCATTACAGGCAGAACCTTGCTCTTCTCTGCAAGGCCCGGGTACCGACCGTTTAGCTATGAAGCTTTTTTGGTCGGATCCGGAATAGCTTACTGAGGCCCAAAAGAACCTGTACGCAAGCTCAGTGAAAAACACATGTTTCTTCTTGGCCAACACCTTAGACACTGGCAAAAAACTGAGGTGCTCCCGGATGGGAGGGGCTTATATAGGGGAGGGTACTTCCGGTTTTGGAAGTTGCCAGTGCCAGCACCTGACGGTAACTATATAACCCATTAGTAATGACTATGTCGCTCTGTGTCCCGTGATGTACGAAAAAGAAATTTAATTTTTTCCTTTGGACGAGAAAAACGATCGTCTGTGGGCTTTTTATGTCATTTTTCTCAACGGGAACATGCTCTAATTTTTCTCGTCGTGATTCCCGTCGTTTTTTTCCGCTGCAGTTTTCCCATAGGGAAACACTGCCGCGGAGCCCACACACGGTCGTTTTTTTCGACCAAAAAAAAATTTCATTTAAAACGGCCGTGTGTGGGGGGAACAAGCTGTTCCTCGTTTTTCACGTCGATTTTCTCGACGGTGTTTTCACCGTCGAAAAAATCGATCGTGTGTACGCGGCATAAGAGTTTCCTTCACTGGAGCTAAGGGGTCAAGTCCAACCACTGAAAAACAACCCCACACCATAATCCTCCCTCCACCAAATGATTTGGACCAATGCACAAAGCAGGGTCCATAAAGACACGAATGAGCGAGTTTGGGGTGGAGGAACTTGACTGGCCTGCACACAGTCCTGACCTCAACCTGATAGAACACCTTTGGTATAAATTAGAGTGGAGACTGTGAACCAGGCCTTCTCGCACAAAATCAGTGCCTGATCTCACAAATTCACTTCTGGAAACATTCCCATAGACACACTCCTAAACTTTGTGGACAGCCTTCGAAGAAGAGTTGAAGCTGTTATAGCTGCAAAGGGTGGACCAACTCAATATTGAACTCTACGGACTACGACTGGGATGCCATTAAAATTCATGTGCGTGTAAAGGCAGGTGTCCCAATACTTTTGACAATATAGTGTACATGGACACAAAAGAATGAGGATTGCTGGATCATTTTAGCAGTGACACTTCCCTCATGTCACCACACAGTGGTGAGCTGTGTTGCGCTGCGGTGCAATGACTTGCACCACCATCCAGTGCGCTGTGATAAAATGCAGCATGTCTGTGTTGCAGTGCGAACAATGGTTTCCTATGTGCCACAATGGTGTCTGGTCTTCTTTCAGTGTAGAAAAAAACCCTCAGCCACCCCTGTGTGAACAAGCCCCAAAAGAAGGTACTGTGGTTATATTCACTAAAATGAGAACTATTGACTTTTGTGTTTTGAGAAAGTAGTGAGAAATCTGATTAAAGGAGAAGTGTGGGATATATATAAAAAACCAACCCCAAACATACATAACTCATCTGTGGCTGCAGCATTGGTTATAACTCACCTATGTGCTGCAGCCCGTCACCCCCGCCAGCTAAAAGACTGAGAAGTGAGGGATCACATGACCACTAATTGCTCAGTTCTCAGTGAGCAGAGAGTCGGGGACTGTCAGTCACCACTCTCTGCTCTGCCTCTCCAGTCCTCACTGGAGCCCCGGGCTGTGGAGGGGTCGGGAGCAGATGGCTCAGTGCGCTGAGATGCCAGTCAGGCATCTGGGTGGATTCTGACATTATTGCCGGGATCCCTGCAGAGCCTGGAGTGGCTTTAGGACTTCTGCTGTCGGCTGAAAATGGATTACAGGAGTGCATAAATAAATGCACTCCTATAACCCACATGAAAAGTAAGGCCAAAAAAACTTTGGCCATACTTCTCTCAACCATTTGAATAATTGTACAACCATATCATATATTTTCAAGATCATTTTTTTTTCTCACCTACCTGCATACCATGATATCCAAGACCACAGTAAGCCATTAAAATGGCAAATTTCTTCCTCTTTCGTTTTGGAGTCTTTTCTATATTCTCGGATACATTCTCCTCATTTAAATCGATTTCCCTTGATGTCTGATTATGTAACCTATCTTGATCCGTTACCATCAGCTCCTAATAAAGACAGAACAATACATCATACAGCACTTCCAGAATTCTTATTCGTATAAAATACAATACACTGCAGAGTATTAAAGGGGTTGAAATTTTTTTTTTTATAAAAATAACAAACATGTTATACTTACCTGCTCTGTGCAAGGGTTTTGCACTGAGCAGCCCCGCTCCTCTTCTTCTGGGGTGTCCCGTCCGCGCTCCTCCTCATGTGCCCCCACAGAGAGACGCTTTACATGGGGGCAGGACGTGCGGGCACGCTCTCGTGAGTCCTGCTGCTGCGTCCATTTGCACAGAAGGCGGGACTCAGCCCCGCCCCCAGCTCCCGTCTCACTGGATTTGATTGACAGAAGCGGGAGGCCAAGAGGCTGATTTCTTACGCTTCTGGTCATGCCCGGTAGTCCGGGACTTCTGGGAAGAAGTGGGTGCTTTCATCTCATCGGCGCTAGGCCTCCCAAACGTAATCCACCCCAAGAACTATTAGGCATTTCTGGCGAATTACACCTATCATCACATGCCAAGAGACTGCTCCGTATACTCTTCTTCTATGTTAAAAAAGCTATTTTACTGTCCTGGAAGGGCGCACAGACCTCTCTAAAATCCCTCTGGTTAAAACGTATTAATGACGCTATCCTACTGTATAAACTTAATTTTGAACTCCGGAAACGGAACAAAACCTTCCACAAAATTTGGGGTAGATGGTTGGCTAGTCCGCTAACCCTCTCCCAACACTGATTGTACTACTCTTGCTTGACCATTGATGGGCCGTGCCTCAGGGATCTCTAATGTCTGGACCTCCGCTTTTGCTATATTCCAGTATTATACCCGAGCCTTTTACCATTGTGCCTATTTTATATTTTGCACTGGTGTAAGTTTATTTTTCTATGTTTGAGTGTATTGCCTAATGTTTATGACCAGGTTGTCTGCTGGTATTGTTTTTTTTTTTGTATGTTTCTTTCTGTTTGTTGGTTTGTCTTAAACCTAATAAAAATATCTTTAAAAAAAAAAAAAGACAGGAGCGGGAGCCAATGGCTCCTGCTGCTATCAGTCTATCCATTGAGGACAGACAGTGGATTGGGCTCATGTAAGTAAAAGGGGGGCTCTGGGGGCAGCTGCAGCAAAGAACTTTTTTCACCTTAATGCAGAGAATGCATTAAGGAGAAAAACCATGAGATGTTACAATTCCTTTGACAAAAACAGTAATGCTCCATTCAAGGCTAGTGAATCACTGCTTGTTCCGTAAAAGTCTTGTGATCTGGGATGCCAGGGTGTAATTCAGTATAACATCATCCAGTGATTAAGGTATGTTATAGGAGTAGTGCACAGAGAGGTATGCTGGTCGAATATGGCCCAACATTCATAACTGATGTGATCAAGCTAAATTGCATAGCCCATGTATTAGACATCTGTAGCCAAGTTTTATGGATTTGAGGGAAAAAAACTTCATCCAAAAAACTTAAAGATGAAGTCACCTCTGCGTATGTTTCCCTTCCCTGGTTCTTCCCTTCATCCTCATCAACATGCAAATTACGTTTTTAACCACTTAAAGACCGCCCACCACATATATACCACGGCAGGGTGGCTCTATTGCGCATAACGTACCTGTACGTTGTTTCCTGCAATAGATATTGTGGGCGCGTGTGCACGCCCGCTGCACACAGGAGGAGCTGATGCACGTGTCCGGCGTACCCAATGTTCACCGGTCACCCGCGATCGCTGTACAGAGAGGCAGAACAGGGATCTGCCTATGTAAACAAGGCAGATCCCTGTTTTGACAGGGAACAACATGGAGATCTGCTGTTTCTAGTGATCAGGAACAGCGATCTCTATGTTGTTCCTGTCAGCACTTACCCCACACAGTAAGAAAACTTAGGGAACACATTTAACCCTTTGATCACTCTGAAAAACCCCTTCCCTGCTGGTGTGATTTATACACTAATCAGAGCATTTTTTTTTAGCACTGATCACTGTATTGGTGTCACTGATCCCCAAAAAGCGTCACTTAGGGTCATATTTGCCCGCCACAATGTCGTAGTCCCGCTAAAAATTGCTGATCACCACCATTACTAGTAAAAAAACATAATAAAATTAATTAAAATTCGTTTAATCTATCCAGGAGTTTGTAGACACTTTAACACTTGCGCAAACCAATTAATATAGGTTTATGGGATTTTTTTTTACCAAAAATATGTAGCAGAATACATATTGGCCTAAATTGATGAAGACATTTTTTATTTTTTTTTGGATATATATTATAGCAGAAAGTAAAAAAAATTGTTGTTTTTTTACCAAAAATTGTCAGGCTTTTTTGTTTATAGCGCAAAAAATAAAAGCCGCAGAGGCAATCAAATACCACCAAAATAAAGCTCTAATTATGGGGAAAAAACCCTATCAATTTAATTTGGGTACAATGTCACACGATCGCGCAATTGTCAGTTAAAGTAACGCAGTGCCGTATTGCAAAAAATGGCCTGATCATTATGGGGGTAAATCCTTCCAGGGCTGAAGTGGTTAAAGAAAACCTATTTTCATTTCATACTTTAATTTTGGACTTAGTGATGTCATCACTGAGTCTTGTGTTATCTATTCAATTTGGGCAGATCATGGCTAATGTGAAGGGCTGCAGGATGCTTTACATCAGGGGTCTCAAACTGGCGGCCCTCCAGCTGTTGTGAAACTACAAGTCCCAACATGTCTCTGCCTGTGGGAGTCATGCTGGTAACTGTCAGCCTTGCAATGCCTCATGGGAATTTTAGTTTCGCACCAGCTGGAGGGCCGCCAGTTTGAGACCCCTGCTTTACATAGTTTGCTGAAACATCACAGCACCCAAGCCTTAGTATTCCTCTCAAGAGCGCTCAGACCTAATGCAAGCGGTGGGCTGGCTCTACGGAGGATTTATTGTAATATCCGAATGGTTTGATAGGGTGACATTAGTGTGGAGGCGTTATTTGCATGCAGACTACCCTAGTTAACGCCCACATGTGATGCTGAACCTTGATTGAAAGAAATGAAATCCAATAAACAAAAGTGGAGGAGCAGGGACAGAAAGGCTGGGAAGGAAAGAGCTAAATGATGCTAGACTTCCTCCAACCAGGAACGGAGGCAGGCGTCTAATGCACACTGAGAGAATCTCAGAGTGCATAGTGAAATCAGAGTACAGGGAAGGAGCCTGTGCAACTCTAAGACTGAAGAGGCAAGGCTGTAGTTAAGCTTTATAGGTACTTTTAGATGACAAATGATCGTTCTGTTTAATCTGGATTTTTCTGCAATGTTTACCAGTAGACATCCCTAGCAATCTCTCTCTCTAGGGAAAAAAATGGATTGACTGCTTTTGATTTTTGAAGTTAACTGTTGTTATCCCTAGATTAAGGCTTACCTGTAGGTGCAAGAAATATCTCCCTAACCTAAACGGTTAAGGAGATATTTGCAGAAAACACTGCATCGATGTCTACGGCGCGCATGCAGGCGCACTGAGCGTGCCGGTTTTATCAATGGATAATTCCGGAATCGCGCACATGCGCGGGAGTGACGTCATCGCCGTTCCGGCCAGTCACAGCGCCGGAGCGGCGATACAAGGAAGACGCTCAGAGGGGACATGGCGGGGAACGAGGAGCGCTTCGGGGACTTCGATCTTAGGTAAGTGCCACATAATATGTATGCTATGCATACTAGCTCATTATGCCTTTTTCTTGCAGGGTTTTTTAATTTTTTTTACAGGAAATTTTTTTTTGGGTTTACTTCCTCTTTAATGACCAGAGCATTTTTTGCGATACGGCACTGCGTTGCTGACAATTGCTCGGTCGTACGACGCTGTACCTAGAAAAAAAATAGGTCCTTTTTTCCCCACAAATCGAGCTTTCTTTTGGTGGTATTTGCTCAACTCTGCGGTTTTTATTTTTTGCATTATAAACAAAAAAAGACCGACAACTTTGGAAAACAAAAACACCAATTTTTTTTTAACTTTCTGCTATAATACATATCCAAAAAAAACAAACATATAAAAACACAAAATGTGTTCATCAGTTTAGGCCGATATATATTCTTCTAAATATTTTTGGTAAAAAACAAAATCGCAATAGGCGTATATTGATTGGTTTGCGAAAACGTTATTGCGTCTACAAACTATGGGAAAGATTTAGGGACTTTCTTTTTATTGTTTTTACTGGTAATGGCGGCGATCTGCGATTTTTAGCAGGACTGCAACATTGCGGCGGACAAATCTGACCCCAAATTACACTTTTTGGGGACCAGTGCTATAAAAATGCACTGATTACTGTATAATGTCACTGGCAGAAAAGGAGTTAACACTAGGGGGCGATCAAGGGGTAAACTGTGTTCCCTATTGTGTGTTCTAACTGTAGGGGGGGTGGTCTGAGAACACTGTTCCCGATCACTGGGGACAGTAGATCCCCAGTAGATCCCTGTCATGTCACTAGGCAGAACGGGGAAATGCCTTGTTTACATAGGCAGTTCCCCGTTCTGCCTCTCCTCGCCATGATCGTGGGCTGCCGGCGGACATAGACATACCTCCCAACCCGCACGGATTCTCCCGGGACACGGTATTCACGCACAGAGCCAGAGGAGGGAGGAGGTAAGATTCAGTCCGCCAGCGCGCCAGGCAGGGAGGCGAGGCGGGACTCAGAGCGGCAGCGATCACCAGGTATGTCGGGCGGGCGGGAGTAACTCGTCAGATATGTGTGTTTGCTGTCCCCTCGGCACGTCGCCCCCCCCCCCCCCGCCAAACAACTTTGAAAACCAAGCGGTCCCGCGCCCCCCCCCGCTCAACAAAAATATGAATGAATGTCCCGCAGTGGACATTAGAAAAGTTGGGAGGTATGCATAGAGTCCGCTGAACCAGCTCCCACGGCGTGTGCCTGCTATCCTGCTCTTACAGACTAACGTACAGGTACATCAGTTTGCGCAGGAGAGCTGACCTGCCGCAGTATATCTGTGTAAAAAAGTCAGCAAGTGGTTAAGATCTACCCACAACAGTTCCATGTTTGTGGCCCTCAGTCATAAGGCCCAATTCACAGAGCTACAATACCAGGACAAAAATACTTCTTAATAAAAAAATAAGAAGTCCAATGAAATTTGAAAATAAGTCACATGGCTAAAATAAAGATCCTTATTCTTGTATAAAGCAGAACTAAAAAGGAGAAGCAGGGACTAAGTTATTTTGACTCTACTTCTCCTGTGGGTCATAGGAGTGCACTTAGTTCTGGACTTCTGTGACCCGTATTTAGCCGACAGAGGGCTGTTGGCTGACATCACTCAGCCAGTCCAGACTCTGGAGTGATCCTGACTTTAATGCCAGGATCCGCCCAGATACCTGAACCGCCAGCCACTCCCACCCCCTCCCCAGCCCGGCACTCCAGTAAGCACTGGAGGGGCAGACCAGAGAGCCGGTGACTGACAGTCACCAGCTCTCTGAAGACTGAGAACTTAGCAATCAGCAGTCTTGAATCAGTTCTTGGTCTTACAGGAGGCGGGGGACAAATGCAACCTTGGACTGATGCTGCATCCACCCGAGTGTGATTGTATGATTTTTTTAAATCCTGCACTTCTCTTTAAATCTGTCAATTTAACCATTTCCCAAAACAGTTACATTCAAGGCATGGTATGAATGATAACTATCAGGCTGAGTTCACACTAGAGCATGGAGCGGCTCACAGCAGGGAGTCTGATGCGTCGCCATTTACCGATTCAGGTCCCATTTCAGCCTGAATTTTTGGCTGAATTCGGACCTGAAATGGACCAAACGAAGCACAGGGCTCCTGTGCAATTCGCACCAAAGCCACTCCGGAGATGTGTGAACTGGCTCCATAGAGAGCCGGTCACAATCTCCTGCTATGCAAATTGAATGCGGGCAAAACCTCATCCAATTCGCAATCGTGTAAACCCAGCCTCACAGTTGCTTGTGCTCTTAACAGAATTGTCAAGCTATCAAAATGGCTGGTGTCATAACTGATCACATGTGCAGCACCGTGGCAACTGCAGATCAAACAGAAGCAGCTTCCTTGGCTGTAAAGCATAGGACGGTTTAGTTCTACTTTAAAGCTTTATGAAGGACTTCCGGTTCCGGCGCCGCATGAGGTAACTGCGCCTCCTCACGGCTCCCGCAACAGACCCAGAAACCGGCTTATAAAGCCAGCCTGAGCGGCCCCTCACAGCCATCCTCCACACCCGGGCTCCCCCCCTCACTCGGATGGACCGCTTCCTCGAAAAAAACGGCGCTCGGTCGAATGCGGCCGAATCGGCGCCGCCGGGCAGGCCGCAAATTGAGGCCCCGGCTTCGGCCTACTCCCACGCCGCGGCGGAATCTCAGGCGGCCGACATGGAGGTGAGCACCCAACCCTCCCAGCAGGTCACTACACCCCCTGCCAATACTTCTGGGGGTCCCTCTATGTTGCATACCCAGCCAGCCACACCAGGGGACATCTACAGCTCCCCTCCCCCTGGGGATGCTGGGGATAGCACGCACCGAATTGCTGCTGCTGTAGCAGCTCTTCTCTCCCCCATGATATCTGCCTCGGTGGAAAAGGCAGTCAATGCAGGCATGATACAAATTAAAGCTCAAATAACTGAGCACACCACCAGACTCAATGAGATGGAACACCGCATCTCTGAGGTCGATGATGAACTCTATCAGGCGCAGGCCACAGAACAGTCGCAAGATAAAACAAACCGATACATCATTCAAAAATTGGAAGATTTGGAAAATAGGTCCAGAAGGAGTAACCTGCGATTTGTAGGCGTCCCCGAGTCGCTACCCTCGGCAGCTACGGCAGAATTCTGCTCAAAACGCATCCCTGAGGCCTTGGGCCTCTCAGGCCTGTTCACTGTGGAACGCGCACACAGAATGGGGTCCTTCAACTCCGAACGCAAAACACCCCGTCCCATTATTGCCAAGTACCTCAACTATGCCGACAAATCTCTGATTCTTCAGACATTCAGACAGTCCCCATCTCTCCAAATAGACGGGGTTAAAATCCTAATTTTTGCAGACTACTCGATTGAAGTCACCAAGAAAAGAAAAGCTTTTCAACCAATATGCTCTGAGCTCTTCAAGCAACACATAAAATTTACCCTGGCCTTCCCTGCAACTCTTCGCCTCAAATCACCTAAAGGGGAACAACTTTCTTTCCAGGATCCTATGGAAGCAGAATCTTTTCTCCGCTCCCTGAGGGGTGATGCAAACCCTCACACGCCTTCCAAGTCTAATTCCAGCCCCCGAGCCCTGGAACAGAGAAGCCCTCGCAAGGACTCTCCAAAACGCTTCAAGCATTCTGCTCCGGATCAGCGTTACCAATACTCCCGTTGACGATCTTCCATACACCGCCATGGACTTCCTTACTCGCCATCACAGGTCGTATGATCTTCCACACAAAGGCTTTGACTATGTGTGTCGCTCCAGTCTATTTTATTTACTTATTACATAGTTCCGTATGATACGCCTGAAACCATTCTCCTTTTTTTTTCCCTCTTGTCCCCCCCCCCCACCAGGATGGTAATGCGTGCGCGCATACGTACAGGTCGCACTTTACATACGGTCATTTGCATTGAAATTCCCCCCACTTGACTCCGCTGTGTGGCTTTTCAGGCTCCCAGCCATGACTACAATCCGGGGGTCCCTCGCACTTTCTCGAGGTCCCTGGGGCGCTTAGGCAGCATAACTGACATTCCTTTTTCATGAAGGGTCATGTTTGGTGAGCCACCATGCGCAGCGAACTCATGCGGAAAAAAGCGAAGTTCTTTAAGATGTTTACTTTAACTTGTTGTTTTGTTATTTCTTGTTTTCTTTTCTTTTACCCCCCCCCCCCATCACTCCTCTCCTCACTTCACACTCCGACATACATTCCTTACACGAACGCTCACATCACTAATGTGCATAAACTATACCTCTTGATCCCAGCCTATAATCCTTTAGCTACTAAATCGCCACTTTTACACCCTATCATCCGCACTATCTTAAGGTAATCTCTTGGAATGTGAGGGGTCTCCGTTCTCCTAACAAGCGAATGAAGATCCTTCGCCATCTCAAACGGCTAAAAGCAGACATGGCACTAATTCAGGAATCCCATCTTTCGGCATCTGACTTCAGTCGTATGCAGAGACTTTGGGTTGGAGCGGTCTTGGGGTCAGAATCGGTTGGACGGAAGGCCGGTGTTCTCCTTCTTTTCAACAAAAACCTCCCTTACACTATTCTATCCACACACACAGACGACCAGGGACGCTTCATCTCCTCCAGGGTTAAAATTGGCACAAAAGAACTAGTAATTTCCAATGTATACGCCCCCAATAGTCCCACAAAGTCATTTTACTCTCAGCTCTCCACTTGGCTCCTCAACACTTCTCACTTACCTCATCTCGTTGGGGGAGATTTTAATGAGCTCATGCATCCCCCAGAAGATAGGTCCTCCCCAAAACGATCCACTCCAGCACCTGCTACACCAACTCCCACCCTATTTGCCTCAACCATGGACTCCCTCCATCTCACAGACATCTGGCGCTTAACACACCCGGTGGATAGAGAATTCACCTTCTACTCCAATCCTCACGGGATCCTTACCAGGATCGACTATTTTTTTGGGACCGATAATATCATTCCCCTTGTCTCAGACGCAGAGATCGGAGACATAGCCATTTCAGACCATGCCCCAATACTCCTTACCCTAGACAAACTAGATCTTCCCCCCCACCCTAATATCTGGCGCTTCCCATCCTTCCTCCACAATAATGCTGATTTTCGCGCATACATGGAACGAGCTTGGGCGGAGTTCTCCTCAGCGAATGCCCCACATGCAGGGGACCCGAACCTTCTCTGGGATGCTGGAAAAGCTTACATGAGGGGTCGGATCATCTCATATGCCTCTTCCTTTAAAAGAAACGCGCTTTCGAAATTCAAATTGGCCAGCGACAGACTCCACCTCGCACAACGCATTCTGGCCACCTCGACTTCTCCGGCTAACAAGGCGGAGTGGTCTGCGGCTAAAAATGCTTTCGACACCTGGGCGGACACCCTGGAACTTACAAAAAAATCTCATCTGGATGCCTCCCTTCATAAATATGGGAATAAAGCAGGCAAACTGCTATCCAGACTCTGCAAGGGCGCCTACCGCCCGACGCACATCACCTCACTGCAGGACCGCACGGGAACTACACATTCTACGCCACCTCATATAAATAAAACCATGCTCGAATATTACACAGCCCTTTATGCACCCGATCCCATTGACCATAAAATAGCCCAAGCCTTTCTTGAAAAAATGAATCTACCAAGTATATCCAGTGCCCATCTAGAATCCCTGAATGCCCCTATCTCCCTCGCTGAAATAGAAGGCACTATACATGCTCTCCGCCCCTCTAAAGCCCCCGGCCCAGACGGATTTACAAGTGAATTTTACAAGACCCTCCAAAATGTCACTGCACCCATGCTCCACTCGGTCTATTCCAACATCTGGGAGGGCGGTCCCTATCTACCGACAGGCAACCAGGCCATCATTAAACTTCTTTCAAAAAAGGGCAAGGATCCTCTGGAACCGGGCTCATATAGGCCTATTTCATTACTCAACCTGGATGTCAAAATTCTCTCAAAGATTGTGGCTTCCAGACTAGCGGTCACCCTCCCGGACCTCATTCACCCGGCCCAGTCAGGATTCGTGAAAGGGCGGACAGCCACCCTGAACATTCGAAAGGTTCTCTTGGCCCTTGAACGAGCCAAACAAGACCCAAAGGGAGAGTATGCCATCGTAACGTTAGACGCTGAAAAAGCCTTTGACAATGTAAGCTTCGACTGGCTTTCCCTTACTTTGTCTGGGAAAATTAAGTACTGTCCGTGATACTTTTTTTATTTGCACTAACATAGAATTTTTCAGGACAAGCTTTCGGGGTATGTCCCCTTCTTCAAGGTCCAAGCAGTACTGATTCACAATTTTTTTAGCAGAATGTTGAAACAAAACAAGAAAAAAAAAAATCACTTTGTCTAAAATGGGATTCTCAGGCCCCTTCTGCCACCTTATCAATGCCATGTATACAGCGCCCTCCGCTAGACTTGTTGCCGCCGGAATCCTCTCAGAGGATTTCCGCCTCCATAAAGGGACCAGACAGGGCTGCCCTCTCTCCCCCCTCCTGTTCAATTTAGCCTTAGAAGCTTTATCTAGATACCTTTCCGAGATAGCCCCTTTACGAGGCATCAAAATAGGCAAAACGGAACTTCGCACTTCACTTTTCGCTGACGACGTCCTCATATTCACGGGTAACCCCAGTGACGACATTTTAACCATTAAAACCACCTTCGATGAATTTCGACGGTGCTCCGGCCTCCGGATAAATTATTCCAAGAGCGAAATTCTCCCCATCGGGACACACTCCACACGCCCTTGGACGCAACACTCTCTGTTTAAGGTTGCACCTTCACACATCACCTATCTAGGTATACAGATTGGGAAATTACCCTCCTCCATCTATCATCTCAATTATCCTCCCCTCTTTACAAAACTCTATCAAGAACTGTCAAACTGGATGGATCTTCCCCTCTCGCTCCTAGGGAGGTGTCACCTTGTCAAAATGGTTAGCTTTGCCAGACTGCTTTACCCTTTGCAAACCATTCCTCTACTTTTGAAGCATAAAGATATCAAACTCCTTAACACCAAAATTTCACAGTTCATCTGGCATGGCAAAAGACCTCGGATAGCCTCTAAAAAACTACACCTTCCTAGGAGTGACGGGGGCATCGGTCTACCTCATATTAGATTGTATAATTTAGCATGTCTGTTCAGGACTAGCTTAGATTGGATAGCTCAATCATCCCAATACTCTAATTACGTCTTGGAATCCGAAATGGCCCACCCGCACTCTCTGGTGGCCCTTCTACACTGCAGATGGAAAACGGTTCCCCCCTCTTTTCAACACAATCTCCTGCTCAGGGACACTGCTATAGCGTGGAGAGAAATCAGAAAAACACTGAAGCTATCTCCCTTTATCTCTCCACATCTGCCAATCCAAGGCAATCCCAATTTCATCCCTGGTCTCCATTATAAAGCCTTTTCGGTCTGGCGGATTCAAGGTCTGTCAAACTTCTCCTCATTGTGCGATGGCACCACTGGAAAACCACTTCCCTTCTCCTCAATATCCTTGGCATTTTCTCTCCCCCCATCTCACGTATTTCATTACAACCAATGTATTAGCTTCCTATCTAACACTTGTAAAGACACTCTCCGGAGATTCGAAAACAGCTTTGCTGAACGTCTACTACACAGTGGACGTTATAAAATCTCGGACATCTACAAACCTCTCCTGCAAGAATCTTCCCCGTCCTTATCCACCTCCTCTATGGCTAACTGGGCTAGGGATTTCCCAGATCCGGACATAACCGAAAAAATCCTATCTGGTTTGCGAAAGACCCTTCGACTGACACCCAACGAAATCTGGAGAGAAACTCAACTCAAGATAGCACACCGGGCTTACATCCCATTTCTCTCTCCCAACTCCAATAAAGATGGCGCCTCCTGTCCTTTATGCAAGGTACCCAGACCCTCTCTCTCCCACCGCTTCTGGTCCTGCTCCTTCATCTCCTCATTCTGGGATCAAGTCCTTTCTTATATATTCAAAACCACTTTGTTGAAAATCCCCAAAGACCCTTTGCTTCTCATATTTGGATATTGGGACCCTCTGTTGCTGCCCTGGTCTATGTCTCCGGCTGCCTCGAACCCTTCCGGGACTACCAAATGCCCCTCCTCTAAAGACTGGATCCTGCTATGTTTGCTTGTTGCCAGGAGACTCATTCTCAGGCACTGGATCTCTCCCCAAGGCCCTTCTCTCACCCAACTCGAAAAGGACTGCCTCCACCTCTTTTATGAAGAAAGACTTCTTACGGACTTCAAAGAACCCAGATCTAGAGCCCACTTCTACCACAGATGGGAATCCTTCATCACCACAACCCTCTCGACAGCCGATCAAGCGGCTCTGGACCTACTTTCCTTCTCATATGTTGAACCTATCCCTAAGGGGCTGTAATTCTTGCAGACTTTGCTCAGTCTTTACATACCGGAGGGCCCTCCGGGACTGTTTCTTCTCGGGACCATACATGTTTTGGAATGAACAGCACGCTATAGTCTATGGAGCTCCCTCCCCCTCCTCCCCCCCCCCTTTTCTACTTACTAGTTTTTTTTGTTTTTTTTTTTGAACTTTTGTACCATTGTACTTATCTTTTCACCTGTACAAGTGTCTTTTATTACTCCAATAAAAATTTGTTAAAAAAAAAAATAATAAAAAAAAAAGCTTTATGAAATGAGCCTTGCCCCCCTGTAACCGTCTCAGAGGGTGAAGGGAGCTAGAAATTTAGTCTCTACCAGAGTATATTCATTCTTCTATTGAAATATAAATACTATGGATTATTTCCTGTTAAATGAATATAGTATTTAAGATTTACAATACCTGGGTGGGAACACTAGCTGCCACACTTAATGAACGGAACAAGGCATTCCTGTAGAAGCTTCTTACATGAACTCCTACAACTGTGATCCTCCTCATTTTCTCCCTGATGACATAAGAACAACTTTATTAAGCATTTCAGTTTCATTTTTCATTTTAGAGATCATTTGTAAAAGATAAATTCTCAGAAAAAAAAGTATAAAAAAAAAAAGGCTATAATAAATGCATTTTACAGCATCAAAACGATTCCCTTGCATTTACTTTATTATCTAAAGCCTTTTCCTGTATCTCACAGTGATAGGTTTTATAAATACTTTATATACTCGAGTATAAGCCAACCGAATATAAGCCGAGGCACCTAATTTTACCACAAAAAAAATAGGAAAACTTATTGACTCGAGTATAAGCCTAGGGTGTCCATCTGCATGCCTCACTGTGTCCATGTGCATGCCTCACTGTACCCATGCCTCACTGTGCCCATGACTAGACTGACGTTTAACATGGGAGTCTATGGAAGGGGTGCCTGGGTTTGAAAAATCGGTGCTCCCCGGCCGTAGGTCCTCCAGACAACAAACTTTGCACACTTGTAGAGGAGAAATTGGGCTATATGTGTGCCAAGTTTGGGGTCCAGGGGACCTATGGCCGGCCGGTACCGGGTCCCCAAAGTCCAGGAGATCAGGCACAAAAAGGTGACTCGAGTATAAACCGAGGGGGGCATCTTCAGCACAAAAAAATGTGCTGAAAAAACTCGGCTTATACTCAAGTATATACGGTACATGCCAGTTCAAAAGTTACTGCTTTGTTTCCGTACTAACATGGACATTTTATGACACTGCCAGTGTAACATTAGATGATGATGGAATAAAATCAGTTGTAAAGAACATAACCCGAAATTAGCCTGAGCATTATGTGTTCTGTCTGGTCTTGCTTACACCAAGCACCTATGAGACTGAGCAGTGTTTTATCCAAATGCTTTCCTATCAGGGGGATCAATAAAAGTCGGCGAGCTTGTAACATCTGACATAAGGCTGACCTTGCAAGAAACATTCTAGGCAGCATGAAGAACTAATGTACAATTTAACTGGCCTTCAGCCCCGGTTCACACTAAAACGCGGTGTTGGAAACCCACCTTCCATGTGTGTTTCTCCTGCACAGTGTTTAAAACACATTGGCCTTGCGATCTGCAGCTGGTGTCACTGCAAAGTTAATGACACCCCAAAACGCAGTGCGTTTGCCTGCACCGGATCTCATGGTACAAAACTACCATACGATCTGGTCGCAGTGCGTTTCAAAAAGTAGTGCATGCATTAAATCACATGCGATTCATAGTGTGAACTAGGGCTTATAGTTGGAGGAGGTGGGGCATGTAGCAGACTTCAGGTGCACAACGAGCTGTTGCTTTTATGTATGTTAGTAGAACTATGGCCTCCCATAAAAAAATAAAATAATATAGGGGACACAAATTACTTTCTTGGTGGTATGGGGATCCTGGTATTACTAAACAAAATTTATCCATAGGCCTTAAACATGTGCTGGAGATGTCAAAAGGAACCAGAGACTCTCCTGTATGTTTTTTGGCATTGTACTTTCTTGCACTCATTTAGGTCAGGTGTTAAGAATGTAAGTTTCCAATTGAGGTGCTTGGACCTCAGAACAGATACTATGGGTTATTTGTTGAATGTCAACACTGTACATATGCTGAATGCAGCATGAAGCTGGCTGCTGGGAAGATCACATGACCAGACTGGAGTGGCCTGAGAGTCGATAAGTACTAAGTATAAGCATCTTCCTTCTACAGGGTAGATAGTATAGATGTTAGGAGATGGTGGGAGCAGTTTTAAGCTCAGTTGGTTCTAGTCAGGAATTCCATTTTAAATAGAATAACACATAGAGTAAGGTGCATGAATTGCAGAGATGTACTGCATGTTTTTTTGCCTTCACATATGCTTTAAGTACACGCTAAGAGTCACCTGCATGAATCTAAAGATTTTTTTAAAGTGACAAAATCTGGTTTAACCTAATGGCGCCGAGAGTACGCAGCTATACGGCCTCACTGGACTGGGGTTTTTTCCGTGGGGCCGCATATCTACGCATCTATTGCGCTTCCAGCACAGTGACCAGGGTCTCACAGAGAGCCCCGGGTTCTTGTACTAACAATTGGGACCAGGAACTCCCGATTCCGGGTTACCTGATTGCCGTGATAGCCTCTGATTGGCTACCACAGTGACCAGTCACTGTGAAGCCTGCTCCTGTGTTTTCTCTCTCTGTGAATGGAGAAGTGCGATACATTGTATCTTTCTTTGCAGAGATAAAAAAAAGTGTTTTAAAAAAAAAAAAAAAAATCTTAAATAATAAAAAAAAAACCTAGATCAAGGTTTGATCTACAGTGGATACAAAAAGTCTACACACCCCTGTTAAAATGTCAGGTTTCTGTGATGTAAAAAAAAAATGAGACAAAGATAAATAATTTCAGAACTTTTTTCACCTTTAATTTGACCAATAAACTGTATAACTCCGTTGAACAACAAACAGAAATCTTTTAGGTGGAGAGATCGCCCCACAGATTTTGAATCGGATTCAGGTCTGGGCTCTGGCTGGGCCATTCCAAAACTTTAATCTTCTTCATTTGGTGAAGCCATTCCTTTGTTGATTTGGATGTATGCTTTGGGTCGTTGTCATGTTGAAAGATGAAGTTCCTCTTCATGTTCAGCTTTCTAGCAGAAGCCTGAAGGTTTTGTGCCAATATTGACTGGTATTTGGAACTGTTCATAATTCCCTCTACCTTGACTAAGGCCCCTGTTCCAAACAGGCCCCTGAAGAAAAACAGTCCCAAAGCATGATGTTGCCACCACCATGCTTCACGGAGGGTATGGTGTGCTTTTGGTGATGTGCAGTGCTGTTTTTGCACCAAACATATCTTTTGGAATTATGGCCAAAAAATTCAACCTTGGTTTCATCAGACCATAACACATTTTCCCACATGCTTTTGGAAGACTTCGGATGTGTTTTTGCAAAATTTAGCCGGGCCTGGATGTTTTTCTTCATAAGAAAAGGCTTCCGTCTTGCCACTCTACCTCATAGCCAGACATATGAAGAATACAAGAGATTGTTGTCACATGTACCACACAGCCAGTACTTGCCAGATAGTCCTGCAGCATAATGTTTCTGTAGGCCTCTTGGCAACCTCCCTGGCCAGTTTTCTTCTCGACTTTTCATAAATTTTGGGACGGAAGTCCAGTTCTCTGTTGTGCCATATTTTCTGCAAATTGATGATGACTGTCTTCACTGTCCATGGTATATCGAATGCCTTGGAAATTCTTTTGTTCTCTTCTCCTGACTGATACCTTTTAACAATGAGATCCCTCTGATGGTTTGGAAGCTCTCTGTGGACCATGGCTTTTGCTGTAGGATGCGACTAAGAAAATGTCAGGAAAGACCTACTAGAACAGCTGAACTTTATTTGGGGTTAATCAGAGGCATTTTAAATGATGACATGTGTGTACTGACTCCTATTTAACAGTTTTGAATGTGATTGATTAATTCTGAACACAGCTAGCTACATCCCCAGTTATAAGATGGTGTGCACACTTTTGCAACCACATTATTTTAGTTTTACTCCCCCCTCCTAACAGATTTCAGTTTGTTTTTCTGTACTGAGTTGTACAGTTTATAGGTCACATTAAAAAGGTGGAAAAAGTTTTTTTTTTCATTTTTTTACATCACAGAAACCTAACATTTTAACAGGGGTGTGTAGACTTTTTATATTCACAGTAGGTCAGTGCCAGGGTTAGTGTTTGGGTCAGGTTCAGGATTGTTTAGTTTCTTTTTAATTAGTATCAGGGTCAGTGTGTCTAGGAAGAATACAAAAAATAAATTGCAGAGAGCATCTTTGCAGAGAAAAAAAAAAAAGTGTGTAAAAATAAATATATAATATAAAAAATAAATACAAGAAGAAATACCTAGATCAAGGCTTGCTCTAGGTCAGTACCAGGGTTAGTGTTTGAGTCAAGTAAGGGTCAAAGATCATAAATATTATGGGCAGGTTTTATTTAAATACATTTTTATATTAGTAACAGTGTGAGTTAGGCCCCTTTCACACTGAGGCGTTTTTACCGCGTTTTTGCGGTAAAAATAGTGCTGTAATAACGCCTGAAATAATCCTGCCCCAGCATTCTCAATGTGAAATCTCTGAGGGCTTTCACATTGAGGCGTTGTGCTGGCTGGGCGTTGAAAAAAATCCTGCAAACAGCTTTTTTAGAGCAACTTTAGGGCGCATAAAATAGCGCTGTAAAAACGCCTATCCCCATTGAAATTAATGGAAACCGCGGTAAAAATGCATAGGCATAAGCGTTATTTAAAAAAATAACGCTAACGCGTGTGCGTTTTACCGCGTTCGCGCTATTTTTAGCGCGAGCGCGGTAAAACCGCATACGCGTTAGCGCTATTTTTACCGCGAACGCGGTAGAAAATGTCATCATTTTTTAGCGTTTTTTCAACGTCTCAGTGTGAAAGGAGCCTTAGTGTCAGTGTATTTTAGGTAGGATAAAAAGAAAATCAAAATGCACAGTATTGTTTCTGGGCTGTACTATGAGTACAAGCAACAAATAACATACACATATGTGGTATCACTGCGATTGCAGGGAGCAGGAGATGTTGTTTTTAATTTTTTTGTTTTGTTTTACTATTTTGGGCCAGTTTTCCTTTGATAATACAAAAAAAAAAAAAAAAAAATCAGGAGATATCCAATTACCACCAAATGAAAGCTCAAAAAAGGTATAATTCACCTGGATACACAAAATAGTTGTGATGATATGTACAGTTTTACTAACAGTTGCAAAATTGTGATTAGGCGTTAACATTTGTTTTACCATTAGGCACAAAGGGGTTAAGAAAGAAAATTTTATTCAAGTACCGTATATACTCGAGTATAAGCCGAGTTTTTCAGCACATTTTTTTGTGCTGAAAATGCCCCCCTCGGCTTATACTCGAGTCTGTGTCAATCTTCACATTTGTGCACCTGATCCCACTCTTGCCACACATGTAGCCCCACTCTTCCTCTACAAGTGTGCAAAGTTTGTTGTCCGTGGGACCTACGGCCGGGGAGCAGCGATTTTTCAAAACCGGGCACCCCTTCCATAGACTCCCATGTTAAACGTCAGTCTAGTCACACAGCGCAGGAGCTCAGGTAGGGAGATTAGGCACAGTGAGGCATGGACACAGTGAGGCAAAGTGAGGCACAGTGAGGCATGCAGATGGACACCCTAGGCTTATACTCGAGTCAATAAGTTTTCCTATTTTTTGGTGGTAAAATTAGGTGCCTTGGCTTATATTCGGATCGGCTTATACTCGAGTATATACGGTATGTCTTTCTAATTTAGATAAAGTCCCTTCTAGTGCTCTCAGCTTCCTCCAAATCCCTTTTTTTTTCACTGTGATCCAACTTCCAGTTATAGGAGGGCTATATTTGTTCTCCATGGTCCCCCTGTATGTAGGAACAGAGCCACCCTCTCTTGCCTACTCCCAAGATGGAATATGGAATTTGTAGTGTGA
The DNA here is from genome assembly GCA_029206835.1 of Rana muscosa. Taxonomy (NCBI): domain Eukaryota; kingdom Metazoa; phylum Chordata; class Amphibia; order Anura; family Ranidae; genus Rana; species Rana muscosa. The sequence continues at coordinate 493,624,824 of CM055118.1, forward strand.
ATAGAGCAGTGCACATGATCGCAACTAATGTACATTGCTCGTTCCAAACAAAAGGAAGTGAGGAGGAAAAGAAGATGGCTATGAGCTTACAGAGGATGTTACAAGCAGGCAGAAAAATCACGGTTAAAGTGTTTGTTACCCCAGCATTTCATATTACAAAATGACTAAATACTTATTTTTACTAACTGAACTGCAACTCAATTTATAACATTTGTATCGTGTGTTTTTCTCGATTTTTGATTGACATTATGTCTCTATCATTTAAAATACACCTATGATAACAATTATAGACCCTTCATTTCTTTGTAAATATTTTTTTCCCCCCACTGTATGAAAAAGGGGTAAAAAAGGTATAATTTTTTTTTTTTATATATGTATACACAAATGTTTTGCCTTTAATTTTTATTTTAAACTGAATGGGCTGTTTTTTCAAGCTGAACGTGTACAATCATTTTAAACGATTTAACAAAAAATAGATTACAGGGCCATTAAAGCGGAGTTCCACCCAAAATTGGAACTTCCGCTTAATCCACTCCTCGCCTCCTTACATGCCACATTTGGCATGTAATTTTTTTTTGGGGGGGGAGTGGGGGCTTCAGTAGGAGTGGGACTTCCTGTCCTTCTTCCGCCCAGGGCCCCTTTAGGCGACTCGTCATATCGCCTAAGGCGGGCCCCCTGCCTGTAGGCGATCACCTGGGACACGTGACAGATCCCAGGCGATCGTCTGGCCACTCAGATTGCGCAGCGCCGCTTGCGCATGCGCAGTGAGTGCTCGGCCGTGAAGCCGAAAGCTGTCACGGCTGGGTGCCCACAGTAGGAATGGAAGCGCCGGCGGAGAAGGGGGAGAGAGGAGCGGAGCTCCGTTCGGCGCCTCGCTGGACAGTGGAACAGGTAAGTGTATGTTTATTAAAAGCCAGCAGCTACACTTTTTGTAGCTGCTGACTTTTAATAAACATAAAAAAAGGCTGGAACTCCATTTTAATTAGTGAATGTGCATGAACATCTTTAGAGAATAACGATATCGTTTAGCATCACTTTAAGCTCTTCTCTGGGTATTAGAGAGCACAGAAAAAATCTTGGCAACTTACGTAATAAAAAATAGACGTTGTAAATGTGAAAACACAACAAAACCTTTTATCTCTGTCCATGAAAGAGCTCTATTGCAACAGGAAGTTTTTAAGGAAGACTCACCAAGCCATAAGTAGTCTGTTAGGAGTTTGTAGACCTAGGCAAAAAATAAATAAAAATAAATCATCAGCAAAGCTTAATTACAATAACTGTCCTGTACAATAAAAATAGTTTTCCTTATTAAAATTCCATAGAAAAGTTTTGTTGTTAAAGCGGCGTTCCACTGGTGTATCACATTCTGTTCATACTTATCGAGTCACATATATGGGATTCGTTTTCTGTATTCTGCAAAAAAACAGGTTGATCCTGCTGCTCTCTATCGCCACCCACTGTCCATGTCCCCAATTCAGATAGTGATTTTGCAGAGCTGTGTTGGCAGCTCTGCACATGCTCAGTTTTCAGTGCGTTTCTATGTTGAGCATTTCTTCCCCATCATATCTGAGCAGTCCATGTGACTATAGAGTCACACATGTGGGCGTATACACAGTGGTAAATGACAGCCCACTATAAAGGAAAGGGATGGTCGGAGCTCAGGATGAAAGCCCACTCCCTCCTCCTCCATGTCCACTCACCTCCCTCTTATTCTAAGACACAGGCTGGAGGGGGGTAGCACAGCCTGTAACTGGCAGAAATCTGCCCACACCATGTTATTTCCACAAATGAATAAAGATTTAATTTTAACCAGTTCAGATCCGCGCTATAGCCGAAAGACGGCTGCAGCGCGGACCTGAACTGCAGAGTTGACGTCCCCAGGACGTCCTCTTGTTTACTTCCGCAATGCGCGCCCACTACGACGCGCATTGCGGAAGAGCTGTGCCCGCTGTGTCACGCGGGTGCTGATGCGCGTGCCTGGCGGCCGCGATGTCCGCCAGGTACCCGCGATCGGCTGTCACAGAGCCAGGGACGTGGATCTCTGTGTGTAAACACAGAGATCCACGTCCTGCTAGGGAGAGGAGACTGATGGTGTGTCCCTTGTACATAGGGACAACCATCGGTCACCTCCCCCAGTCAGTCCCCTCCCCCCACAGTAAGAATCACTCATGAGGGAACATATTTAACCCCTTCCCGCCCCCCTAGTGGTTAACCCCTTCACTGCCAGTTACATTTATACAGTAATCAGTGCATTTTTATAGCATGGTTCGCTGTATAAATGTGAATGGTCCCAAAATAGTGTCAAAAGTGTCCAATGTGTCCGCCGCAATATCGCAGTCCTGACAAAAATTGCCGATCACCGATATTACTAGTGGAAAAAAATAAAAAATAAAAATGTCATAAATCTATCCCCTATTTTGTAGGAGCTATAACTTTTGCGCAAACCAATCAATAAACGCTTATTGCGTTTTTTTTTTACCAAAAATATGTAGAAGAATACGTATCGGACTAAACTAAAAGAAAAAAAAATGTAAAAAAAAATTGGGATATTTATTATAGCAAAAAGTAAAAAATATTGTGTTTTTTTTTTTTCAAAATTGTCGCTCTTTTTTTGTTTATAGCGCAAAAAATAAAAACCGCAGAGGTGCTCAATCACCACCAAAAGAAAGCTCTATTTGTGGGAAAAAAAATGATAAAAATGTAATTTGGGTGCAGTGTTGTATGACCGCACAATTGTCATTCAAAGTGCGTCAGTGCTGAAAGCTGAAAATTGGTCTGGGCAGGAGGGGTGTTTAAGTGCCCAGTAAGGAAGTGGTTAAATATATTTGTATGACAATTTCAAACAAAGTTTATTCATATTAACTATTTGATATTACTCTGTGTCCCAAAGGCTGTTTTTTTTTTTTTTTTTTTTAACGAGACCACCAGCAGAAGACTAGAAGCTTCTTCTGCTTATGTTTCCCTGCAGACAGGCTGGGAAAGAGCTGGGTCATGTCGATTAGGAAAAAGGTACTTAGATTATTATTATTTTTTTTATTAAAATAGTTAGTGCCATCATCCACATACAGACATGGAAGGGACAATGAAAAAATGAAACAGTGTGTGTTTAGTATCACATTAAAATATTATTACTATAAAAGATTTACAGCCAACAGCATGTTCAAGCCTTACAATATAAAGGCAGACAGTACTATAATAATACAGTTTAAGAAAAGAGGGTCAGAAGGGTCCAATATGGTTCTATATCATTTAATATTACGGTACTGTGCAAAAAGGAATTTTAGTACGTTGAATAGCCAGCATTAAAGGGGTTGTAAATCCTTGTGTTTTTTCACCTTAATGCATCCAATGCATTGAGGTGAAAAAACACCTTGCAGTGTCCGGCCCCCCGAGCCCCTGTTTTACTTACCTGAGCCCTGAATTTCCGTGGGCGCGTTCCTGCCATCCTTCTCTCCACGGAGTTCCGGCTTTGATTGGATAGATTGATAGCAGCGCAGCCATTGGCTTCCGCTGCTGTCAATCAAATTCAATGACGCGGGTGTCGGGGCCGAGTCATACATTCAGCGGCTATGAACGCCGAATGTATGACACGGGAGAGCGCCCGCAAGCAAACCCCCTCGGGAGAGCGCTTCTCCTAGGGCAGGGATATGCAATTAGCGGACCTCCAGCTGTTGCAAAACTACAAGTCCCATCCTGCCTCTTCCTCTGGGTGTCATGCTTGTGGCTTGCTATGCTTAATGGGACTTGTAGTTCTGTAACAGCTGGAGGTCCGCTAATTGCATATCCCTGTCCTAGGGGCTTATCTAATGCGGGGAGGAGCCGCGAGAGCTGCCGAGGGCACAAACAAACTGCACAGTGGAGGCAAGTATATGTTTGTTATTTTTTTTTAAAAAGAGGATAGGCGGTGTGCGGAAGTATACCAGTCAGATTTTGTTAACCCGTGTTTAGATTAATTCAATTAATTATAAAAGGAATAATATGGGGCTTGAAAGAACTGAACTGAAACACTAAATAAAATAATTATGCTGGGAAGCTTTAGACACTGAAATTCACTAAATTAAAATTTCAGAAAGCTAACTAATTTGAGCATTGATTATCTATTAATACAGAAAAAGTGAGAATTTTAATTAATAAAGGGATAATTGTTACATTTCACAGCTGTCCCCAATAATAAATGCAATGCACCATTCAGAACTATGAAGACAAAACCTCATAAAGTCATAATTAGAATACTGAAACATTTAGATCTAAAGCACGTGTAACAGATGAGAACATGCTTCCACTAGGGGAATGGAAGGCGTTATAGTGTACAAATAGGCGAAACATACTATTTTAGTTTTGGATAGCGCAAGGAAGCCGCAAAACCCTTGTAAGTTTATTTTTTGTGGTTTGTGCCCTGCTGGGGAGATTTGCCTTCACTTCATTTTCCCGGAGACACAACAGGAAATCTCTACTAAGTCAAATGTCAAGGAAACTCATGTCCTCATTGGAAGATTTACCCTCTAGTCTTGTTTTGGTGGCAATGCTAGCATTTTGGATTTCCAATCACATCACGCAGAAGCACACAAAAACATGGATCGAGATGGACAAGAGAGAACATGTAAGAGTAAAGGAGGGCTATATAGTTGAACCAAGAGGCACAAAGGGTATTAGCAGACCGAGGAAGGGGTCTAAAGGGGAAGTTCTGCTTTTGGCCCTTCTACTCCCCCTTCATTTTACTATTCTGGGTACTTTTTTTTGTGGGGGAGCAACGGTACCTGGTTTTGACAGTATTTGTAGCTGCTGACTTAATTGTTTCAAACAGGGCGAAGAACCGCTTTAAGTAATGCCTGGGAATCCAGAAGGCAGGTAAAAATGTATCAAATAAAGAGAAACATAAAAAAATATCTAAGATGCTGATCTTACATTTTACACTTCCCCTAGTCTGGGGTTGGCAGGGGACAGGAAATCTGGGAGCTGGAAACCCATGCGTTGCTGTGCCAGAATCTGCCATGGGCAGTAATGTCCAGCCAGCAACCCTGATGATCTCAACATATTTTACTCATTTCTGAAATGCCATGAGAGCTGAGCTCCATTATGGAATCTCAACTTTAAATAGGAATCTGGCATCACTCTCCATTGTGGAAATACTGATCACTGTGTAGAGTAGCCTCATAGGCTATCGGCCACTCGACCAAGTGCCGACTTCCTAGATAAAGCTGAGATTTTAACAGAACATTCTAGGTACAGGACGAAGGTGAACACACATGGGAGTCGCTTTCCTTTGGATAAAGGTAACGGTTTAGGGAAGTGTTAGTCAACTTTCTTTCATTTAGGGGGCCATCAATGCAGCCCCTATCATCATTAAAAGTAATCAGGGAATATAATGCTACAGAAAGCTGTCAAAAGACTGCAGACATGCAACAAGAGCTAGTCAGAGAATATGTGTACGCTGCAAGAAATGGCAAGAGAGAAGCTCTGCAGGAGTTGGAGAGAGACTGAAAAGTGACCAGTTACACTTACCGGTAACGGTGTTTCTGGGAAGTCTTCCAGGACGGCACAATGAGAGATGACTGGCTCCACCTGACAGGAAACACAATCAATTCAAAGAGGTTAAAGCACCCGCCCCTCCCCGTGCTCCTCAGTTATGAAAAAGTACAGACCCACACCAGTGCACGAGAGAGAAAACACACACCAAAAAAACTCTATACAAACCAATGTATCAACCAAAGCGGTGGGAAGTAGGCCTGCCGTCCTGGAAGACTTCCCAGAAACACCGTTACCGGTAAGTGTAACTGGTCACTTTCTCAAGTCGTCTTCCAGGACGGCACAATGAGAGAGAAGCAAGTAGCTTCAGGCCTACCTTAGGGTGGGACGACTGCTTGCAGGACCTTTCTACTAAAGGACAGGTCCTGAGGTGACAGCAACTCCACTCTGTAATGCCTTAGGAATGTATTCTGGCTTGACCAAGTCGCCGCTTTACAGATCTGTTCCACCGAAGCTCCGGCTCTTTCTGCCCAGGAGGTTGCCAAAGAGCGAGTAGAATGAGCTTTAACTTTCGGGGCTGTCTTACCAGCCTGGTCATAAGCTATGGAGATTGTCTGTCTGATCCATCTAGATATGGATGCTCTAGATGCCTGTTGGCCCTTTTTCTGTCCAAAAAAATTAATTAGTAAATGGCTGGATTTCCTAAATTCACCCACTCTATCCAGATAAGCTAGCAGACACCGTCTGACATCCAGACAATGAAAGGAGGCCTCTCTTTCATTTTGTGGATTTGAACAAAAGGAAGGAAGAATAATTTCTTGTGATCTATGAAACTTTGACACTACCTTAGGGAGGTACAGGGGGTCCTGCCTAAGAATAACTCTGTCCTCGAATAAACTAAGGAAAGGCTCTTTAATCGTCAGAGCCTGCATGTCGCCTATTCTTCTGGCTGTAGTAATTGCCAGAAGAAAAGCAAACTTAAATGTCAGTAATTTAACTGAAATATCTTCTAGTGGCTCAATCGGAGCCTTAGTTAATTGTTCCAAAACTAACGTAAGGTCCCAGGGCGGGACTCTAGAGATCCGCACCGGGGACAATCTATCCCTGGCCATTAGAAATCTTAACTAGAGGGTCCAGTGATAACTTTTTGTCCAAAAAATAAGATAAGGCTGCTACCTGTACTCTTAGAGTCTTGGTAGCGAGACCTAAGTCGGCGCCATCCTGGAGAAAGTCCAGGATGACCGAGGTTTCTTGCTGGGATACCTTTCTCACTAGACACCAGTGAGAGAAGACTCCCCACACCTTCCTGTAGATACGTCTGGTGACTTCTTTTCTACTTGAGAGGAGAGTGTTAATCATCCCCTCTCCCGCAGGTTCTGCCTCTCAAGCACCAGGCCGTCAGCTTGAAGAAGCTGGGATCTGGGTGAAAGACTGGTCCCTGCCGAAGAAGGCCCACCCGAACTGGTAGATGGAGGGGAGGTGCTACGGACCAGTTCTGTAGAGCGGGAAACCAGGCTCTCTTGGGCCACCAAGGAGCAATTAGAATGAGTCTGGTCTCTGAGAGACCTAGTTTTTGTAGGACTCTTGGAATGAGACTCAGAGGGGGAAAAGCATAAGCCAGGTGAAAACTCCATACCTGAGCCAGTGCATCCACCCCCCCTGAGCCCCACTCCCGGGACAGGGAAAAGAATCTTCTTACTCTCCTGTTCTCTTTGCGGGCAAAGAGGTCTATTTCTGGCCTTCCAAAATGTTGGCACACCAGGTTGAACACCTCTGGGTTCAGCTCCCATTCCCCCTGGAGAATCCGATGACGGCTTAGATAGTCCGCCTCTATGTTGTACCTTCCCTTTATGTGTACTGCCGTAATAGAGGCAATCCGAAGCTCTGCCCAGCCCAGAATCCCTAGAGACAAGGTCAGCAGGGAGGGAGACCTGGTTCCCCCCTGATGATTTATGAAGGCCACCGTGGTCGCATTGTCGGAGAGGATCTGGACCTCCCGGTTTCGGATCCTTTCCTCGAACGCTTTTAGGGCCTCCCCGACCGCCAATAATTCCCGGAAGTTTGAGGAGGCATGTTTCTGATCCTGATTCCAGGAACCCTGGGCTCGGAGTTCGCCTAAGTGGGCCCCCCAACCCCAGGAGCTTGCGTCCGTCGTTATCCTGAGGGGGTCTGTCTGAGTCCATAGATGACCCACCTGCAACTTCTGAGGAAGAAGCCACCAGCTCAGAGAGTCCTTTACTACCTCTGGGATGGAGATTCTGTGGTCTAATGTTCCTCTTGTTCCGTCCCAGGAGGATAAGAGGAATTGTTGGAGGGGTCTGGAGTGGAGCTGAGCCCACGGAACCGCAGGTATACAAGAGGTCATTAGACCCAGTACCCTCATGATGCCTCTGAAAGAGGACTCCCTTACCTCCAACAGAGACCTGACCGCTGTTATGAGGCCCTGGACCTTCTCCTGGGGTAAACAAAGCTTCCTTTGTAAGGAGTCTATCAGGAAACCCAGGTAAATCTTTCTTTGGTCCGGGATCATCGAGGACTTCTCTCGGTTGATGATCCAACCCAGGGATTCCAAGGTACTCACAACCTTGGCCAGGTCTGTGAGGAGGAGATCTCGACTCTGGTTGTAAAGTAAAAGGTCGTCGAGATAAGGGACTATCGTTATACCCTCTAGGTGTAGGAAGGCAACCACCTCTGCTACGATTTTTGTAAATACCCTTGGGCTGGAAGCCAGTCCAAAGGGGAGGGCAGCAAACTGCCAGTGTTGAATCCCCTGAGGAGACCCGATTGCGAATCTGAGGAAGGCTTGATGTCCTGGAAAGATCGGGACGTGAAGGTAGGCGTCCTTTAAGTCGATCGTTACCATGTATACCTCCTTCAGAAGGAGTCTTCTGAGGGTGTATATGCTTTCCATGCGAAATTTCTTGTGACGCAAGGAGGTATTCAGGGGTCTCAGGTTTATTATCAACCGGTACTTGCCTGACGGCTTTGTGACAACGAAGATGTGGAAGTAGACCCCCAGTCCGCGTTGTCCCGCAGGTACCGGGACTACAACTCCCTGTTCTGCTAGTTCTGAAATGTTTTGCAGAAGACCTGCTGCCTTGAGGGGGTCCCTGGGGAGATGCGTTACTAGGAACTTTGAGGGGGGGGGGGGATGAAGAAACTCCAGCCTGTAGCCCTCTTTTATAATGTTGAGAATATGAGGGCTCTGGGTAATACTCTCCCACCTGGAAAGGAATTGGGAAAGTCTTCCCCCTACCCTTACGTCACTTAAAGTCTTTTTCATTTGACTTTTGGTTGGAAAAGAGGATACCTCCTTTTTGCTTATCCTTTCCAACGCCCCACTTCCTATTACCGGCAGGCTTCTTGCTCGAGAAACGATTTCTACCCTGGGGGCCTCGAAAAAATCTTTTTTGGTCCCTTTTAGGTTTAGTGGGGAACTTTTTGCCCATTTCGGTAGATCTTGATAGGGCTTGGTCCAGCCCTGTACCAAAAAGGAGTGAGCCCTCAAATGGGAGTCCACATAAGCGGGTCTTGGATGCGTTATCCCCATCCCATGTTTTGACCCATACGGCTCTGCGAGCCGAGTTTACGAGGGCACCCGTTTTTGCGGTGGTTCGCACAGTCTCAACTGCAGCATCTGCTAGGTATGCCACTGCGCTACCTATTACCTGTAGAGAGTCTATGACTTCCCTGGACTTGGACACACGGGAAACATGTTCTATTAGTTTGGTTATCCATGTATCCGCGTTCCTAGCTATACAAGCTGAAGCCAGCGCGGGGCTCATCGCTGCCGCATTGGCTTCCCAGGCTCTACGCAGGGTCGTCTCAGTACGGCGATCCATAGGATCCTTGATATTACCTGCGTCCTCAAAGGAGAGGTCGGATTGCTTTGACACCTGTGCCAAAGAGGCGTCCAATCTGGGAATCTTAAAGAGTTTCTCCTCATCCTCCCCCTTAAAAGGGCACCTACGCTTCCAAGTCTTATATTTCAGAAGCTTCCTCTCAGGTTCCTTCCACTCTCTAAGAATCACATCATGGAGAGCCTGGTGAACCGGGATGGTTCTGGGTTGGGCCCTTACCAAGCCTCGGTACAATCTATCCTGTGCGGATACCTGTTCCGTCGGCTCCTGAATTTCTTCAGAGGTGTAGATTGCACCAAGGAGGCCTTCCATGTCGTCAGCTGAGAAGATGTGTCTTCCTGACCTAGAGCCTTCTTCCTCCTCCTCAGCCTGACTATCTATCAGGCCCTCATCGGATAGTCCCTGATCAGGGATCTCCGAATCCTCCTCTGCCTCTGAGTCCTGAGACAGGAGGGATCTCAGGGATTCTGGGTGTCCTCTCCTGGTTGAGGAGAAAAACTCCTGTGAGGAAGGGCCCTCCCTGCTTGTCTGGGGCTCTGGTTCCTTAGCTTTAAGGGAGGCTTGAAAATCCTTAAGGGTGGCAAGCATCTGGGTTTGGACAGAGAGAAAGTCTCTCATCACCTGAGATGTTTCCTTCCCAGCCAGCTTCTGGATACATTTGAAGCAGAAGGGCTTGGAATGGGTTGAGGGTAATTTCTCGTTACAGTAACCGCATCTTTTGGAGCGGGCAGGGGTTCTAGAGGAACGACTGGCAACCCCCTGGGCAGTGACGTCCTCTCCTGCAATGTAAGAGTACACAGGAATACATTAACAACCAAAAAGAACCCTGTGACAGGCAAGGGGAAAGAGTCGGGGTACCATCCCCCATCATGACCCCTGCTGGCTGGGTTGACTCACCCCCTGTGGTCTCCTCTGTAGCCGCGGCCGTAGTCGGCCTCTCCTCATGCTCCATGTAGGTGAGATGCTCTGCTCCCGATCGCAGTTCCACTGGAGGAGAAAAAAGGGCGCCTCCTTCCTGGCGTCCCTCCGTTTTTTGAATGCGGTAACAGACGCCGGCCGCCGCCATTTTGCCGGAGACCGGAACCGGAAATGACGCGGCACACGATGGCGTCATCCTTGACGCTAGAGGACGAATGTCCTAGATGCCGGGAAAATGGCGCCGCAATGCTATGCACCTGCATAGAGCGGCGCCCTAAGCAAACAGACCGCGCGAGCGGACGGATGAACCTGCCAGCCCCCCCCTCCAGGATGGACACCCAAACAGGTAGGAGGGAGGAAGGAGGATATCTGGCCCCTGAAGTCCCGGGTACAGCCCCGCACCTAGGGAGCTTCAGTGCTCAGGGAGGCTCTTCAACTGCCCTCCCTGAGAAGGAATGGGATACCCCCCAGGACGGACAAATAGAGTCCTGCTAGGCCCAGAGGCTTCCCAGGCATGCGGCTCAGCTCCCGGGGGGGGGACTTCCAGCCCCAGGCCTTCAGTCTGTGGAAAAAAAATAAACGGTTTCGCTGTGGGGAAACACAATCAAGAACTGAGGAGCACGGGGAGGGGCGGGTGCTTTAACCTCTTTGAATTGATTGTGTTTCCTGTCAGGTGGAGCCAGTCATCTCTCATTGTGCCGTCCTGGAAGACGACTTGAGAAAATATGCTACTGTTGTTGGAAACTGGAGACATGCTCAAGGAGACAGTCTAAGGGGAGAACAGGAAGAAGGTATTGATTAGAGAAAACTAAGGGTTAATATATGGTTTAAATAACAATTACTAAAAACATTATTACTTATATGCAAATCAGATCTGCAGATGAAGGAAATAGAGTAGATACAAAAGTAACATTACCACCTTGTAGCTCTTTGTCTCACTGAACAGGGTTTATAAACACGGCATTAGAAGGCGAGTTTTTTTTTACAGCATCTGCTGTAATAGCTGTTGTATTTACACAGAAATTCCTGGTCGCAACAGCTAGGAATTGCTGGAGGAGCAGCAGCAGGGGAGAAGGAACGCATGTACTACACATACCCTGTGTACTTTAATAAAGCCTTTTTTTTTGTGCATTCAGTAAGCCCAATTTCCACAAGTGTTTAAAGCCCAACTTTAGCCAAAATTGTGCCAGGACAACCACCCCCCTAATTTTTTTTCTGTTGAAATGGGGACAGGAAGTGAGGTGACCACTCTCCTACTCTGTTTTCTGCTTTGTTCTAGGTACGGCTTTTCCACAAAGCTGAGGGATATCTGGTAGATGGGCCATATTGATTTGGCTTACAATATTTCAGTGTCCCAGCCATCTGTAGGCAGCAGTATACCATGACTGCTTCTGAATATACAGAGTACATACCTAACTCGGACTGTTTCTGAATTCCTGTGTCTTTCAATTGGCTTCAAGAAAAAGATTTTAAAGCAACTTAAAACATTTTATTTTAGGTTCGTACTACATTTTGCTTTTGGCCTGTGTACGCTACACCTTTCAGTGTACATTCTAGGTTACTGGATTCTGCTACAGGTTGAGTAAGAGCAGACTATGCATGCTCAGGTTTTGAATAAGGAAGAGCATTCACGCCTGTGATTCTAGGAGTGAGAGCTCAACGTACAGAGCGCCCCTAATCCTGGGCAGGTTGGGCATGATCTCTCACAGCTTTGGGGGATGCTGCTTATGGTCTACTGGTAAGGCATTTAAACTAAGCATATATTCATGAGCTGTGGGTTATATGGCCACCTGCAGGAGATTGGACACTATACAAAGAAACAAACAGGCGCCGAGGCTAGCCCCTAGGGGCAATAACTCATTCTATAATCATGCCACGTTATAGCAAGCAATGTGAAAAAAATAAAACATGAAAGTAAGACAAGAGGGAAGCATGTTGTGCTATTTAGTGGACTTCAAAAAAGGTATTTTATGGCAAGTATAAAAATCCCATTTTCTTTATCATCTATTGAGAGACACAGCTGTTCATATTCAACAGTTGGCAAGACAGAAAGGTAGGCAACAACGGCAGCTAACCCACCTGTACGATCTGGTCATACAAAGATCGGGTCACACTCAAAAAGCAGCCACAACAGTGTGCTCTTTAAAATCTGTTTCACAGAGCAGCATTTTAGCCATAAGGACCTATGCTTCAGAGAGAGACAATTCAGATGGCTAGAGTCCAAGTCTAGAATTCATATCCTACATAAAGTCAAGTGCCATGACCATTTGATGAGACTAAGATCAACATCTGTGGCAGTTAACTTTCCGACATAGGAGCTTGGCTAACTTATCGAGCGTCTATGCCAGGGGTAGGCAACCTCAGCTCTCCAGCTGTTGTGAAACTACAAATCCCATCATGTCCTTGCCTCTAGGAGTCATGCCTGTGATTGTTAGGGTCTTGCAATGTCTCATGGGACTTGTAGTTTCAAAACAACTCAAGGGCCGAGGTTGCCTACCCCTGGTCTATGCAAATAAGGCTAAAACCAAAACAGGCAGTAAAAGGAGCCAGCTAATGGGTACATGGAGTAAAAGAGATTCTAGTTTGTACTGTCTAGAAAGGTGGGAACATCTCCTATTGGGCTGGCAATTGCCTCATAAGGATGGGAAATGAGTGTAGCCATGACATGCGACATAGTTTAAAGTCCTCTGCAAAAGGCAAAAGAACCAAGTGTTTTTTGAGAGAGAAAAGGCTTGTCTGGGTGTTTCCAATATTTGTAGAAGAATTCAAACAAGGAATGCTGTAGCGGAATGAAGAAAGGCCACATGCATCGCAGGAAGAAAAGGCCCTGAGAATACTCCAAGTTCATTGTGTTTTGAACCTCATCAACGGGATGGAATACTGTTTTCTTCTGCTAGGACAAGATGGCCCAAGACCAAAGGTCATGTCTGGCATCGTCCTCACCAAGGAAGTACAGGGAATCAGGATCTGAAGTCAGTACCACAAATGAGCCCCAGTCTCATTTAATAAGCAGAGTTAGCATCCACCAGGCTAATGGGATAAAGATATGCATAGCAAGACTGCTTCACAAGATGATGCATGCAAGGAGGCACATCAATGTGCCTCCTTATTATGTGGGAAGTTTGCAGCACCTATACACTTGTTTTCCTCTGCACATCAAGGTATGCCTCTGCAGGGAAAATAGCTGCCAAAAGTCTGAGTGAGATCACCAGCGTTATATACATTTAGATAAAGAAAAAAAAAAAAAGACCAGGGACACTCATAGAAACTATGGCCCCAGACATATAGCAGCTTTTTAGAAAAAAGCTATTTAATAATTATAAAAAATATATATATATATATATATATATATATATATATATATATATATAAATAAATACAATAACAATATCCTCGCCCCCAAAAGTAAAACATGAGACAACATTGTCTCACAAAACCACCTAAAAGGACGTCACCATAACCTGATAGATTTGCAGGCTCCACCTGGACCCTAACAAGTCCCCCTCCTTTAAGAAAATGCAAAAGGCTACCTAACAATAACTTGCATGTAAACCTGAATGTATAGGTAAGTAGCTGAGCAGTGAATATCACTTTCAGGCTGCATGCATAGCAATTAATATACCAGTATTATGCAGTTGATTGTAAACCAATGTTCCAACTTGCAGGGAGCTAATAAATAGCAATAGCCAAGCCTGATAGAATAAATAAAGCTATTGGAAGCCTCCTAATGGTGGTAACAGACAGGAGAGACTTCCAGGATTTAGCATCCGGTTTGAATCTACAGTGGATATAAAAAGTCTACACACCCCTGTTAAAATGTCAGGTTTCTGTGATGAGAGAAAAATGAGACAAAGCTAAATAATTTCAGAACTTTTTCCACCTTTAATGTGACCTATAAACTGTACAACTCAATTGTAAAGCAAACTCAAATCTTTTAGGATGGGGGCGGTGGGAGGTAAAAAAAAAAAATTATGTGGTTGAATAAGTTTGCACACCCTCTTATAACTGGGGATGTAGCGGTGTTCAGAATTAAGCAATCACATTCAAACTCATGTTAAATAGGAGTCAGTACACACATTCCATCATTTAAAATGCCTCTGATTAACCCCAAATAAAGTTCAGCTGTTCTAGTAGGTCTTTCCTGACATTTTCTTAGTTGTATCCCACAGTTAAATGCATGGTCCCCAGAGAGCTTCCAAAGCATCAGAGGGATCTAATTGTTTAAAGGTATCAGTCAGGAGAAGGGTACAAAAGATTTTCCAAGGCATTAGATATACCATGGCACACAGTGAAAATAGTCATCATCAAGTGGAGAAAATATGGCATAATAGTGACATTACCAAGAACTGGACGTCTCTCCAAAACGTATGAAGAGACGAGAAGAAAACTGATCAGGGAGGCTGCCAAGAGGCCTACAGCAACATTAAATGAGTTGCAGGAATTTCTGGCAAGTACTGGCTGTAAGATACATGTGACAACAATCTCCCGTATTCTTCATATGTCTGGGTTATGGGGTAGAGTGGCAAGACGGAAGCCTTTTCTTAAGAAAAACAAAATCCAAGCCCGGCTAAATTTTGAAAAAAAAAAAACACATCTGAAGTCTCCCAAAAGCATGTACGAAAATGTGTTCTGGTCTAATGAAACCAAGGTTGAACTTTTTGGCCATAATTCCAAAAGATATGTTTGGTGCAAAAACAACACTGCACATCACCAAAAGAACACCATACCCACTGTGAAGCATTGTGGTGGCAGCATCATGCATTGGGGCTGTTTTTCTTCCGTTGGCCTTAGTCAAGGTAGGAGGGAAATATGAACAGTTCCTAATACTAGTCAATATTGGCACAAAACCTTCAGACTTCTGCTAGAAAGCTGAACATGACGAAAAACGTCATGCTAAAAGATGAAAACGACCCGAAGCATACATCAAAATCATCAAAGAAATGGCTTCACCAATAGAAGATTAAAGTTTTGGAATGGCCCAGCCAAAGCCCAGACCTGTATCTGATTGGAAATCTGTGGGGTGATCTGAAGAGGGCCGTGCACAGGAGATGCCATCGCAATCTGACAGATTTGGAGTGTTTTTGCAAAGAAGAGTGGGCAAATATTGCCAAGTCAGGATGTGCCATGCTGATAGACTCATACCCAAAAAGACAGAGTGCTGTAATAAAACCAAAAGGTGCTTCAACAAATTATTAGTTTTTTTTTTTTTTTTTTGGGAGGAGGGAAGGGGGGCATTACTGAGAAGGAAGGTGGAGGTTAAAGAGGAAAAGAGAACTCACATTGAATTAATGAAGCACTAAGGAGACAGGAAAATACAAGATTGTAATATTTTTTGGTTCTTGTATTTAGATGGTATAAAATGTGAAAACCTGTAATGTGAAACTTGCGAAAAATAAAGAATTTATTAAAAAAAAAATATTAGTTTAAGGGTGTGTACACTTATACAACCATATTATTTTTTTATTTACTTCCCTCCACCTAAAAGATTTCAGTTTGTTGTTTAACTGAGTTATACGGTTTATAGGTCACATTAAAAAGGTAGAAAAAGTTCTGAAATTATTTACGGCATCTTTGTCTCATTTTTTACGTCACAGAGACCTGACATTTTAACAGGGGTGTGTAGACTTTTTATATCCACTGTACTTGATTAAAGAAAAAAATAATCTTCGCAAATAAATCTTGTAGAAACAGCACAGCTGAGAGACATTCAACCTCCTTGAGGACAGCAAGCGAAGCCAAGCATACTGGTTATAAGAGGGCTTAGGGCACATGTAGGGTCTGGCCTTAGTGTTTGTTGGCTAGTGTTCAATCTCCTGCAGGTAGCAGTATAACCCCTGAAACATGAAATGCTGTGTCACTCAGTAAATAGTAAAGAAACCTAAATTTCTTATTTTGTTATTTTCATTTTAATTATTGCTGACATTTAATAGTCAACCATGGGGTTGATTTACTAAAATGAGCAAAGCAAGTTCATTTAGATTTTTTATATCAAATCATCATTTTCATTCAGTCGGTAAAAAAAAAAAAAAAAAACATTCAGACATGTCCTGAAGGTTAACAAGGGCAAACAGCCCACACAGGGGCTAAAACAAAGCCTTACAGGTTATCAGATTGCACATGGGGTGTACATGATTAACAGTATAACAGCACTTTTACCGTTTAGGTTGAATACAAATTAGCCGGAAGAAGCAGAGTGTAACAATTCACTGGTTGATCAGTTTGAGATGACATAAGAAGAGGTGAGCTCGGAGGGTAATCAGACAACTGTGTTGAGGCTTAGGGGAGCAAGTGA
Organism: Rana muscosa; assembly: GCA_029206835.1. Lineage (NCBI taxonomy): Eukaryota > Metazoa > Chordata > Amphibia > Anura > Ranidae > Rana > Rana muscosa. The sequence continues at coordinate 493,641,360 of CM055118.1, forward strand.
GAGATCATGTGCTAGGATGTTATAGCCACCAATCCCAAATGTTGTTATCTTTGGAGGGACAACCTCTATGAAGATAAATAGAGGATGGTGGTGGTGACTTACAGAAACCAGGATTGTATTAAGGGTGGGGCAGCTCACATCCAGTTACATGCGATTAGCTTTCTTGCAGCAAACAAGGTTTCATGTAAGTAAACCACTCTGATTTATGAAGGTTTCATGTAAGAACAGTGTCAGGAATTTAGCAGTCAGGGAAAAGGTGTAGCAGGCACTGCTTGGGATGCAGGGTTAGTGGGAAACTCATGCGGTTATGGAGAAACCCTACCACTTGTGTCCAAAACCCTTGATTTATGGGACAGGCCCACATTAGGTGGAAGGTGCCTGGAGCATTACAGCCGTGGCCAAAAGTTTTGAGAATGACACAAATATTATTTTTCACAAAGTCTGCTGCTTCAGTGTTTTTAAATCTTTTTGTCAGATGTTACTATGGTATACGGAAGTATAATTACAAGCATTTCATAAGTGTCAAAGGCTTTTATTTACAATTATATTAAGTTTATGCATAGAGTCAATATTTGCAGCGTTGACCCTTCTCAAGACCTCTGCAATCTGCCCTGTCATGCTGTCAATCAACTTCTGGGCCACATCCTGACTGACGGCAGCCCATTCTTGAGTAATCAATGCTTGGAGTTTGTCAAAAATTTTGGGGGGTTTTTTGTTCATCCACCTCTTAAGGATTGACCACAAGTTCTCAAAGGGATTAAGGTCTGGGGAGTTTCCTGACCATGGACCCAATTTTTTATTTTTTTTCCCCCAAGCCACTTAGTTATCACTTTTTCCTTAAGGCAAGGTGCTCCATCATGCTGGAAAAGGCATTGTTGCCCACCAAACTGTTTTTGGAAGGTTGGGAGAAGTTGCAAAAAGGCTACGCGCTCGGAGCATACAGCTCCTTCTACTGGCCTGTAAAAGGAGCTGTATGCTCCGAGCGTGTAGCCTTTTGTGTCTCTCTTCCTTTCCTCCACACATCTAGGTCCGCCCACCGGATGACTTAATTTCCCCTGTACGATCCAAGCCAGGCAGCTGAGATCTCCTTCACTTCCTGCCTTGCAGACATCATCCTGTGCAGTGAGAAAACACAGCCGATTGCTTGGGAAAGCTGGATTTTGCTGGCACCCCTCAAGGAGGATCCTTTACCTGACAGATATGCCTATGATGCCTTCATTTCTGTAAGTGCATTTATGTTTGCGCTATTAAAAATAACTTTATAATTTTGCACTTAGGTAAAAGAACTATCTGAGGATCTGAAAAAAAGAATTGTTGCTCTACATAAAGATGGCCTAGGCCAGTGATGGAGAACCTTGGCACCCCAGATGTTTTGGAACTACATTTCCCATGATGCTTATCTACACCGCAGAGTGCATGAGCATCATGGGAAATGTAGTTTGAAAACATCTGGGGTGCCAAGGTTCGCCATCACTGGCCTAGGCTATAAGAGGATTGCCAAGACCCTGAAACAGCTGCAGCATGGTGGCCAAGACCATTCAGCAGTTTACCAGGACAGGTTCCACTCAGAACAGGCATCGCCATGGTCGACCAAAGAAGTTGAGTGAAAGTGCTCAGCGTTATATCCAGAGGTTGTCTTTGGGAAATAGACGTATGAGTGCTGCCAGCATTGCTGCAGAGGTTGAAGGGGTGGGGGGGGGGGCTCGGCCTGTTAGTGCTCAGACTATACGCCGCACACTGCATCAAATTAGACTGCATGGCTGTCATCCCAGAAGGAAGCCTCTTCCAAAAGATGATGCACAAGAAAGCCCCCAAATAGTTAGCTGAAGACAAGCAGACTAAGGACATAGATTACTGGAACCATGTCCTGTGGTCTGATGAGACCAAGATAAACGTATTTGGTTCAGATAGTGTAAAGTGTGTGTGGCGGCAACCAGGTGAGGATTACAAAGACAATTGTGTCTGGCCTACAGTAAAGCATGGTGGTGGGAGTGTCATGGTCTGGGGCTGCACGAGTGCTACTGGCACTGGGGAGCTACAGTTCATTGAGGGAACCATGAATGCCAACATGTACTGTGACATACTGAAGCAGAGCATGATCCTCTCCCTTCAGAGACTGGGCAGCAGGGTAGTATTCCAACATAACGACTCCAACACACCTCCAAGACGACCCCTGCCTTGCTAAAGAAGCTGAGGGTAAAGATTATGGGCTGGCCAAGCATGTCTCCAGACCTAAACCCTGTTGAGCATCTGTGGGGCAACCTCAAATGGAAGGTGGAGGAGAGCAAGGTCGCCAACATCCACCAGCTCCGTGATGTCATCATGGAGGAGTGGAAGAGGACTCCAGTGGCAACCTGTGAAGCTCTGGTGAACTCCAGTGCTGAAAAATAATGGTGGCCACACAAAACATTGACACTTTGGGCCCAATTTGGACATTTTCACTTAGGGGTGTACTCACTTTTGTTGCCAGCGGTTTAGATATTAATGGATGTGTGTTGAGTTATTTTGAGGGGACAGCAAATTTACACTGTTATACAAGCTGTACACTCACTACTTTACATTGTAGCAAAGTGTCATTTTTTCAGTGTTGTCACATGAAAAGATATAATAATATATTTACCAAAAATGTGAGGGGTGTACTCACTTTTGTGAGATACTGTATAATCCTCTTTGTTTCCTAATGCTATGTGCCACAGTGTCTGTCTTTTATATTAAAAAAAATGCCGGCTATACCCGATTTCAGAGCACTGCCTCTCTCCTCTCCTCTCCTCTCTCGATCTGACAGGTACAGCAGGAGGGGCAGAGGATCTTCCGCTGACATCAGTCGGGAGGAGGCGGTTGGTCCCGTGAGCGCTGAGTGGCGCTCTGAAATCAGGTATAGTTGGCATTTTTTTTATAAAACACAGACACTGTGGCACTAGGAAACAAAAAGGATTATATGAAGAATCAAAAGTAATTTCAGCAGGAGGGGAGGGGGCGGGCACTGTCACTAGCTGACATGCAGGGAGGGAGGGGGACAGGGAGGACAGAGAAGAGCTGCGGATGATGGAGGCACGTAAACTGACCATGGTGTCAGGGCTCAGCAGCCATGATATACCGTGGTCAGTTTACAGGGGGGAGGGCAGAAACAGGCAGGATCAGCCAGATATTTCAGGTGTTACAGGGGGCCAAATTACACAGCACAAACACTGCGCTGTATAACATTCTTTAAAGGAACAGGATCTGTTTTTTTAGGGTAACAAACCCTTTAATACACACAACATGTAAATCCCATTGATTTTATTATGACATAAACTGCATTAAAAACAATCTCAAAGAACATTTATGTTAGAAGAGAGGTCAGCATGGGTATCAACCTATATTACAAGGAGGTTCAAATTATTTCTGGGGGCCTGAGGGACATAGTAAACAATGTTCACTGTCTTTAAGCTTCAGTTTGTTAACGAACAGGGAGCCTCTTTACAGGGCACAGCTGTGCTGCAACTGCAAAAGGAGACTGAGGACTCCGTGCCATCAATCTCTATCTCAAAAGTGAAGCATAAGGGGTTTAGACCCCTAAAATTCCACCAAATCACCAACAGAATTGTGGGCGCACATTATGGTGTATATTACCTGCATTTGTGTTTTGCACAAGCGCTGAAGTGCTTTGTTACAAAGGAGCACATTGCTTTTTAAAAGCTTTTTTTTACAATTACATTCATTCAGCTCTAAGTGTGGCAGCATCGTTTTATTGCAATGCATACAAATGCAACACTCACAATGTACTGCGGATTAAGTGTTACCACAACATATAGTTGTGTGACGTCAACTTTACGATTTCTAGTGCAAGTGGCTTATTTAAAGTTTTGCGTTCCTTCAATTTTCACAATTTCACAAAAAGGCACAATTTTATAAATTTACAAACATAACTTGATACAGTTTTAGCTTTTAGACTCAGTAGGAATTGCTGTGTTCATAAGCGCTAACAATGGTTTTAGTATGTTTTTATGAAGAAAAAAAAAAACACACATCACGGATAACCAATTGAGCAACTATCACGAGACCTACAAAATCAGTAGCACCATTTTTTTTTTTTTATTCTACTGGTTTTGTGCATTCCGAAAATATATGGTTTGGAGGGTAGTTTACAAAGTCTTAAAGTTGTGAGGGTTTGCATCCGTCACATTTTAGCGGAGAGGATCGTAATTGGGGCTGATCGGATGTCAGCGGACATGTCACCGCTGACATCCGATGCTCCATAGCGGTACATGGAGCGCCCGTTCAGGTCCGCCTGAAAAAACTGACAGGCGGATCTGAACGGTCCGCACGTGTGAAAGGGGCCTTACACTGACACGTTTTTCAGGCGGTTTAGCGCTAAAAATAGCGCTGCTATACCACCTGAAAAAATCGTGTCCTGCAGTCTTTAGTGTGAAAGCTCCAAAAGTCCTGCTAGCCGCATCTTTGCAGCGGTGAAGGAGCGGTGTGTTTACCGCTCCTTTAGCGCTGCTGCCCATTGAAAGCAATGGGAAACCGCGGTAATACCGCCCGCAATGCGTCTCTGCAGGCGGTATTAACCCTTTTTCGGCTGCTAGCGGGGGTTAAAATCACCCCGCTAGCGGCCGAATATCGCGGTAAAAACTACGGTATAGCGGCGCTAAAAATAGCGCCGCTATACCGCCAGCACACCTCCCCGCCCCAGTGTGAAAGGGGCCTTAGCTAAAAATAGTGCCGCTATACCGCCAGCACACCTCCCCGCCCCAGTGTGAAAGGGGCCTTAGTGAAAAAATTTACTAAAAATAAGTGAAAGTTTGCAAAACATAGTCTGGCCACCTGAAGCACAGGGCCGAGCAGCGGAAGAGTTAAACCACTCCCTAGAATTCATTACACACTAACAAACACTCCACCACAGTAGAATCTCATACGTAAGTGATTCATTTGTGCAACAAAAGATACAGTATTTAAGCTGTCAAAAGAAATGTATTTATTACAGATCATTGGCATTATAACAGTACAAAATTAGTAAATGCAAAACTTCGACTTACAATCCACTATAAAACTTTGAAGTGAAGAGGCACGACATAAAAATATCAATTTACTAAAATTGGAATAGACAAAGAATATATTACCAAGTCAATCAAAATAAAATATATGGAAGTGCTTTGCAATGTCTGAATTACAATAATAAATATGAAATCCAAATTTTCTGGAACAAAAGTACATTAAAGCTCAGTTCACACTCATGTGTTTTTTTTTTTTGGTGCTTTTTGTAGAAACGCATTACAGTTCAATTAACATGGTTTCCTATGGGACACGTTCACATCTATGCTTTTTTTCAGCCACTGCGTTTTTGAAAAGGGTCAGGGAATTTTTTTCTAAATGCAAAACTGTGCTTTTATTGCATTTTTGGTTCAATAGACTTCAATAAAAAAGCTGCAGAAAAGCATGCAGTGCATTTTTGCCGCGATTTGCATTTTTTAATCTGCCAAAAAACAAATTGGGCACAAAAAAAAAAAAAAGGGCTAAAAAAAGCAAAATGCAAATCACTGGAAAAATCGCGTATGCAAAAATGTACAGCAAAAAGCACTGCAGAAACGACCAAAAGCAAACTGCATTAGGTGTGAACCGAGCCTTAAAAGTTGTAAAGTCAGTAATACATTCTATGAATTAGGATAAAAAGCCTTCTGTGTGCAGCAGCCCCCCTCAATACTTACATGAGCCCCATCTCTATCCAGCGATGTACACAAGTGCTTTAGCCATCTGGGACTCTCCTCCTGATTGGCTGAGACACAGCAGCGGTGCCATCAAAGTCAGTTAGCCAATCAGTAGAGAGAGAGAGGGGGGGTGGGCCGAACGGGGGCTCTGTGTCTGAATGAACACAGTGAGCTGTGACTCGGCTCAGGTGCCCCCATAGCAAGCTGTTTTCTGTAGGGGCACCCAACAGGAGGGAGGGGCCAGGAGAGCCGAAGTAGGACCCGATTAGAAGAGGATCTGGGCAAAAGCACTACACAAGGCAGGTAAGTAGATTATGTATGTTATTTTAAGAGAAGAAAAAAAAAGACTTTACAATCACTTTAAGGTATATGTAGTTTTGAGTGGGAAAGGTGTATATTAGAGCTGCACGATTAATCGTTAAGAATCGTTATCGCAAGATTTTCCCGTTGCGATCTTGACAAAGTATTTCCTGATTCGTTCTATGCAAAAAAAAAAAATCTCTGCCCTGCTGAAGCCACAGCTGTCAAAAGAAAGGAAGAAAAAAAAAAAAACGGGCAGTCTGCCAAGTATCACAACATTCTGTAGCAGTGGAACCAGGTCTAAACATTGTAACAATTTGTCCTTTAGATCAAAGGAATAGACTTCTGTGTGTAAGGCCCCTTTCACACTGGGGCGGTAGCGGTAAAGCGCCCCTATTTTTAGCGGCGCTTTACTGCTAATTTTGCGGCGGTATTTGGCCACCAACGGGGCTGTTTTACCCCCCCGCTAGCGGCCGAAAAAGTGTTAAAACACACTGCAAAGCTCCTCTGCAGAGGCGCATTGCCAGCGGTATAACCGCAGTTTCTCATTGCTTTCAATGGGAAGGAGCGGTGGAGGAGCAGTAAACACACCGCTCCTTCACCGCTCCAAAGATGCGGCTAGCAGGACTTTTGGAACGGTCCTGCTAGCGCACTGCTCTAGTGTGAAAGCCCTCGGGCTAGAAGCGATTCAGTTCGCATGTGTAGCGCTATACAAGTCACTCATTCATTCATTCAAACAGCAGCCGCTGTTTAGGGTTGGTTTGCAGGCACTATTTTTAACGCAATAGCGCCTGCAAACCACCCCAGTGTGAAAAGGGGTCTAAATGAGGAAAGTTTAACCACTAAAACATTTTTCTGACATTTGTTGGTTTCAAGTTAAAATCATTTTTTTTGCTCGAAAATTACTTTGAACCCCCAAACATTTATATATATAAATTATATACACACACACACACACACACACCGTATATACTTGAGTATAAGCCGACCCGAATATAAGCCGAGGCACCTAATTTTACCACAAAAAAATGGGAAAACGTATTGACTTGAGTATAAGCCTAGGGTGTCCATCTGCATGCCTCACTGTGCCCATGCCTAGACTGACGTTTAACATAAAAGTCTATGGAAGGGGTGCCCGGGTTTGAAAAATCTTTGCTCCCCGGCCGTAGGTCCCCCAGACAACAAACTTTGCACACTTGTAGAGGAAGAGTGGGGCTACAAGTTTGGGGTTCTGGGGACCTACGGCCAGCCGATACCAGGTCCCCAAAGTCCGGGAGTTCAGGCGCAAAAAGGTGACTCGAGTATAAGCCGAGGGGGGCATTTTCAGCACAAATATATATATATATTTTTGTAAAGACCCTAGAGAATAAAATGGTGGTTGTTGCAATATTTTATGTCACACTGTATTTGCACAGCGGTCTTTCAAATGCAATTTTTTGGGAAAAAATTACTTTAATGAATTAAAAAAAAAAAACTAACCAGTTAAGTTAGCCCAATAATGTGAAAGATTTTACGCCACGAGAATGGTAAGAGAATCGTGATCTTTATTCTATAGCCTCGTACACACGAACGAGTTTCTCAGCAAAAACCAGCAAGAAACTTGCTGGCAGAGATTTTTTGCCGAGAAATTCGTTCGTGTGTATGGTTTCTCGTCAAGAAAAGCGACAAGAATCTCGACGAGAAAATAGAGATCCTGCTCTCTATTTTCTCGTCGAGATTCTCGACGAGAAAAGTGAGTGTGTGTACACTTACCTGTCCTCCCGGAAGCCCGCGCATGTTCGAAATGAATTCGACGCATGCGCGGTAGCTTCCTAGGCATACGTAGGGTATACCAAGATGGCGGCGACGGCATTGAATGTGACGAGCGCATGCTCGTCGTAGTCGATGACGTCACCGCGTACGCTCCATTCAAAGAACCGCGGGTTCTTTGAATCGAGCGTCTGTACACTCGGCCGGGACAAGTTTCTTGTCCAAGAATCTCGTCGAAAAAAACAACATGTTTTTTCCGACGAGAATCTCGGCCGTGTGTACGAGGCCTAAGCAAAAATAAATAAATTGTGATTCTCATTTTGACCAGAATCGTGCAGCTCTAGTGTATATCCTCTTAAAATAGATCATTGCCATTTATGCTCCTGATGGGATGAGTTGAACTCATGTCCTGTCCTTATAACTAAACTAGACGTGAGAGGATCACTTAATGGGACATTTAACTTTACAAAAAGACTGTTGCTAATAATAATGCCTGCTAAAGAATCTTCAGAAACCGTTAGTTCCAAGTCGCAATTTTTTGGATTCCTATTGCAATTTCTGGTTCCTACCACCAAGCACTATTGTCACTACAGGACACAGTAAGTGATGGAGAAGCCAGCAGATTAAAGAACAGTACAGGACCAGTAATCCCACACGTCGGTTCCTGAAGGATTGTCCTTGGACGATTTCTACTTACTGCTACAGTGATCAGCAGCATGAGTTAAAGTGACTGTAAAGTCTTGGTTTTTTTTTAGTTAAAAATAACAAACATGTTATACTTACCTGCTCTGTGCGGTGGTTTTGCACAGAGCAGCCCAGATCCTCCTCTTCTCGGGTCCCTGTTTGGTGCTCCTGGCCCCTCTCCAGCTGAGTGCCTCCACAGCAAGTAGTTTGCTATGGGGGCACCCAAGCCGAGCTACAGCTCCATGTATCCTTTCAGACACAGAGCCGCGGCCCAGCCCCACCCCCTTTCTCTCCTCATTTGGTGACGGACTTTGATTGACAGCAGCAGGAGCCAGTGGCGCTGCGCTGCCGTCTCTGCCAATGAGGAGGGGAGTCCCAGGCAGACAAGACACTCCTGCAACATCGCTGAATAGAGATGGGGCTCAGGAAAGCATTAGGAGAATCAGGGCAGCTGCTGCACACAGCAGGCTTTTTATCTTAAATGCAGAGAATGCATTAAGATAAAAAAAAAAACCTTCTGCCTTTACAACCCCTTTAACTTAAAAGTAGAATTCCAGTCTAAACTTGACTAGTCTCAAAATTGTTCCCTTCCCACTCCTAACACATATACTGACCTGTGTGAAAAAAAGATGTATATAACTACCCATTTTCAGCTCACACTGGTCCGCTCACGTGATCCGGCTCCCCTGCAAGGACCATAAAGACATGGATGACCGAGTTTGGGGTGAAGGAACTTAATTGGCCCACACAGAGTCCTGACCTCAACCTAACAGAACACCTTTGGGATAAATTAGAGCAGAGACTGTGATCCAGGCCTTCTCGTCCAAAATCAGTGCCTGACCTCACAAATGGGCTTTTGGAAGAATGGTCAAACATTCCCATAGACACACTCCTAAACCTAAACCCTACGGACTAGGACTGGGATGCCATTAAAGTTGATGTGCGTGTAAAGGCAGGCATCCCAGTACTTTGAGTAATACAGTGTAGGTAAGTATATGCATCTTTTTTACACAGATTAGTGAGGACTGGAATTCTACTTTAACCACCACATTTTGCTCAGGCTATTTAATCCATCAAAGCTGAAAAACCTTTCATTGTATTGCAAATTTAGAGCCTAACAGACCACCATGTGGATATGTCTGTCTTCACTCAGAGTCCAAAGTGTAATAGCAGGCCTTGTTCAGGTCTATTCAAGCTACATTACATTTTAAATCGTGACCAATAATTCAAAAGCAGATTTTTCTGGACGAGTCACAGTGGCAATATTCTGTAGTTCCCTATCACAGCGGGAACGCCATGGGTAAGACCTGTTGCCTTTGACCAGTTCCAGCACATCCTGCATGATGTCTTTAATAAATTCCTGATTGGTTGGCTCAAGTTCATTTTCAACCACCCATTCTTTTTTCGCTTTACTGTTGGAGGGTCTATGATGTACCGACCCAAGTTCTCCACCGTGGCTTGTGACTCTGCGCACTACAGGCTGCATTCGCCCAATGTTTTTGTTGTGGTCTAAGGCAGATAGTTGTATTCTTGCTATCAGGCTGTCAATGGAATAGTGATTTCGCATTGATTGGTATTTTAAAGCCGTGTTGTGAAACCCCTCCAGTTCTTCGGCATTGGAAAAATGGGACAAACGCTCAATATCCTTTAAAAAGCAGGGATTTAAGACTATGCCCTTTAAGGCACTGTGGGCGGTTGAACCAGGAGTAAGCCATTCTCTGTTTTTTTCTTCCTCCCCGTTTAGTGGAGCATGTTGGCACTCCTTGTATAGTGTGCCTGTTTGCCATCTGTGCTTGTTGGCAACATGATAAACAATGGAAATCCATTGTTCCCGCAGCAGCAAGGGATTCAGATTACATGTCTGTGCACACCACCAAAGGTGTTTTTTTGCCGGAACCACCCAGTGTGCTAGATCTGCCGCATTTGATCTCTTACTCGCAGTGGCAATTTTGCTGCCAATCGACTTTGCCACGTGCCACACATCAAACTGATGTGTTATGTCCTTGTAAATGTCACGCATCATTTTCCGAATGGACATATGGAGATCTGTGCAAACTATTTTGATGTTTATGTTGCTTGCACGCAGTCTTTGTAAGCAAACATGGAATGCCTTTTTTTCGAGCAAGTCTGCATTTGTTCCAGGCTGATGTTGCTCTATTTGAAAATCTACCATTTTTTTGGATTTGCTGTCCAGGAAGCTGTAGATGCAATATTTGGCACTATGCCTTGGAGAATGAAATAGTCTCTCACCAGATAGAGCCACAGGGTTATTTTGCATCCCTTCTAGAGTCTCCAGGTGGTTTTTCTCCCAGTGATAATTTATCGTTGGAAATAGATATTTGTCCTGGTTGCTAAAGTGAGTTGACTTACTGATGCCAAAGATTCCCATAAAATTGAGCAAACGTTCCACCCTCAAGAAATTGGAACCGCTACATAGAATACCAGCAGAAAGCAAAAGGTTGCCCACAGGTGTCCTATCAATAAGTGGCTGACTCCTCCACAAGTGGAACTTGTGTTTTTTAGAACAGTAAGCAGTGACACTTATTGCGGTGCCAATTCTATATTTCTGAAGTTTTACAATAGATCCCATACAGTTAGCTCTGGCCTTGCACTTGCAGGAAAGGATAAGCTCATCCAAACATGATTCAAAGACGATAAATTTATTTTCTTTAACATGGTCTCTGTCATTGGGCGTATCATTAAGTAGGATGTACGAGCTGTCAGGGTCATTCGGATCGATAAAGATATCCTCAGTTCCTAACTTTCTAAAATCATCCTCCTTTTCTTTAGTGGGCCTGTAACTTTCATCTATGTCCCTTCTTTGCATTGGAGGACTTAGTTCTGAATCTGAAAGGGGAACTCCTTGTAGTTCAGAATCAGAATCACAAGAGTCATCAGTTGCAGATGAACAGAGAGGCGATTCAATGTTTACTTCTATCAGGTACTCTGGATCCAGTTCCAGGCTTGCTGTATCATTGAGACTGCTCTCAGGTACATAACCAGTCTGCTTTGATGGGACATATGAGCGACGAGTAGATGACTCTGCTGATGCATTTCCCAAATTGCACTGGATACCAATAGACCGATGAGGTGGTCTACGGCAAACCTGTGATTTTTTGTTTTTTGTTCCAAAACTTTTTCTAAACTGAGTGGATTTGTGAAGTTGCCCTGGGAAATATTCTGTACATGTGCCTACACTCTTTGCATGTCTTTTTTTTGTTTTTTTTTTGCTTCTCGAAGAATCCCCATAAAATGCTAGCTGTGTTTCTTCTGTGCATGCAATGGAGGGGACAACCTCCTCATACGTTTGTAAACATACACTATCAATGGAAGAGAAGTCTGTTATTGTCTCAGATATAATTAACACAGGAGATGAACTCTCTTGCTCAGCCCCAGACGAGATGGAAGCAATTTCTGTGTCTTCAAATTCCAAAGGCTGCCCAATGGTTTCACCAGAGATTGCAGTGTTCTCACCCCCCTCTAGCTTAGGTCTTTTGGCATATGCGTGGTCTGGTTCACAGTCATCTTGAAGGAACAATGTTGGTATGGATCCTTTTTTCAGCGTCCATCCGAATGGACGTTTTTCATAACAATCCTTTGAAAAGTGCTTGCTACAGATCCGAAACGAGCCCTGCTTTCTTTCTTTTACTTTTCCAATGACCTGTTCTATTTCATCTGGAGGAATGCCAAGCTGTTGAAGCCATTTTTTTGTTAAACATGGATCTTTTGGAAAAACATGGAGGCTGTAATCTTCATCCTTTCTTCCCCACCTTGACAGGCATCCTCTCACATAACACCCAGGCATCTATTTGGAGAGAAAGAAAATTGCCAAAAAGTACCAAAAAGTACTGGTTGCATTGAAGGAACATACAAAAAAAAAACAAGATACCAACTGATTGATTAGACTAATGATGTAGAATGAGACAAAACAGAAATAGGAAGTATTGTAACACTTTTTCATGTTCAATATTTTTATTAGATTGACAGAGCAGTGTCCAGTCATTATTCAAATCAATCCAAATGTATGTATGTACAGGTATACACTCGTAACAATGTAGGTTCAAGAAAAAATTCCAATTTAAGTTAACAACTACTTCAAAAACAAGAATGTAACAATTTTTCAGTAGAAGAATCTACACTTCTAAGTTTTTCTATTTATTTAGGCAAGTGTCATTAATGTTTTTCTCTTTTTGGTTTTCACTAGTTAGTAATATTCAGTTAATTTTAAACCTACTAAAACACATTTGCAGAATTACGGACTGTCTTACCAAAAGTTATCTGAAAGCCAAAGTGTGCAATTACCTTGATGCTGATGAACTGAGTAGGATTTTTCGGATACCCAAAAAATGTGCACGTCAGAACCACAAACAAAACCTGTGAAGATGGATGTGCAAAAAATGAGTAAACCTCAACTTCGGATACCACTATGGCACGGAATATTTTGTTTTTCTATCTAAAGATGGATTTCAGAAGACCACAGTAACTGGCCGGTTCTAATACTTCTTCACAGGGAGGCATACATGGTAATAATTCTATACCTTTCACAAACTTGCACCATAAGTACAATTTTAATCAATAACACAGTGCCTTGAAAAAGTATTCATACCCCTTGAGGTTTTCCACATTTATCATGCTACAACCAAAAAGGTAAATGTATTTATTGATATTTTATGTAATAGACCAACACAAAGCAGCACATAATTGTGAAGTGGAAGAAAAATGATAAATGGTTTTCAAAATGTTTTACAAATAAATATGTGAAAAGTGTGGCGTGCTTTTGTATTCAGCCCCCGAGTCAATACTTTGTAGAACCGCCTTTCACTGCAATTACAGCTGCAAGTCTTTTTGAGGATTTTCTACCAGCATTGTACATCTAGAGAATGACATTTTTGCCTATTCTTCTTTGCAAAATAGCTCAAACTCTGTCAGATTGGATGGAGAGCGTCTGTGAACAGCAATTTTCATGTCTTGCCACAGATTCTCAATTGGATTTAGGTCTGGACTTTGACTGGACTAACACATGAATGTAAAATGTGAAAAGAAACTGCGCTAAATTGCTGAAAATAAAAACCGGATGTCTCAACGATATCTCGGTTTGTGGTTGGGAGCTGCGATTACAATGTAAACAACAATACAAAATAATAAATTGGAAAAAAGAAAAAATCGCGCTGACCCATAACCACACACTGATAAGTGATGGTGTGAATTAATTGAATTAAATTATATATAAACAGTGTGACACAGTCAATAAATGAAATTATTAAGGTGTATAAAATTAATAACCAAAAAAGACACATCAATCATAAAACACAACAAGTGTATAAAGTGATGTGAAAAAATCATATAGTCCATGTATAAATTTCCTAATAATGTCCATTAAATAACACCAGTGCTCTGTGTCAATCAAAAGTTCCAAAAAGTGAAAGTTGCTTCCACCACCACCACCAATCAGCAGGAATTCCTCCTTACCAGCTAGTCATGATCCCCCATGACAGAGGATCAACGAATGCATTAATCAGGCAGCTCTCTCCGCAAATCAGCACAAACACATTGGTTTTCTTGAGACACCAGCTTCCGACAGTCATCAACGAATGCATACAATATGGAAGAGATAACACACACTTCACATAGTGCATTACTTTTTTTCTAACACATGAATATGCTTTGATCTAAACCAGGGGTCTCCAAACTGTGGCCCGAGGGCCAGATGCAGATGTGACCCTTTGTTAACCTTTATCCGGCCCTTGGGGCACTATTCCTCCCACTGACACCAACAATGGGGCACTATTTCTTCCACTGATATCAATGATGGGATACTATTCCTCCTACTAATAGGGGCAGTGGGCACTACTCCTATTGACCACCAACCCTGAGGCCAAATTTTTTCTCATGCCGAGCCTGTGACATTTTCGGCCCCTGCTGGCTACAATCTGGCCCTCCTAAAGTCTGCAGGACAATAAACTGGCCCTTTGTTTGAAAAGTTTGGAGACCCCTGATCTAAACCATTCCATTGAAGCTCTGGCTGTATGTTTAGGGTCGTTGTCCTGCTGGAAGGTGAACCTCCACCTCAGTCTCAAGTCTTTTGCAGAATCTAACAGGTTTTCTTCTAAGATTGCCCTGTATTTGGCTCCATCCATCTTCCCATCTACTCTGACCAGCTTCCCTGTCCCTTCTGAAGAAAAGCACCACCATCATGTTTCACAGTGGGGACGGTGTGTTCAGGGTGATGTGCTGCTGAATTGGACTGTATTAGCACTTTCTGGACTTTATTTTAGTGTTTTTTGATTATCGAGCGCAACATTTCACTTTTTTTTATATCATTTTGTTGTGTCATATCTCACAATTCTTGTTGCTGCTATTCTGTCAATTTTTTTTCACAAGCGCAATATTGTTTTGTTATTTGCTGATCACATTTATTTGTAAAAAATTTGGAAAATCATTTATCATTTTCCTTCCACTTCACAATTATATGCCACTTTGTGTTGGTCTATCACATAAAATACATTTACGTTTTTAGATGTAACATGACAAAATGTGGAACATTTCAAGGGGTATGAATACTACTTATTCAAGGCACCTGTATATTGTTTCCTTTTATTAATAATAACCACTTGCAGACCGCCCACCCGCAATGTACCGCAGATGAGAAGCTTCTGTAGGGATAGCAATGTACCGAATGTCGCTACCTACCCTAAGGCCCCTTTCACACTGGGGCGTTTTTCATGCGGTTTAGTGCTAATAATAGCGCTATTATACCGCATGAAAAATTCCTGCCCTGTAGCCTTCAATGTGAAAGCCCGAAGGCTTTCACACTGAAGCGGTGCGCTAGCAGGACCGCTCCAAAAGTCCTGCTAGCCGCTTCTTTACAGCGGTAAAGGAGCGGTGTGTTCACCGCTCCTTTACCGCGGGTGCCCATTGAAATCAAATGGGTCACCGCGGTAATACCGCCCGCAAACCGCGGCAATAGCCGCGGTTTGCGGACGGTATTAACCCTTTTTCGGCCGCTAGCGGGGGTTAAATTCACCCCCCTAGATACCGCGGTAAGAACGACGATATAGCAGCGCTGCAAATCGCGCTGCTATACCGCCACCGCTCCTGCCCGCCCCAGTGTGAAAGGGGCCTAAAGGTAGCATAACCCCTCCAGAGGTAGGGAATGAGCCACTGTTTACCCCAGGCATGAGTTCATGGCTATAATGGGGAATCTTGGGTGCCAGTCCATTTTTGTCTTTTTCAGAATTTAAATATCAAACTGAGGAGCAGGTAGAGGGATTGAGGGTTAGGGGTCCCAGATACCACAGCAGATCACTTACAGACTCTTCAGGTCCAGCACCACAGTGTCAGAACCTTTAAACACTTGCCGACCAGGTTTTTTCTGGGCACTTTTTGCTTACAAGTTAAACAAGTATTTTTTGCTAGAAAATTACTTATAACCCCCCAATTATAATATATATATATATATATATATATTTATTTATTTTTATCAGCGACCCTAGGGAATAAAATGGCGAACGTTGCAATTTTTTATGCCACGCGGTATTTGCAAACGAATTTAAACTTTAAAATTTTAATGAATTAAACAAAAAAACACAATATATGCCACCATTTTTTTGTAAAATGTGAAAGATGATGGTATGACGACTAAATAGATGCCTAACATGTCATGCTTTACAATTGGGCACGTTCGTGGAATGGCAACAAACTACGATACTTAAAAGTTTCCATAGGCAATGTTTTAAACACCTTTACAGATTACCAGTTTAGACATACAGAGGAAGTCTAGCACTTAAATTATTGCTCTCACTCTAACGTTCACGGCAATGCCTCATGTGTGGTGCGAACACCGGTTACATATCCGTGTGCGACTTACGTATGCGCTCGCTTCTGCGCGTGAGCACAGAGGGATGGGGGCGCTTTTAAAAAAAAATTTTTTACACTGTCCCTTTAATTATTTATTTTTTGATCACTTTTATTCCTATTACAAGGAATGTAAACATCCTTTTTAATAGAAATAAGGATGACAGGTCCTCTTTATGAAGAGATCTGATGTTAAAAAGACCCCAAACCTCTCCTTTACCTTTAAAAGCAAAAGATCAAAAAATAAATTATTTACTTCCAGCCTGGACCGGAACTGATGTCACGTCACTCTGGTCCTCCAAGGCCATAGAGGTGATCAAAAGAATATCTACTCTTTGATCGCCTATGAGGGCGGCTGGCTGTTTCTCGGGTGAACTGGCGAAAATGATAAGCTCAAGAAATACCAGCAGGGGGAGGGCGCTTTCCGCTTGGAAAAGCGCTCCAGCAGCTCATGAGCTGCTTGGACCGCTTTCATGAGAAAGCCACCGGCTACAAAAAAACGATACCGGGGTTATGGCTGATATCTTCAGCCACAATCCTGCAAACTGCAACATACATATATATATACATATATATATATATATATATATATACACACATACACATATTGCATTCGGCAAGTGGTTAAGCTGACCCGGCAACAATGAAAACGCATTTTCAGATTCTGGTGCATCCTCCAAGCAAGTCTCCAGGCCATTCTGAGAGACCAGCCTTTATCACAGCTCTCTCCAGCAAGGGGCCTCCCCTGGATCTTCCCACCTTGGCTTGGCTTCCTTCACATTGGGCAGGACAACCTCAGGACCACTTCAGCGTATGTAGGCCCCAAATAGGCTTCGGGGCCCTCTAGTAGCACCTCCTCAGCCTGAGGCAAGATACCTACCATATGGCCTGTCCCAAATATATATCCTTCCCCAGCATGTGGCTATGAACCTCCTACTGGCTGGCTGAAGGAAATATAAATATTCATAACTCAGACCGTCTGTGAGATCTCATACTATGGCAGGGCTCGACAATCCCCGGGCGCCAGGTCGCAAATGCGACTAGAATTAGCGGCCTGACGCAGCACAGCTGAGGTTTCCTGTATCTCCGTGCGCTGGCGTGATCTCGTAATTTAGGCCTTCTGCAGGCCTATGATTCATTCTGTGATCTGGCGCCATCTTGTGGTGGCCGTTGGTATGACAAAGACAACCAGCAATGCTTGCCTGTTTCACTGCCCGCCCATCTCCTTCCCTTTACTTAGAAGTTAACCCCCAAACATTATATATATATTTTTTATTCTAACACCCTAGAGAATAAAATGGCGGTCGTTGCAATACTTTCTGTCACACCGTATTTGCGCAGCGGTCTTACAAGCGCACTTTTCTGAAGAAAAAAAAATACACTTTTTTAAATTAAAAAATAAGACAACAGTAAAGTTAGCCAAATTTTTTTTTATATTGTGAAAGATAATGTTACGCCAGGTAAATTTGATACCCAACATGTCACGCTTCAAAATTGCGTCCGCTCGTGGAATGGCGACAAACTTTTACCCTTTAAAATCTCCATAGGCGACATTTAAAAAATTCTACAGGTTGCATGTTTTGCGTTACAGAGGATGTCTAGGGCTAGAATTATTGCTCTCGCTCTACCGATCACGACGATACCTCACATGTGTGGTTTAAACACTGCTTTCATATGTGGGCGCTACTCACGTATGCGTTCGCTTCTGCACGCATTGGTCTTAAAAAAAAAAAACCTCTCCTAACTATTTTAGCTGGCTCCTAGATTCCAAGCAAATTTGTCAAGCCCTGTACTATGGCCTGTGGTACCAGTGACACCTACAGTGAGAAATGCACAACCCAGCTGAGCTTAGGGAAAGCCCAAATACAAAATATACAATTAGTCTGAGCTGCCTACAGCCAAATTAAAGCAGGGGGCTACACTTTTTTTTCCATCGCCAGTGATTCTGCTTTAATATAGAGATTTGCGATAGGGAGGGACGACGTGATAAGGGGATGTCACATTTCAGTGGTAGATCCATTGAAGGGCACAGAGTCCGATACAATGCACATTATTGTCTATGTGCCTGGAAGGCGGGATGTTCTGAACTGTCACAGCCAACAGCATGTTACAAGTCAATGACAGATGCAGAGGCTGTGCAGATCTCCCCGCACACCTGAATGTTTACACCCGCACAGGAACAGACGCATGACCCCGGTCCATCTGCACCCAGGGCTGTGAACCCACCCCTGTATGGGTGTAAACGCTCCGCATGTGAGGAGATCACAGGGGGACATCACCCATCTCCTGACTGCAGTGCCTTATACTCCATGCACACCTGAGGGTTTTGTAAAAACACGTGTTCTTGCATATTTAAAAAAAAAAGAAAATACATTTGTGTAATTTTTAGGTGTGATTGGAGCCTTAGATCTCTGTAGACACAGATTGGCCTAGGCACACTAACACGGGGGGTAGGGGCTAGGTGCACTGAGACAACAGGGGTTAGGAGCGTTAAGACAAGGGGGGGTAGGTGTGCTAAGACGAGTCGGGGGGGCTAGGTGTGCTAAGACGAGTCGGGGGGGGCTAGGTGTGCTAAGACGAGTCGGGGGGGGCTAGGTGTGCTAAGACGAGTCGGGGGGGCTAGGTGCGCTAAGACGAGTCGGGGGGGCTAGGTGCGCTAAGACGAGGCGGGGGGCTAGGTGCACTAAGAAGAGGCGGGGGGGCTAGGTGCACTAAGAAGAGGCGGGGGGGCTAGGTGCACTAAGAAGAGGCGGGGGGGCTAGGTGCACTAAGAAGAGGCGGGGGGGGGCTAGGTGCACTAAGAAGAGGCGGGGGGGCTAGGTGCACTAGAAAGAGGCGGGGGGGCTAGGTGCACTAGGAAGAGTCGGGTGGGCTAGGTGCACTAAGAAGAGGCGGGGGGCTAGGTGCGCTAAGACGAGGCGGGGGGTTGGTGCGCTAAGACGAGGCGGGGGTAGGGTTGCCACCTAATCCCTTTAAACCCGAACACATATAAATTACACATGTTCTGTGGCTGATTAAGGTGATAATTAAACTCACTTGGTGCCTCATCTGCATTTAATTAGCCTCAGAACCTGTGTAATTCATGTGTGTTCAGGTTTAAAGGGATGAGGTGGCAACCCTAGGTGCGCTAAGACGAGGGGGGGCTAGGTGCGCTAAGACGAGGCGGGGGGCTAGGTGCGCTAAGACGAGGCGGGGGGCTAGGAGCGCTAAGACGAGGCGGGGGGGCTAAGAGCGCTAAGACGAGGCGGGGGGGCTAGGAGCGCTAAGACGAGGCGGGGGGGGCTAGGAGCGCTAAGACGAGGCGGGGGGGCTAGGTGCGCTAAGACAAGGCGGGGGGGGCTAGGTGCGCTAAGATGAGGCGGGGGGGCTAGGAGCGCTAAGACGAGGCGGGGGGGCTAGGTGCGCTAAGACGAGGCGGGGGGGCTAGGTGCGCTAAGACGAGGCGGGGGGGCTAGGTGCGCTAAGACGAGGCGGGGGGGCTAGGTGCGCTAAGACGAGGCGGGGGGGCTAGGTGCGCTAAGACGAGGCGGGGGGGCTAGGAGCGCTAAGACGAGGCGGGGGGCTAGGAGCGCTAAGACGAGACGGGGGGCTAGGTGCGCTAAGACGAGGCGGGGGGGCTAGGAGCGCTAAGACGAGACGGGGGGCTAGGTGCGCTAAGACGAGGCGGGGGGGCTAGGAGCGCTAAGACGAGGCGGGGGGGCTAGGTGCGCTAAGACGAGGCGGGGGGGCTAGGTGCGCTAAGACGAGGCGGGGGGGCTAGGTGCGCTAAGACGAGGCGGGGGGGCTAGGAGCGCTAAGACGAGGCGGGGGGCTAGGAGCGCTAAGACGAGACGGGGGGCTAGGTGCGCTAAGACGAGGCGGGGGGGCTAGGAGCGCTAAGACGAGACGGGGGGCTAGGTGCGCTAAGACGAGGCGGGGGGGCTAGGAGCGCTAAGACGAGACGGGGGGGCTAGGTGCGCTAGGACAAGGCGGGAGGGGGCTAGGAGCGCTAAGACGAGGCGGGGGGCTAGGTGCACTAGGACGGGAGGAGCCTGGGCGCACTAACATGCCACACTACCTATTGAATGTCACAGAAATGGTAATTTTTCAGGTTATATCAGAACTACAATGAACTTGTATAGCTGCTTCCTATAACACAGCCAAGGCTCACTCTGCCTATTCAGGTTCACTTTAAACCTACAAAACCCGCCCTCCCCCCTCCATACACAGTGTATGTATGAGAGCCATGTGTATTAAAGTCACTTCCATCCTTTATCATTCCTCCCCCCGAATAACAAGCCATGCCGGTACACAGCACTGAAGACCGCAACACTCACTCTGATCGGCGGAACTCAATCATTCCGGTCTGAGGTCCGCACCAAATCCGGCCACGCCGCTTCCGGGGTCAAACAGCGTGCACCAATCACAGGCCGCCTACAACTCCCACAATGCCCCGTGGCCGCCCTTTGAATTGGAAACTTTATTAGTTCAAAACATTTCACAGTAGTAACACTCAGTCAACTACAGTGACAGTCGTTCTTTACATAGACCCTGTGTGATCTTGGCGGGGAGGAGATGATATGAGGGGGGGGGGGGGGGGGGGATGGTATGAGGGGGACTCTGTGATATGAGGGAGAGGAGATGATATGAGGGGCACTCTGTGATTTGGGGTGGGGGGAGATGATATGAGGGGGACTCTATTAGGGGGACTCTGATATGGGGGGGGGAGATGATATGAGGGGGACTCTGTGATATGGGGGGGAGATGATATGAGGGGGACTCTGTGATATGGGGGGGGAGAGGAGATGAGGGGGACTCTGCGATATGGGGGGGAGAGGAGATGATATGAGGGGGCCTCTATGATATGGGGGGAGATGATATGAGGGGGACTCTATGAGGGGGACTCTGTGATATGGGGGGGAGATGATATGAGGGGGACTCTGTGATATGGGGGGGGGGGAGATGATATGAGGGGGACTCTGTGATATAGGGGGGGAGATGATATGAGGGGGACTCTGTGATATGGGGGGGGATGATATAAGGGGGACTCTGATATGGGGGGGGGGGAGATGATATGAGGGGGACTCTGTGATATGGGGGGGAGAAGATATGAGGGGGACTCTGTGATATGGGGGGGGAGATGATATGAGGGGGACTCTGTGATATGGGGGGGGAGATGATATGAGGGGGACTCTGCGATATGGGGGGGGGAGAGGAGATGAGGGGGACTCTGCGATATGGGGGGTAGAGGAGATGAGGGGGACTCTGTGATATGGGGGGGAGAGGAGATGATATGAGGGGGACTCTGTGATATGGGGGGTAGAGGAGATGAGGGGGACTCTGTGATATGGGGGGGAGAGGAGATGATATGAGGGGGACTCTATGATATGGGGGGGAGATGATATGAGGGGCACTCTGTGATATGGGGGGGAATGATATGAGGGGGACTCTGTGATATGGGGGGGAGATGATATGAGGGGGACTCTATGAGGGGGACTCTGTGATATGGGGGGGAGAGGAGATGATATGAGGGGGGACTCTGTGATATGGGGCAGAGAGGAGATGATATGAGGGGGACTCTGTGATATGGGGTGGGGGAGAGGAGATGATATGAGGCGGGGGGTGTTCAGTATGATATAGGGAGAAAGTTATATGGGGGTGGACGGTGTCCCCCATCTTCCCATATCCTGACCCGCCTGGTTGATGGTGACCTGTGGTTGGCGGCCTCATTCACAGGCAGAGGTAAAGCCAGGCACATATTTACTGAACAGCCACCAACCTAGCGGAGAAGATGCAACCACTCCGGGGTGTACGAATGTCACAGCAAAAACTACAGGTATCCCCCCACTTTGTGTTCACCACCAAACCCAATCAAGTCATTGGGGCCGCACTACAAAACTGTATAATGCACGAGGTGGAGACGCAGGATTTTCAGGTCTCCTCCTCACCGCCTGTTATCACCCCGAGACCCCCGCACCGTCCTATCACATCCACATACATTACACATGGCCCCCGCGCCGTCCTATCACTTCCACATACATTACACACGGCCCCCGCACCGTCCTATCACATCCACATACATTACACACGGCCCCCCGCACCGTCCTATCACATCCACATACATTACACACGGCCCCCGCACCGTCCTATCACATCCACATACATTACACACGGCCCCCGCACCGTCCTATCACATCCACATACATTACACACGGCCCCCGCACCGTCCTATCACATCCACATACATTACACATGGCCCCCGCGCCGTCCTATCACATCCACATACATTACACATGGCCCCCGCACCGTCCTATCACATCCACATACATTACACACGGCCCCCGCACCGTCCTATCACATCCACATACATTACACACGGCCCCCCGCACCGTCCTATCACATCCACATACATTACACATGGCCCCCGCGCCGTCCTATCACATCCACATACATTACACATGGCCCCCGCACCGTCCTATCACATCCACATACATTACACACGGCCCCCGCACCGTCCTATCACATCCACATACATTACACACAGTTGTATCACCACAAAACATTTTCTGTAAAGGTGAACTTACACTTTAATGGTGGCCATATACACTTCGATAAATTATCAATTTATTTTTCAATTGATCTTCTCCTGATAGGAATGATTGATCTATAGTCGGCAAGCTATTTAAACGATATTCCACACATGGGGAAGTGGATTGCAATAGATATCTAAAACCAAGAAATCTTGCGAGCTACCCAAAATCTGTAAATATGTACACCTCCTATCAGGTATCTGCTAGCACGGATCACGTCCCATACGACCGTGCAAATGCAATATTTATAGAGGAAACGCTGCGCTATCTGGATGTTAGCATGGGTGCCTTGATGCAATGACACTAAATAAAAAATGTGCTGACGTGCAAACAACGTTTTTTTTACCATAGAGCACAGATCACAGCATCACAAAGCTTAAAATCCAAATATGTGTTGAAATGTATAAATTGCCTCCGTGCTGGTAAATAAATATATAAAGTATTTTCGTGCAAACTCCAAAAAGTTCATACAAAATCAAATCAAATCAAAAACTTCATGTATCGAATATAGTGATCCAAATACATGCAAAACAATATATTTAACCATTTCAGCCCCGGACCATTTGGCTGGCCAAAGACCAGGGCACTTTTTGCGATTCGGCACTGCGTCGATTTAACTGACAAATGTGCGGTTGTGCGACGTGGCTCCCAAACAAAATTTACGTCCTTTTTTCCCCACAAATAGAGCTTTCTTTTGGTGGTATTTGATCACCTCTATGTTTCTTTTTTTTTTCCCGCTATAAACAAAAAAAGAGCGACTAGTAATGGCGGCGATGAACGATTTTTATCGTGACTGCGACAATATGGCGGACACATCGGACACTTTTGGCGCTATTTTGGGACCATTCACATTTACACAGTGATCAGTGGTATTAATATGCACTTATGCCCTGTACACACGATCGGTTTTACCGATGAAAACAGTCCGATGGACTTTTTTCATCGGACAAACCAATCGTGTATGGGCCCCATCGGTCTTTTTTCCACCAGTGAGAAAAAATAGAACATGTTTTAAATTTATCCGATAGGAAAAAAAACGATAGCAAATTCCGATCGTCTGTGTGGAACTCCATCGGACAAAAAACCCACGCATGCTCAGAATCAAGTCGACACATGCTCAGAAGCATTGAACTTCATTTTTCTCGGCTTGTCGGAGTGTTTTACGTCACGCCGTTTGGGACGGTCGGATTTTTAACTGTTGGTGTGTAGGCAAGACTGATGGAAGTCAGCTTCATCGGATTTCCGATGGAAAAATCCATTGGATTAGAATCCATAGGAAATCCGATTGTGTGTACAGGGCTTCATTACTGTGTAAATGTGACTGGCAGGGAAGGGGTTAACCAGGAGTGGGCGCTGAAGGGGTTAAGTGTGTCCTAGGGATGTGTTCTAACTGTAGGGGGGATGGGCTATGTGTGACACGACACTGAACCCGATTACAGGGAGCGGTGATCAGTGTCCTGTCACTAGGAAGAATGGGGAAATGCTTGTTTACATTAGCATTTCCCCGTTCTTCCTCTCCGTGAGACAATCACGGGTATCCCCGTGGACATGGAGTCCGCGGGACCCGCGATCACACTCACAGAGCTCGCGGCGAGCGAGCGTGCGCTCCCACAATGCTGCGTCTTAAAGGCGACGTACAGGTACGTTAATCTATAAAAAATGAAAGTGCAGTGCTATATAAAAGTCCATAAGTTGGGAGCAGCAATAACACCCCGTGATGCAGACAATCTTCAAATGCAAGGTGATAAATCCTCCACCAGCAAGAAAAGTGCTTGCTTACCAGATTAGGTGGACCATTTGAATGAACAAGTGGTCAAACGTGCTTGTTCCCACCAATGGGGGAGATGGTATAGATGGATGCGGTCCAGCAGCGGAGTGTGCAGACATCAAAGGGTAAAGATGATGGATGGAATAAAGATGGACAAGATCTCAGTGCAGACTGATAAATTTATTCCAAGGCGGTAAAACAGATAAAATAGGGCTTAACAGCCAGACCATACAGTTCAAATATGGATAAAAAAACATCCAAGACGGATGGATACATGCAGTGGGATCACAGCATGGAGCCGCAAGCGACGATAGATGGGACGCGGGTGGCGTCACGATAGAAAGCTCCTCCCCGTACGCACGTTACGTCCAATACGGACTTCGTCAGCGGTGGACGTAACGTACTGTACAAAAGTGCTGAGTGCACACATCAGATAGCGCAGCCTTTCCTCTATAAACAAAGGATTGCAATAGATAGATTGAAGATTGATCTTAGATTTTCTATTGCGTTTCTGTTTTTCCTGAGCAATCTCATCATCTGACCAAATGAAATACAATCTGTGCGACCCCTGTAGAATGTTGCAGGCAGTACCTGGACCCCACGCTTTGGGGATGGTCTGTAATGTTGCTTCGGACACTGGATTCTGTGTTGGGCACCTACTTTGGCACTTGTTGCAACAAATTGAGTTTGCCACAGAGTGCTAAACAGGGCCAGAGTCCATCACAATTGAACCCGGTCACTGCAGACCCCTTGGGGGGTATGCCCACCATAATGGGTAAAGCCTGGACTTTACAATCTAGAGTTGTGAACAAGTAAGACGGGGTCATCCTGTATCTCTTGCTGTGGTCTATATTTGGTATGTATTCCCTCTACAATGTAAACTTTTCAATGTTGGAGCTAAAATCCAGCCACTCAGAGCTCAGTACCAGGTGGATGGCCTGGTGTTACATCACACCATTGGTCACACACTTTAAAGGAGACGTATTTTGATTATGCTTCTCCTGTAGGTCACATGAGTGCAGTGAAGAGAATATTTATTTGGTTCCAGCCAATCCCTGGGGGAGGGTGCCCAGTAGGTGGCTGGAGAATGCATAAAAAGCCTGAGGCAGCCCTGTTGTCCAGGAAGAGAAGTTCCCAGCCTGATAGGCTGCTGCCCTTCTGGGCAGCCCAGCTGAAAATTGTACTTGTTCTCATCAAGGTCCCAGCTGTGGCAGAGCTAGAGGGCCTATTCTGTTGAAATCTCTAAAGCTAAGCAAGGTATTTATCATCTGGTCTGAAAGATCCACTGAGGACTTTTCTGACTGATATTGGAGGGAGATCTAAGTAGATGCAGTGAGTAGTGAGTTACAGGCCTGAATGAAGGATTCTAGTCACTGTTGCTGCTGACATCCCTAGCATATTCTTTTGTGACATCCCTAGCATATCTCCCTAGCATATCCCTCCTAACCCTCTTGAATTGTATTGTTGCTCTATTGCAGTGGTCTCCAAACTGTGGCCCGAGGGCCTGATGCGGCCCTTTGCTTGCCTTTATCCGGCCCTTGGGGCAGTATTCCTCCCACTGATATGAGACACTATTCTGACATCTGACACCGACAGTGGAGAACTATTTCTCCCACTGACACACTAATGGGCCATTATTCCTCCCTATGATACCAATGATGGGGCACTATTTCTCCCCCTAATACCATATGTTTAGTCCCACTGATGGCAGGAAAATTTTCACCCCCTGCTAGCCAAAGTCCGGCCCTCCAAGAGTCTGAAAGACAATAAACCGGCCCTTTGTATAGAATGTTTGGAGACCCCTGCTCTATTGGCTCCCTTTATATTGTAAAGCGCTCCACAAACTGTTGGCACTATTTAAATCCTATATTTTAATAAAAATTTCCATAATAGTGCTTGCCTGGCCTGGGATGTTACTGAAGGTGTCCTGGTGCCAGTGGCGTACTAAGTAGGGGGCGGGGCGGGCCGGACCGGGTGCCATCCACCGGGGGGGGGTATCAAGGGGCATGTTTGTGTGTTCCTATGCTTTGGGCACCTGCGCCGTTATCTGTGTTTTTCAGGCCTTCCACCTGGTTGGCTGGTAGAATTGTCTATCTCCCTCGATGTGGGGTTGGGCGGGGCATACAAAGTTTTTTTCTAGGCCAGGAACTTTTTCGGCAGGACACCCGCTTGTGCGCGATTGGCGGGCGGTGGAGTAGGGGGCGCTGTGCTTCTGCGGTGCGCTGATTGGCCGTATGGGATATGATGCCCATCCATGACGTGCGCATTGCTCTGTTTACAGCGCGGCGGCGCCATGTTTGGTTTTCTCCATCTGGAGCATTCAGCAGGGTAAGCAAAACACTCTCTCTCCTGTACTGCAGGGGCGAGAGTGACAGTGAGCAGTGCTGAGTAGAGAGCTGCTGAAGCTAATGTAAGTAAACCAGCAGGTGATTGCCCTCTGTTCAGTGCTGCTCACTGTCTCCATCTGCATGATTAATGTAGGAAGGGACAGAGCTGGGGGGTGTCTGTGTAAATCTAAAGGGGTCCAGGGGTGCAGAGTGCTGCTGTGTAATGTAAAAGGGGTCCAGAGGTGTGGTGCTGTATAATGTAAAAGGGGTACAGAGGTGCAGTGCTGTGTAATGTAAAAGGGGTCCAGAGGTGTAGGGTGCTGTGTAATGTAAAAGGGGTCCAGAGGTGCAGAGTGCTGTGTAATGTAAAAGGGGTCCAGAGGTGCAGGGTGCTGTGTAATGTAAAAGGGGTCCAGAGGTGCAGAGTGCTGTGTAATGTAAAACGGGTCCAGAGGTGCGGTGCTGTGTAATGTAAAAGGGGTCCAGAGGTGCAGAGTGCTGTGTAATGTAAAAGGGGTCCAGAGGTGGGGTGCTGTGTAATGTAAAAGGGGTCCAGAGGTGCTGAGTGCTGTGTAATGTAAAAGGGGTCCAGAGGTGCGGTGCTGTGTAATGTAAAGGGGTCCAGAGGTGCAGTTGTGGAGAGGGGGTACACAGTAGTGACAAAAAGATATTGGGGGATGCAGGGGTATGCAGGTGTTTTTGCATTTTATTGTGGGGGGTGCCATATATAGGATCTTCCCCGGGTGCCAAATGCTCTAGGTACGCCCCTGCCTGGTGCTGTCCAGTTTTTGGGCTTTTTGATGGAGGAACTCCCCTGAGAGATAGAGAGATAGTGAAGATTGTCCTCAAACTATTGCAGTGTCCATGGAGTATCCCACAGCTCCCTACACCCTATCCAAGTTAATCAGTAATACATTTTAAAAAGGCAACCTCTGGACCAGGGATCTCCAAACTATGGTCCTCCAGCTTTGACTGTTAATTGAACCAGAAGAATGACTGTTGCTATGTGCCTGGCTGCTATTGCACTAATCTGGGAAAGAAACCTGGGACAAAGCAAAGGCCCTTTCGGGTGTGAGCGCTACATCCCTTTATGCTGGGGCATTTGCTATTCCCACCAGCCACAGTCCAGCCCCCCTGAAGTCCAAGGGCCAGTAAACTGGCTCTATGTTTAGAAAGTTTGGAGGCCCCTGTTTTAGAGAATGATCTAACACAGCGTGGAGATTACCTTAGTCCATTGTTCCATAGTCTTCCTCTCCGTGGGTTCTGGTTGTAGAGATCGGTCCCCAATAGCTGCTCTTCCTGCAAGTCTCTGACCAGCCCTGTCGGCGTTTCCCGGTTTTTGATGTTATCATGTACAATGCTGTACAATGCAGGGCCGGGTTCTCACACATCCCATGGCCTCAGCAAATTATACCCATGTTGCGCTCTGCGGGCAGTACCACCACCAACCGCTACCCATCTTACATCCTTGTGAATAAGTGCCACACTTCAACCACTAGCCAAGAGGCTGGCTCACAGTTGAGGTGTGATATATACGTAGAACAACACTGTTCAGCTGTAAAAAAAAATCCATTCATGAGGCGGCTGTATCACCCCCTTGAATGCCTAGAAGCCACTGCTCTACCATCCTCTGAAAAGCAATACGCGATTGTACAGAGTGCCACAAGTGTGAACCAGCCCTAAAAGTGTTATGCCGCGTACACACGGTCGGAAATTCCGACAAGAAAAGTCCAATGTGAGCTTTTGGTCGGAAATTCCGACCGTGTGTATGCTCCATCGGACTTTTGCTGTCGGAATTTCCGCCAACAAAAGATTGAGAGCTGGTTCTCAAATTTTCAGACGGAAAAAATTCCAATTGGAAATTCCGATCGTCTGTAGCAATTCTGATGTGCAAAATTCCGACGCATGCTCGGAAACAATGCGACGCATGCTCGGAACCATTGAACTTCATTTTCTCAGCTCGTCCTAGTGTTGTACGTCACCGTGCTCTTGACAGTCGAAAGTTCAGAGAACTTTTGTGTGACCGTGTGTATGCAAGCCAAGCTTGAGCGGAATTGGATGTTTTTTCCGACGGAAAATCCGATCGTGTGAACGCGGCATGAGTTCACATTTCTAGTAAATTTCACTGTGCAGTCAAGTCAAGGGGCCCCAGTAGGTTGTAAATCATAGTGCAGTGTATAGAAATTGAGTTTCCCTAAAATTACATACCAACCTGCAGGCGAACTGCAAAGCCTGGCCAAAAAAGTAGCAGTCAGATTGATCAGCGCTGTTTATCATATGAGCTCAGACAGAAGCTTTATTGGGCTTAGGCTGCTGTGACAGCAGAAGGGAGAGCACACTACGCATGTGCAGATTTCTAGACAAGGAAGAGCATACTGCACATATGCGGACAAACCATGCAACAGCTCTATGTCTGTTCTTGTGTTCATGGGGGCTTGCTCAACGCACCATCTGTCCTAGCATATACAGGATGGTGCCTGTCATTCAGGATGCTCCTTGCAAAAGCCGTGGTTGGCCTACAGGTATGTAATTTAAAGGAAGCTCATTTTCTCTACACTGCATCATGATTTTTTTTGTTTAATATATTTTTTATTGAGAAGCTATGTAGATACAACAATAGAAACAGATACAAAGAAAATGGTACTTCGGGTTAGAAAACAAAGGAGAGTCAACCCGTTTTAGAATGAAAACATCTTGAGTAACCCAAGTACAATGAAATAAACAACAAGTCAATTAACAAATATAGAAGAGAGGAGGAAAAAGGAGGAAGAAAATAAAAAAGGTGAAAAGAAAGGGGGGGCTAGGAGAGAGGGGGCAAGGGAGGGGGAGCAGGAAGGGGAGAGGGGAGGCTGGCATACTTGGCAGTAGCAATGAGCAAATATCAAATACGTTTACAGTAGGAAGATCTTAGAGGGAGGTTAGTGCCTCCACAGCCAATATAAATGTAACAAAAACGGTACCAGGAATAGCGGTTAAGCTATGTAAGAAGCTTGGGCAGCTCAAGGGGAAGAGGAGATGATGTCTTTGTAGTATTGGGTGGAGAGGAAGGAGGACCAGGGTGCCCAAGTTAGGTTATGCTGTTTAGTAGTGTCTCTCGCAATGTGGGTGAGTTCCTCCATGAGACATACTTCTGAAACTTTTTGTATCCAGGTCTTTATGGATGGAGTTGTGGGTTGGCCCCAGAGGGTAGGTATGAGAGCTTTAGCAGTATTGAGGAGATGTGGCGTGAGTGTACGTTTATATCTTCCTATGGACATCGAGGTAGCGTGAAAGAGGACTATCCACGGATCCATAGGTAATCTAACTGTGGTGACTTGGTGGATCAGGTCTAGTACTTCAGTCCAGTAAGGGTGAATAAGGGGGCAAAACCACCATATGTGGGCATGAGTGGCATTTTGACCACAATTCCTCCAGCATAGCGGGGAGTTAACAGGGAACATGCGGTGAAGTTTAACAGGCGTGTGGTGCCATCTAGTAAGAAGTTTAAAGTTAGACTCAGCCATGGAAGAAGCCAAAGAGGAGACATGGGTAAGTTGGAGAATTTTGTCTTTAGTCTTGTCTGTGATAGTAGCATCCAGATCAGTCTCCCATCTGGGCAGGTAGTTTGGGTGCGCAGGACTCTGCAAATTTATGAGCGCTTTGTAGAACTGGGAGATGCTGTGTATAGGGGGGTCCTTATGGAGAAAAAGCTGTTCAATACCATTTAGGTCTTGGATGCCCCGTAATGGTTGGGGGAGAGTTTGAAGGAAGCATTTCAGTTGATTATATCTCCATGTGTCCATAAATGTAATTGGTTTATGCCCCAAAATTTCTGGCAAAGGTTTAAGGGTGTTGGAGGATAGGACATGATATAGCTGGAGAGGGCCACTGGGCGACCAGGATTTAAATCCTGGGTCAAAGAAGCCTGGCATAAAGTATTTATAATGTAGCAGGGGGGTTAGTGGGGAGTCATAAGACCACGCAAATTTTCTATGGAGACCATCCCAAACGTCCAATGAGGACGTGGTGAGAGGCGATGTGTTGTGCGAGAGGTTTCTAGAAGGGCGTGGGATCCACGGGGCTGTGGAGAGATCTGAATCACTTAAGGAATATTCCAATTGTACCCAAAGTTTAGAAGCAATGGCATACTTCCAGTCTGCTATACGTGACAGAATAATAGCATTATAATAGGCTTTAAAATTAGGAAGGGACAGCCCCCCAGAACGCTTGGCCCTGTAGAGAACTTCCCGAGAGATCCTGGGGTGACCGTCCCTCCAAACAAAGCGAGCGACCATGGTCTGCAGAAGAGTAAAGAAGCCTATGGGGACCTGCAAGGGGATCATTTGAAGAATGAAGAGGATGCGGGGGAGTATGTTCATCTTGATTATATTAACCTTGCCTAGCCATGAGTGTGAGAGGGAAGACCATTTCCTGAGATCTGCTCTGATATTATTAAGGAGAGGGATGTAATTATGCCTAAAAAGGGAATGTAGGCGAGGGGTAAGGTATATGCCTAGATATTTCATTCGTGAGGATTCCCATCGAAAGGGGAATAAGGGTTTCAATTGATCAGCTATTGATTGGGGTACTGTGATGTTTAAAATTTCAGACTTAGCTAGATTGATTTTGAAGTTAGATAAGGTTTGGAAGGTGGAGAATTCGGACATTAAATTCGGCAGGGAAATGCGCGGTTGTTGAATGTAAAACAAAATATCGTCAGCGTATGCTGCATATTTATGAAGCCTATCACCGACTTGGATGCCATGAATATTCCTATTGTGTCTAATGGTAGCTAGGAAGGGTTCAAGGGAAATGGCAAATAAGAGAGGAGATAGAGGGCAGCCCTGTCTGGTTCCGTTATGTAAAGTGAAGGGGTCGCTCAAGGAGCCGTTTATACGTATTTGCGCGGTAGGGTTAGAGTAGAGAGAGGAAATACGATGGAACATTTTGGGGCCAAGGCCAAAGTACCTAAGGGTAGTTTTAAGGTAGTCCCAGTCCACCCTATCAAACGCTTTCTCCGCATCAGTAGAGAGAAGGAGGGTGGACTGGGAGCACCTGCGGACATGGTGGATCAAGGACAGAGTGCGGAGAGAGTTATCTCTGGCCTCTCTATTAGGAATGAACCCAGTTTGGTCAGCTGAGACCCACTTAGGAAGAAGGGGGAGCAGTCTATTTGCCATTACCTTGGCATACAATTTGGTGTCGACGTTTAGGAGAGATATGGGCCTATAGCTACCGCATAGTGTGGGGTCCTTGTCAGGTTTGGGAATAACGGTGATGTGGGCAGATAGGGATTCCGGACGGAGGCCAGATTTGTGGGAAATTGAATTTGCATAAGTTGTGAGATGGGGGAGTAAAATGTCACTGAAGGTCTTATAATATAAAAGGGTGAAACCGTCTGGGCCAGGAGCCTTGCCGGAAGGAGAGGATTTTAGCGCGCATTGGAATTCTTCTACTGAGAAATCTGCTTCTAGGTCATTAAGGGCCGATTTTGACAGTTTTGGGAGGCTGGCGTCCTTAAGATATTTGAGGATACGCTTACTTTTTTCTGGTAGTGATAGAGAAGCCAAACCTCCCTCCACATTGTACAAATCAGCGTAAAATTCCCTGAAGGCCTTTGAAATTTGCGGGGTAGTGTGCACTAGGTCTCCTGATGGCAATTTGATTTTGGGTATAAAGGATGAAGTTTTTTTTGCTATAAGGGATCTAGCCAATTGTTTACCAGGTTTGTTACCCCATTCATATACTTTCTGAGATACGTAGTGAAATTTCCGCTTAGTTTCTAGGGCGAGGAGAGTTTTAAGTTCTTCTCTTTTAAGGGTGAGCGCTTCGAGGTGTGAGGCGTGCAACGAAAGTTTGTGTTTTTTATCTAATTCAGCAATTTGTTGCAGGACCTGTTTAAGCTGTTGACCATGTTCTCTCTTTCTCCTCGCACCCAATTCAATAAGGCTACCTCTCATTAAGGCCTTGTGTGCCTCCCATAGAACAGAAGGGGAGGTGTCTGAGGCGGAGTTTTCTATAAAGTATTGGGATAAAGTAGTAGAGAGGATGGAAACCTCTGTTGAGTTAGTGATGAGAGAGTCATTAAGCTTCCAGCTATTGGGGCGAGGAGGTAAATCGGGCACGGTCAAGCAGACAGAAACAGGTGCATGATCAGAGAGGGTAGCCTTCCCTATGTCAGCTGAGCTCAGGAGGGGAAGGTGGAAGTGGTCTAGGAAAATGTTGTCTATTCTGGAGTATGAGTTGTGGGTTTTTGAAAAGTGGGAGTAGTCTCGTCCTTTAGGGTGCAGGAGACGCCAAGCGTCCATAAGTTGTAGATCTAGTAGTTTTTTTTCACTTGTGCTAATCTTTTAAATGGGATACTAGAACGGCCATGGGAAGTATCTATAGTGGGATCTAAAGGCATATTTATGTCCCCCGCAAGGACTAACATTCCCTCAGTGAATTGTGAAAGTATTGTGAGGGTTTGAGTGAGATAAGTAGGCTGATTTCGATTGGGACAATAAACATTGGCTAGGGTACAGCGAGTATTGCCAATATAACCTTTAACAAAAAGAAAGCGACCATGATCGTCCGCTAACATGTCAGTAAAACGAAATGACGTACCTCTGCCAATTCCAATGGCCACCCCTTTGGCCTTGTTAGTGTCTGATAGACTATAGTACCATTGAGGAAAGTGTTGCGAGTATAATTTCACCGAGGTAGTATGAGTCAAATAGGTTTCCTGAAGGAAAGCAATAGAACATGCGGAGCTCCTTAATTCTCGCAACACTTGATGTCTCTTTGCGGGCACACTGAGGCCTCTTACATTATAAGAAAGGAGCTTTAAGTTAGCCATGTCATCAGCGGGAGGCAGAACACTACTTTATATAACCATGTATGCCAGTAATACAGAGGGGGAAGAGGGAGAGGGACAAAAGGAGGGGGGCAAGGAGAATCCAGAAGGGTAGGAGAAGAGGAAAAGAAAAAGGAAAAAACGTATGAAAAACCTTAGAACAATCGTAAGAACGAATGGGATTGCAAGAATAGTCACGCAGAAATCTGCGGTGTTCCCAGTGGGGATGAGGGGAGCAGGCAGTCAAAAAGGTTTCCCAAAGG
Organism: Rana muscosa; assembly: GCA_029206835.1. NCBI lineage: Eukaryota > Metazoa > Chordata > Amphibia > Anura > Ranidae > Rana > Rana muscosa. Next base: position 493,675,378 of record CM055118.1, read on the forward strand.
GAATTAACAAGGAGAAAGTAAAGACTACCAACTCCCATCAACCCCAAGAGAATAGGGGCAGGGAGCAAACGCCTTTGTGAGGGCATCAATTGGAGCATTAAGCTCCGTCAGCTATCGGCCTATAAAATAAAAAAAATAAAAAAGGGAAATTAACATTTGTAATAGACAAGCAATGGTCAGAACATGGATGTAACACTCTCCAAACATCAGAGTAACTAACAGACCTAATGTGAACATAATAACAGTTCTCTAGGAGTATATCTAAGAGAATTTAGCAAGGTAGGACAAATTTTTTGTATGGGAGAGAAGTAATTGAAATTTAAGTGCAGATTGTCATCCAGGTAAGGAGGAGAGCTATCAAGAGGGATGATTGTATTCAGGAGAAGACCTCAACCATTCTTCTGAGATGAACATGGAGTAGGAGCACGCCTTTGCTTGGCTGGGGTTTTCCGCCTCTGGGAGGATTGGGGAGCAGAGAAAATGGGTATGGGGTTCTGCCAGCCTGGCAGCTCCACGTGCGGTAAGTTTAGGTCCTGAAGAAAGGTGGGAAGATCCTCATGGAACCGCAATGTGGAGGAGCGGCCATTCTTAGTAGCAATTAAGCATGCGGGAAAACCCCATCGGTAGTTAGTTCCATCACCCCTTAGTTGCTCCAAGAGGGGCATCAACGCCCGACGGCGATCAAGAGTCTCCTTAGAAAGATCCGGAAAGATGTTAAGAATAGCACCGTCAAAGTCAATGTTAGGGGTGTTCCGCATTTTGGTCATGATGGCGTTTTTGTCTTCGAAATAATGGAGACGGCAAATCACATCTCTAGGTTGGTCAGACGAGAAATTGCGGGGTCTCAGAGCGCGGTGCACTCTGTCGAATCGCAGAGGATCTGTAACAGGATTACCCAGTATAGTATTAAGGATACCTCGGACCGAGGGTTCTAGGTCATTATCCCTGGTTGCTTCTGGCAGTCCGCGTATACGCAAATTATTTCTGCGGTTGCGATTCTCGAGATCTTCGAGTTTGTATAGTGAGGCCCTATTTGCATATGCTAATTGAGTGACGGTTTCCTGCAATTCTTTGATAGCAACCTCATGTGAGTCTTGACGCTGTTCTGTTTCCTCTATTCTGACGAGTAAGTGCGCCACATCCGCTCTGACCGCGGAAATCTCCTTTTTGATGGATTTTTCCATACTGTGAAACATACCCGCCATCTCCTTTTTAAGTTCATTCATTAAGGAAGACATATCAGAACCCGTTGGGGACCCGGGCTCCTCCATTATTTCCGAGCCGCAAGAAGAGGCTGGCGAACTCTCGCGGGCAGAGGCGGCGTGAGAGGCTGGGGAGATAAGCGATCTTGAGGCTCTGGTTTTGTTGAACCTAGAGCTGGGGCTTTCTCGTTCCGCGGCTAGGAATTTTTTAATGGTCCCCACACTGGTTTGATGCAGTTTTGCAGAACGTTTACCTAATTTTGAGCGGGAGGAAGAGCCTTTGGATGGCATTGCTTGTTGCTGTGAGGCCGACAGCTAGACGGAGGTCAGTTCAAGCGCTTCCTTTTAGCGCCATGCGTAGGCTAGCTGCCCCGGAGGGGTCGTGTAGGTGGCGCAAATGAAGCAGGGGGAATGGCCTTTTGAAATAAGTCACCCATATACCAAGGGAGTTGTGGAGGTTAAATTGGGGAGAGGTAAAGAGGCTGTGAATAAGTTTCAGGGTGTAGCAAAATGTCCGCCGACCTCTTGCTATGGTCACTTGCCTATTGAGAAGGGCACCTCTGCAATGACCGTGGGGAGGGGATTTAAGAGCAGGCCACTGTGTTGTAAAATAATTTGGAGCTGGGCAGCAGAAGAGCTGGGATTGTGAGGAGTTTTAAGCTCCTGGGTGTAGCAAGATGGCCGCCGCGTTCCGGGAGTAGGCCGAAGCCGGGGACTTTCCTGAGAGTGGCGCAGGAGCTCCACTCCGCTCGGGCCGTGGATTCGCTACGCTGGATAGGGGACAGTTCCCAGCAGGTATGATGGAGGTGGCAGCACAGGGATGAGCTCGGGGGTGAGGGCGAGGGACGGTGGAGGGGCCAGGGAGTCACAGTACCTGAGGGGGGCGGCTTCAGCCGGGTCAGCAGGCCGCAATATGGCGCCGGTTCCCAGGATGTAGGAGCAGTCCTCCGGTGATCGCTCCCGCTGTGTCGCTGCCCAGTCTCCTCCGTGCATGCAGCGGCTGTTGGACAAGCCTGGAGAGTGCAATCCCACCGGTATACACGTCACGCTGGCTCAGGGGCATATGAGGCTTCACAGGCCTCAAGATGGCGGCGGGCCTCAGCAGTGTGGAGCCAGATGCAGGCTAAATGCAGTAATAGCCGGATTACCTCCGCAATATCGACAGGCACTGCCTCAGTACGTGTCCATGGGTGGATATAGGTAGTTGGAATTGTCTCTGGGTTAAAATAGTAAAAGGATGGGGAAGGATTGTTTCTGGATATGTGGAGCACAGTACCAACACGTCTTCTCAGCTTCACCAACTGCCCACTGCATCATGATTTGTCAAATACCGGGGGGCTCTTAACCGCACTGCAAAATTACCCAGAAAGGGAAACTGTCAGTCCCATTAGGGAAATCTCCCTAATGGGATACAGATGGCAAATAAAAAACTGACAGCGATTATAACCCTTTCTTACTCTATCCAAAAGTTCTACTTTAATTTGCATATTGCTGTGTGTTCTTATTTTTTTGAGACATTTATTGTGTCATATTTAATTTTTTTCTGCTAAGGCAAAATACGAACTGGCTTATAACACCATATAAGGCACTTATTTCATCGGTAAATGCTTATTTAGACGTGTGGTTGGAATGGGTGGTAAAAACACACAGTTGAGCCACGTGTGCAAAGGCAGCAGATAGGGAAGTTTACACACTGTGGTCTCGATGCTTTGCTTTGCATCCTCGGCAAAATTTATCCCCCTATCGCTTTCGGCAGGCAGTAGCGCAATCAAACGCGGCCGATTTAAATGAATAGGGATGCGCCACAACGGCCTGTGGTACGGTAGTACGGCATTTAAAAGGGTTAATACAGGCGGTGAAGAGGCGACCTATCACATCCTCACTGCCTCTCAAACACAATTTAGCCACACATGTAAACTTAGCCTTAAGGCCTGGTTCACACTGGGGCGACAAACGCTCCGACATTGGGAGCTCATGTCGCATGACGTGTGAAAATCAATGTTTCCCTATGGGAGCCGTCTTAACTGGTCCGACACATGTCAGTCCGACTTTGAAAATACTCCCTGTACTACTTTGGTCCGACTTTGATCCGACTTCAGCCCATTGACTATCATTGAAGTCGGATCAAAGTCGGACCGCAGTCTTGCATGATCCGACTTTGGCATGCGACTTGTGCTGTACTGCTCTTGAGGGGGAACTCCAGGCCAAATTTTAAATAAAAAACCAGCATGGGTTCCCCCTCCAGAGGCATACCAGGCCCTTGGGTCTGGTCTGGATTTGAAGGGGCGCCCCTACGCCGAAAAAACGGTGTGGGGTCCCCCCAAAATCCAAACCAGACCCTTATCCGAGCACACAACCTGGCCGGCCGCAGGGGAAGAGGGGGGGACGAGAGAGCGACCCCCCCTCCCTCCTGAACCGTACCAGGCCGCATGCCCTCAACATGGGGGGTTTGGTGCTCTGGGGCAGGGGGGCGACCTGCAGCCCCCCCACCCCAGAGCACCCTGCCCCCATGTTGATGAGGACAGGGCCTCTTCCCGACAACCCTGGCCGTTGGTTGTCGGGGTCTGCGGGTGGGGGGCTTATCGGAATCCGGGAGCCCCCTTTAATAAAGGGGCCCCTGGATCCCGGCCCCCCACCCTATGTGAATGAGTATGGGGTACATCGTACCCCTACCCATTCACCTGGTGGAAAAAAATTGCAATAAAAAAAAACACAGCTTTTTAAAGTATTTTATTGCACAGCTCCGGGGGTCTTCCGACTTCGGGGGTCTCCGGTGTCGTCGCCGCGCTCTCCGGTTCTTTCTTCTGCCGGGCCTCCGCTAACTTCTTTTTAGCTCTTTTGCTAGCGGAGGCCCTGTCTTCTCCGTCGTCTCGTCCGGCTCTCCGTTGTCCTTCTGCCGGCCCCTCCACTAACTTCTTTAGCTCTTTTGCTAGTGGAGGGGCCGGTCTTCCCGTCGCCGTCTTCTTCCCTCTTCTCCTTCTCGGATGTTGACGCGTCGCTTCCTCCCGCTGTAATACTGGCTCTCCGCTCCGCATTAATATAGGCTTCTCATGACGTCACAGTCACATGTTCCGGGGCACATGGCCCCGGAGCATGTGACTGTGACGTCATGGGAACATGTGACTGTGACGTCATGGGAAGCCTATATTAATACGGAGCGGAGAGCCAGTATTACAGCGGGAGGAAGCGACGCGTCAACATCCGAGAAGGAGAAGAGGGAAGAAGACGGCGACGACGACGACGGGAAGACCGGCCCCTCCACTAGCAAAAGAGCTAAAGAAGTTAGTGGAGGGGCCGGCAGAAGGACAACGGAGAGCCGGACGAGACGACGGAGAAGACCGGGCCTCCGTTAGCAAAAGAGCTAAAAAGAAGTTAGCGGAGGCCCGGCGGAAGAAAGAACCGGAGAGCGGGAGAAGAACCGGAGAGCGGGAGAAGAAGAAGGCGACGGAGAAGACCGGGCCTCCGCTAGCAAAAGAGCTAAAAAGAAGTTAGCGGAGGCCCGGCAGAAGAAAGAACCGGAGAGCGCGGCGACGACACCGGAGACCCCCGAAGTCGGAAGAAGACCCCCGGAGCTGTGCAATAAAATACTTTAAAAAGCTGTGTGGTTTTTTTTATTGCAATTTTTTTCCACCAGGTGAATGGGTAGGGGTACGATGTACCCCATACTCATTCACATAGGGTGGGGGGGGCCGGGATCCAGGGGCCCCTTTATTAAAGGGGGCTCCCGGATTCCGATAAGCCCCCCACCCGCAGACCCCGACAACCAACGGCCAGGGTTGTCGGGAAGAGGCCCTGTCCTCATCAACATCGGGGCAGGGTGCTCTGGGGTGGGGGGGCCGCAGGTCGCCCCCCTGCCCCAGAGCACCAAACCCCCCATGTTGAGGGCATGCGGCCTGGTACGGTTCAGGAGGGAGGGGGGGCCGCTCTCTCGTCCCCCCCCTTTTCCCCTGCGGCCGGCCAGGTTGTGTGCTCGGATAAGGGTCTGGTTTGGATTTTGGGGGGACCCCCACGCCGTTTTTTTGGCGTAGGGGCGCCCCTTCAAATCCAGACCAGACCCAAGGGCCTGGTATGCCTCTGGAGGGGGAACCCGTGCCGGTTTTTTATTTAAAATTTGGCCTGGAGTTCCCCCTCAAGATTCATACCAAACACAGTGCCTGATTTTGGCTGGGATCCAAGTCGGATCCCCGTTCATTGAAAGTCGGACATATGTCGGCTTCATGTCGCAGGGCAAAGTCGGATCCAAAGTAGGACAGATGTCGTGTCGCACTAGTGTGAACCCAGCCTAAAGTGACTAGAATATAATCTTGCGCTACCTATCAAAGTCTGACGGGCTGAAATACACTGCAGTTGGACGCTGTACAGAGTGGTACTCGTATTTAGAGCCCTATGTGTTCATGGTTGTGTGCCTGGAATGCAGAATCCAGCCGCAATGTATTTCAGCCTGTCAAAATGCAACCTGCAGGCAGGGGGGCTGGATGTTGCACCTGTGCCTACCAGGCACAACAAAACTTAGGATAGGATGCACAGGGGCTAATTTCCTGGTGTACATGTGGCCTAAAATTTGTTTTAAAAAATAATGGGAGCAATCTCTCTTTGTCCTTCAATGCCTATTTCAAAGGCTTCTCGGTTTACAAAAATCAAAATTTTCACCCTAAATTCTTGGAATTTGTTTTAAAGGGGGTTGTAACAAAGAATCGTTTTAGGCAATCAATTTTAATCATCTGTGAACCACTTGCTAACAATCAGATCACCCTAATGTTAGTGGATGTGACTAAAATTACACAGTATATTAACCTAGACCAGAGGCGTAGCTTGAAGCTTATGGGCCCTGATGCAAAAGTTGACCTGGCCCCCCCCCCAATACCAACTGCCGCTTCCTCCTGCACATGCACACAAGGTAGGGGCAGGCAGACCACACTCAGAGGGCCCGGACTGGACCGTTCCTGGGGTGGGTGGGTACTGGATGGTGGCGGTGAGCTGAGTACTGTGCTGGGCAGGGGGCTGAGCAGAGAATGCACCCCTGGGGGAAAGAGCTTGCTTCGTCACCCCATGTAGGTGAAACCAGCCCAGGCCTTCTGAGTTTACTGAATTACCTACACAGTGTCACAATGTATAATCTTATGTAACAGGGTTACCGCATGGACCCCCTGGAGCATGGGCGGGGCCTGCCATTGTGACCCCTCAAGCTCTGCCCAAGACCCAAACATATTTAGGATGGGTGAAAATGTACACCAGAACCATCTTCCGGGAGTCCTACAAAATAACTCCAACAGCATAACCATGCACTTGTAATACTTGTGTGTATTGGGATATAAATGCATGCCTGTAGTATATACTGTATATGGATACCTATAGGTCCTTTTTGCTCAAGCACTTTTGAGTTGGGTTGTGTTCTCTAATGTGCGTTAGCATGCAAAATAATTTTCTCAAGTATAAATAGCATTTGGTGATTTTGCATTTAGACTCTTCTGATGTTCCTAATACATTTTTGTGAATGGATTAATGTCTCTAATGTGCCTGCATCCTCACTTCCAGGTCATTGGCAGATAAATGTGTATAATAGGACGGGAAGGGAACAAAACGCCAAACCGGCATAGTGTAGCACAATTTATTAAGTAAAATACCATATAAAACAAATGGAACTCACAAGCGGGTGAGGGGGAGAGAAAGGATGACAGATTGTAATGAGCTGGGAGCTGTGTGGTAGTCGTTGGTGGAGAAGAAAGCCGGCTGTGGTAGGAACAAGATGAGCCTAGAGTCCGTGCAGGGAGACCGACATCAGGCTTAACCACTCCTCCTTCATCAGCCTCTGATTAAGCTTCTGAAACGCGTCACGTTTGGTTCACACATCGGTTGGGCATATTCCTTTCCTATTTTACAGATGGTGGATTTCCAGTCCACATATGAAAGCAGCCTTGCCAGCACCACAGTGTCAGCCATTTTCTACCAATTTACATTTTAATTAATAGGTATCTTTCAATACTTTTTTTTTTTTAACCTGGTGTATGACATTTTCTCACTATAGGATGGGCACAGTGTCAGCTCTGTAGTGTTTTTTGGTCAGATAAATGTGTATGCTTATTGAGTGTCCATATTTAGACATACAGTATGTTAGTTTGGTTAACATTGTTGGCTTTCATCATGTACACTATAAAGTTTGTCAAGCTACATGCGCTTCTCCAATCTCCAATCAACATCCAGTTCTTTCAACGGTTCTCCAAACAAATCGAGTCCCCAAGCTACATTAATGTAGAGTAAATTGAAAAAATATACAGTAGCATATCTAAAGTGTTCTTTTTTACCTGGATGGTTGCTTTGTAGTCATTACTGAGAAATGCAATGTCATTTTACCATTTGCAATGCTCAGAACTAGTGTGAAGTGTGTAGGTCACTATGGCTGGTTATATTAATTTAGAGAATATGAAATGGTCCAACTGCTATTTTTAATGACTTTTATAATAAATATTACAATTCTAGACATTTGAACAAATTAATTCATTCAAGGGAGAGGCATTTAAGTCCACACTGGCTTTTGATTTTTTTTGGGTTAACTTTCCACCACTTTTGATGTATTTGTCCTTATTATGAATGACCTGGATGTACTGGTCAGTGCTGCTGTTTTGCTGGTCACTGCTGGATGCGTTAGACATCGAGTCCGATTCTGTAAGGCAAGGTTCAAGTTTGTGCTTTGACTTGACTTTCCGGTGGCGTTCCACAAACTGTTCATCAAGGTCAAAGTTTTTCAGATTTATTTTTTTGCGATGGTGTGGCTTTTCTGAGTCAATCTGAAAGCCTCCTTCCCAGGATTTATATTGCATGCGAGCTAGATCTCGCCCAGATATCATTTGACCATCATTACGGTCTCCAATGTAAAACCGAGGATTATGACGGAGATCTGATAGTGAGCGAGGGCGGTTAGATCTGTGGATTAAATCCCTGCGAATTTCATCTTCCTCTTCCTCACTCAGGTGCGGTGAGTGCGAGCGACGTGGTGGTTGAACAACATACTTTCTGACATTTCTTGGATATAACTCTACTATATCACCAGACTCTTCCATTCGGAAATGTCTTGGCAGTCGTGATGTGGAACGGAGGAGTTTCTTACGAGATTCATGTTCATTGACTATATAATATCTTGCGTGTGGTCGATGAGGGAGAATACTTGGTGTACTGGACCCATGGCGTTCAGGTGTAATATGTCTCAGGCCTTTCCTGAACAGTGGCTCTGATAGGGCATCTTCTGCTTGTTTCTTTGGTCCTGCTGAATGGTAGTTCTTGGTTCTGCAGGCATCATTGGAGCTTCCTTGCTTTATACTGGGAGGTCTGAAAATGAAAAAATATTAATGCATCCATATTAACATTGTATTGCAGCTAAATAATGAGATATTAAAAATTCAATAACCATACACTCTAAACCAACCTTTCCCAACCTTCTTTCACCAGAGGAATCTTTGCAATAATTTTTAGGTCTCAGGAAACCCTTGCTAAAATCAATTCATTGGTGGTCTGTGGAAAAAATCCCCTGGTATATTTTGGGCCAATGGGAAGAGTACCTTCCCCCCATACAGGAAGCTAAAAAGACCTTTAGACCCAAAGTCATTAATGCCATGCAGCTGGCTCTGCCAAGTGGTGCTGGATTCGAAAATATGCAAGCACCATCTAATGGGAGATCAATCAGCCACTGCTCAAGAAACCCCTAGCAACCTCTAAAGGAACCCTAGGGAACTGAGGAAACAGAAACTGTCCCACACTAATGCCCTGTACACACGACCGGGATTCCTGACAGGAAAAGGTCCATCGCAAATCCCGAGGGGAAAACCGAAAACCTGCTCTCTACTTTTCCCCAGTACAGACAATCGGTTTTCCCGTCGGGAAAACTCAGATGAGAGCTTTCCCTAGGGAGTCCCGACTGTGTTTCTGCTCCATCTGAGTTTTTCCCACAGGAAAACGTCCAAAAACGTCAGTTTTCTGCTACACACGGCCAGGTTTTCCGACGGGAAAAAGTCAGTCGGGAATCCCGCCGTGAAAAAAAAGAGCTGGTTCTCTTTTTTTTTAACCGGCCGATTTTGGCAGTTTTGCTGTCGGAAAAACTGGAATGGAGCATACACACGGCTGGGATTCCCGGCCAAAAGCTCTTATCGCAGTTTTCCCATCGGGAATCCCGGTCGTGTGTACAGGGCATAACAATAGCAGATATTGGTGGAATATATGGTAGAAGACCAGGTAGCAACTTCTGTGGCTATTCCTTTGGACTGCTCATTTTTTTCAACATGCCTTAAGCCCCGTACACACGATCCGAATATCGGACGACAGATCGTACAACTTTTTTCACTTAATAGTCGCAAGTAAAATTAAATAGGTTATTAAAGTCACGAAAATTCTCGTACGACAGAAAAAAAAATCGGAAGTGATGTCATGTGTTGTAATGTATTTGTATTGTATTTTCGGACGACAACTGTACTGACTAAACGAAAATCGTACGATTTGTTATCGTACGAGGAAAATTTTCGTGCACGTCCGATTAAATAATATCGGATGAACTGTCATGATCGGCTCTCGAAGCTCTGTACTAACGATCCGATTATCGTACGATTCTTCCTCGGACGACATTTTTCGTACGATATTCGGATCGTGTGTACGAGGCTTAAGGCATGTTGAAAAAAAAGAGCAGTCCAAAGGAATAGCCACAGAAGCAGGCAAAAATTGCTAAAATCCTCAGAATACAGTATATGTAGTCGATCTGTGAATTATCAGTGATATTAAAGGCAAAATTTGAAAAAACAAAACAAAAAAGTACTTACCTGCTCTTTGCAGTGGTTTTGCACAGAGCAACCCTTATCCTCCTTTTCTCGGTTTCTCCTGCTGGCTCTCCTAACCCCTTCCTCCTGTTGAGTGTACCCAGAGCAAGCAGCTTGCAATGGGGGCACCCAAATAGGCGCACTCCCTAGCTGCTGCTCTGCATGTCTATTCAGACACGGAGCCATGGCTCAGCCCCCCCTCTCTCCTCATTGGCTCACTGGCTTTGATTGACAACAGCAAATGTTGTCAACAAAGTAAAATGAAAAACAAATCGGGCTCCCAGACATTCATCCATTCATACCAAGGAACTGGCGGCGAGGTGTCAGCTGTAGGGTTATGGAGGCACATCAGCAATTCCCAGTCCCTTGGTATGAATGGATGAATGTCTAGGAGCCCGGGTTGTTTTTAATTTTAATTTCTTGACAACGTTGTCATGAATGTTTTTATTGATGGTACGGTGAAGGTCTTGATATGCTTCCTAATTGTCATTTGAATTGTTGAATAAAATCTTGGCTTTGTACATGCTGCAGTGTGTTTCTATGTGGAGCCCCGTTATTTGACTTGAGCTCAATTCATACCTTTGCAAGTATTAGGTTGGGGAGGGCTGCTGCACATAGAATGCATGAAGGTTAAACAAACTTGAGCCTTTAAAACCACTTTAAGTGGTAACTTTACCAAAGCTATGTCACAATAAAAAATAAAATAAAATAGTTATTATAAAAAGCTGAACTCCAGGCAGATATTAAAACAGGCCTTGCCCCATGAAAATGATTCCCCATATGCTTGTTCATCTGGGATAAACATATTTACAAGCATATACTATGCCGCCATCCATTTCCTTAAGACCCCTTTCACACTGAGGCGCTTTGCAGATGCTATAGCGCTAAAAATAGCGACTGTAAAGCGCCTCTCCTCTCACTCCAATGTGAAAGCCTGAGTGCTTTCACACTGGGGCGCTGCGCCAACAGGGCGTCAGGAAAAGTCCTGCCAGCAGCTTCTTTGCAGTGCTTTAGGAGCGGTGAACTCACCGCTTCTAAAGCGCCCCTGCCCATTGAAATCAATGGGCAGCGCCGGCAAAGCTCCGCTGCAGCGGGCACTTTTAACCCCTTTTTTCGTCCGTTAGCGGGGGTTAAAAGCATCCTGCTAGCGGGGAAGTAAAGCACTGCTAAAAATAGCGGCGCTCCCACCGCCCCAGTGTAACCGACTGGTTCTTGTAACCGACCCTCTGATCACCCGGTTCCAGATCTCACCCATACACAGATGGAGATCTGCTGCCACGTCTCTTACATCATATGCTGCCATAGCATAGTGCCGGTAGGTCTCTGCCCTCATTGTCCTGGGATACATGTTCGCATTTCCATCTGCGCTTGTATAAGATCTGGCACTATGTCCTTCACACTACAAAGTACCATAGTGTCAGGAGAACATATAAGAATTTGGCACCTACGATCCAGCAGCTTTCTCGGATGCATGATATGTATCCTAGAAAGCTGGGGGTGTAGAAGGGCCACATCACTGCAGCTAGGTGAGGAAAAGGTAGTAAATATTAGATAAAATCTTTAGGTTATTCATAACCATTGTAACCAATGTCCAAATGGCCTCAGTGGTGGCTTCAATCACCACGCATCTCACCACATGGGCCTAAAATATAACTTTTATTTATGAATGTAGGTAGAAACATAGAAAAGTGACGGTAGAAAAAGACAGAGTAGTCCATCGAGTCCTCTCATTTAAATTCGTTTTTCTTTTTTTTTTTATTGTTTTTTTTTTTTCTTTTCGGTAACTTTGCTGACTGACTATATATATTTATCCCAAGCATGTTTGAAGATATTTACTGTTGACTGTCTCACTACCTCTGTTGGTAGCATATTCCAATCATCAACTACCCTTTAAGTAAAATAATACGTAAAAATATGTCTTAATATTAGTTTCATTACTTTTAAAACCAACGTGGCTTGATGTTTCACCGTCAAATGAGATGCTTTGTCACGGGTGATTAAGGTAAACAATTTTTTTTTAGAAATCAATATTATTCCATTACATAGTGTTGAAATAACCTTACAACAAATTGGACATACCTGTTTGAAACATGCTCTGCCCTTTGCGGTTTCACCCTAGACCCGGAAGGGCTTGGACTAAAATTTGGGGGATGTGGCAAAACCACGCGAGGAGCTGATTGGGAGATAGTTTGTATCTGGCTGCGCTTGCTGCCTGGGGATTCAAAGTTCACCACGCTTCCATTCTTCCGGGGAGTGGATGAATGCACAGAAGATTCTTGGCTGATGATGTCACTCTCTGGATTGCGCTTTTTTTCGGGTACCTCCTTATGCAGGAATCGGGCTGTAGCAAACATGTAAATATATCACACATCCTATTTATGCATTCTGATTATATAGACATAAAACATTTTCCTACTGATTGTTCTATAACTAATCTGGATGTTATTGTCTATTTTTGTTGTATTTTTGGAAACTCAATAAAAAAAATGTATAAAGTAAAAAAAAAAAGAAAACTGTGAACCTCTACACGTCTTGACATTTCTTTTAGTAACTTAATAATTCATACTGAGAGTCTGATGAAGATTTAACCAGCCGTTGTTATTTTATTACATTATTACTGGTTGTATGCATTTTTTTTAAAGCCATTTCATCTTTTTTAGATGCCCATGATTTCCAAACTCCTGCCAAATTTAGGGGGAAAAAAACTTGATTTCAACTTTAGTTGAACAAATGCTATATATATTTTTTTCAGTTAAATAATTGAACTACTTTTTTTTCTGTAAAGCTCAGTGTACAGCTGAAGACCAACTTAAAAAATAACTAAAGGCAAAACTTTTTTTTTTAGTTTTGGATAGAGTGGAGAGGGATTAGAACACCTGTCAGTTTTTATTGTTGTCTGTGTCCCTGTCAAGGAGATTCACCCTCTCTATTTGTCCTGTTTACCATTATCACTAAAAGTGAAAAGAAAAACCTAAATTTTGAGTTGTTTCCCAAAATTTGGGTTTTTCTTGGGGACACTAGTTCTGGTGATCTGGGGGTCCCCAAGGAACTCCCTTAATTTGCAGGTATTTCCTCTCACTTCCTGTTTGGTTATGGGACAGGAAGTGAAGGGAAATCACAGATGGCAAAAAAAATACAGTACAGGTGAATTAATAAAAAATATGCATGGCAGTTCGCCCAGTGAAAGGGGTATGTACAGTTTTTCTGTGCAAATGGGGAAATAATGAATGTTTTAGGCTATTTTCTGTACTGGGTGAATGCTTTTCATTGGTATAAAACAGAAAAATACTACATTTGGCCACGAGATGACACTTAAAGGGTTGATTTACTAAAGGCAAATGGACTGTGCACTTTACAAAGTGCAGTTGCACTCTGCAAGTGCAGTTGCTCCAGAGCTTAGTAAATGAAGCAAAACTTTACTTTGCAAAGAATACCCAATCACGTGCAAGGAAAATTAAAAAAACAGCATTTTTGCTTGCACATGATTTGATGATGGATGTCAGCAGAGTTTCTGCTAATTTAATAAGCTCTGGAGCAACTTTGCAAAGTGTACAGTCTATTTGCCTTTAGTAAATCAACCCCTAAGTATCACAGGAAATTCCTACCACACTTAGTACCATCTAGTGGCCAAATGCTGTATTTGTTGTTTTAAATCAATGAAAAAACATAGTTTAGCGCAGGAAGTAGCCTAACAACATTCTTCTTTTTTTGCTCAATTCACAAACAATGAAGGTACATGCACTTTCACTAGGTAAATTGCTTTACAAGTGTAGCGGGTATGTGCTTTTCTGTTTGAATCTGGTGGGGAAACTGTGAGGTATGGTTCCCTGGGGCCCACCGGGTGGCGCTGTCACTTTGGGCCCGAGGTTGAGCCATCGTTGCAGTGTCGTACCTCTTTTGGCCTCTCTTGGCCGGTGTATGGTGGGGCGGGGAACCCGCCGTGCTTGCTGGGAGAGGGTATAAAGGGGGCGGCCATTTTTGGTGGCGGGAGTCGAGTCCCAGGCACCTTCAGCATGAGGGCGGTGGTTCGTGTCGGGAGTCTAGGCGGCCTAGGCCTTGAGGACGTTCGGAGGTCGTGTTCCATCCCAGGCACCTTTAGCATGGGGTGAGGTACTTGGATGGAGATCTGGGACTGAGTGTCCTGGACTAAGGCTCCGTGAGGGATGGACTTCCCAGGGAACCCCGGGAGTGGGTACCCGAATCCAGTGGCGTAAGGGACCGGAAGGGGTACTTACCTGAAGACCTGGTGCAGCAAATTGCCAGTGACCGGTGAGCCTCCGGAGACCGCCCGGAGGGATGTCTTCCTCGATTGGGAGCAGGAATCTACTTCTAGGAAGGAAGTAAGAGAGTTCATTGTGCCTGGGCCTACTCGCATCCACACCCCCTTGTCTATTCTGTTCGTTGAGGGAGTCCAACTGATTGTGTTCACTTTTACATCGAGAAGAATAAAGGAGTGTTGGACTTTATTGGTGTGGGGCTCATTTACTGGCAGACACTGTTCAAGAAACCAGGAGGAGGCTCCAGATGCAGAACACCGATCCGAAGGTAAAAGAGGATTGTCTCCTACTACATACACATTTGCAGTGGGAACATTGGCGTGGTGACCCTGCACTCTCTCCTCCAAGGTACCCCTAGACAAAAGCCAGAGACAGAAGAATTGATACTAGAGGGAGAGAGTGGAGGCCGCTACACAAATATTTTATGATTACACCCCAGTGTCTTTACTGTAGGAGTAGAACTTCATTCAAGGCTACGGGGAGTTACTGCAGTGCACAGATGCAGGCAATGCTGCAGAAGATATTGGTACGAAGGCTGTAAATATCGGAGGAGGTTTTCTGATATTTATTTGAAGATTTTTGTTATGAGCAGGCTGTAATAGAAGCAGCCATTTCACATCTGCCACACATTAGTTCCAGAGTAATATGAATACTGTGAATAATGTGGATACATTATTTCTGGATGCATCACTGCTTTATGGATCTTTATGCAGCTGTTTGCATTGTCCATAGACAATGGTCAGATCCATAAAAAAAAATGCTACACAGCTACAAATGTGGCTTTATGAAGCCTTAAAGTGACATTAAAGGTTGATTAAAAAAAAATAATAATTATTAACAAACATGTCATACTTACCTGCTCTGTGCATTGGTTTTCATTTTGGGTCCCCTGCTGGTGCTCCTGGCTCCTCCTCTTCAGCCAGTGCCCCCAAGAGCAAGCTGCTTGCACTAGTGGTGCTGGTGCATGCTCACTCCCAAGCCCTGCTCTATGCGTCCATAAGACACACAGACTCCTCCCCCTCCGCTCTCTCCTCATTGGCTCACTGGTTGTATTTGACAATAGCAGGATCCAATGGCTCCTGCTGCTGTCTCAGCCAATGAGGGAGGGAGCTCCACTAAGTATTAGGGGTGGAGGGGTTGTGGGGGCACTGCACACAGATGTTTTTTTTTTCCTTCATACATTGAATGCATGAAGGTAAAAAAACCTTAAGTCTTTAAAACCATTTTAATGTAAAAAAAACCTTGAGCCTTTAAAACCAATATTTTTGCTTATGTACCCTTTTATGTTATTTACTTACCGTAGTTACTTTTTCATTTGTTACATGCCTCATTCAAAGTCCCATGACCAATTTCTCTCTGCATTACTTGTAATTAGGGATGGAGGCTTGCCGCAGTGGGGTCAGACTCTGTTTTTATATGTATTAACCAATCATGTTCGAAAGAAATATATATATAAAAAAAAAAAAACAACAGACTTTTTGCTTTCTCATGATTGGCTAATGGAAGTGAACACATCTTCAGCTTATTCACTAAGCTAAGTGAACACTCTATTAGGTTGATTTACTAAAACTGGAGAGTGTTAAATCTGGTGCAGCTGTGGTAGCCAATCAGCTTCTAACTTCAGATTGTTCAATTAAGCTTTGACAAAAAAAAAAAAAAACTGGAAGCTGATTGGTTCCTATGTTGCACTGCACCAGATTTTGCACTCTCCAGTTTTAGTAAATCCACCCTGTATATTTCTATGGTCATCCTCTTTTGTGAACACCAGCCTAATTAAATCTAAGAACATCTACAACAAGGTTTTGTAGCCGTGTAAAACCACAATCCAAGGCTGTCTAGAATTAGGAATAATTCTTAAATCCATTCAAGCAAAAAAGTTACACCATTGTGAAGATTTAAACGATTTCTATTTTTGAGAACTACGTCCTAGATCCAACATGATTTAGTTACTTCTTTGATTTAAAAATGTTGCTGACATATTTATTTCTCTTCCTGTTACATTAAATATTTCAAAACAGTGTAGCGGGTAGGTACTTTTCAGTATGTTGATTCGGGTGGAGACATCAGTGATGTCCAGTTCCCTGTGGCCCAGCAGGTGGCGCTTTCACTTTGGGCCGGGGTTGAACCATTGCTGGAGTGCCGTACCCTTTTTGGTCTCTCGCAGCGGTTGTACGGCGGGGCGGGGAACCCGCTGTGCTAGCTGGGAGAGGCTATAAAGGGGGCGGACATCTTCGCAATGAGGTCCGAGTCCCAGGCACCTTTAGCCTGAGGGCTGCTGTCCAGCGGTTGGTGTCCAGGCGGCCTAGGCCTGGTCACGTGGAGTTCGGGAGTCACCCTAGACAGACACCCTCAGTCTGGGGTGAGGTGCATCGTTCAGGCCTGGGGCCCAGCTTCTTCCACTGTGATCCGCCCAGGAGGAACCATCCTAAGGCACCCACAGGATCGGGTGTCATAATCCAGGCGTAAGGGACCGCGCAGGTGACCTTCCCGTAGATCTGGTGCAGCAGATTGCCAGTGCCGGGACAAGGCCTCCGGAGACCGTCGGGATGGATGTCCTCGCCAAACAGGGGCCATATTCACACGGAAGGTGGTCCATGTTCTAAGGTCGGTGACAGAGACCGTTACTCTAAGGTCGTGACAGAGACTCCAAACAGTTCACCCGGTAGGTGGCAGCTACCAACTTAACGGTCGGTGGCAGAGACCGTACGCCAGGCCTATCCGCACGAGAAAGGGATAGGAGAGTTCATTGTGCCTGGGCCTACTTGTATCCACACCCCTGTCTGTCTGTTATGGAAGTTCAACTGATTATGTTCATTCTGGCATTGAAGAAATAAAGGAGTGTTGAACTTTTAATGGTGTGGGGCTCTATTACTGGCAGATACACCTCCACGGAAGAAGCAGAGGCTCCATATGCAGGATGCAGACCCGAAGGTAATTTAAAAAAGACTGCTCAAACCTCACATACACGGAGAGTGAGAGCTTGGCATAGTGTCCTGCACTCTCTCCTCCAGAGTACCCCTAGACAACAGCCACAAACAACCGATACAAGAGAGAGAGAGAGTGAGGCCGCTACAACTATTTTTAAAAAGCCTTATTAAAGATACTTATTTTGCTGCGACTCGCAGAAAGTTTCTGTTGCTGCATTACTAAAGTTTGCCACCAAGTGGCGATATAACACCTTTTTCTTTATCCATAATTTTAACTTGCAAAAAACACGTTATGATCATTCACCATTTGCAATGCACAACTTTATTCTATATGTACATCATTTATATACTGCATATTATATAAATGCCTCATACATATTAATGCAGCGTGCCAATTTTGACAGTTTCTATTATATTAAAATGTAATGTATAGAAGATCAGAAAAACTTACCCACAGCCATTTGAAAGACCTTTTTCTTGTCTTCCATTCTTTCCTGAAAAATTAAACACACCGGAAATATGATGAACTGTTCAATGAAAAATCAGTGTTCTCCTGAGTATTTACTTACAGTCTGGATCTGTGCTCTCAGCTGATTATTTGTGAACTTTAGGGATCTTGCAATGCTCTGAAGGTAATAGATTAACATACTATAAAAAGATGAAAACATTATTGGTACATAATTAGGTAGAGGAAAGAAAATGCAAGCTGGTATATTGATTAGATCATCTACCTTTAAATGTTTTCTTTTAAAGTGTAAGTGCCATATTTATAAAGCAGGAAATCTGACATTTACCCAACATTTACCCAACATCCGCTACAGATGAATCTGTCTGGTACATGTGATTTAAGTGAGTGACTGTTTCATCACCAGTGAATCTTTAGTGAAAGTCAAATTCACTTATTTATAATTATGCCCCCAAGTGTACTTGGGTACCAATACCCAAAATCCACTAGTTCCCACTGGGCACCTTGGCACCTTTACCCCCTTCCTAACCAGACCAATTTTCAGCTTTCAGTGCTCTCACATTTTGAATGACAATTCAAGTCATGCAACACTGTACACATATGATTTTTTTTTTTTTTCACACAAACAGAGCTTTATTTTGGTGGTATTTAATCCCCTGGGTTTTTTTTTTTGTGCTATAAATGAAAAAAGACAGAAAATCCTCCAAATTCTCTTTGTTTCTGTTAAAATTTAGCAAATTAGTAATATTCTTCATAAATTTTGCCCAGAATTTATACTGCTACATATCTTTGGTAAAAATAACGAAAATCAGTGTATATTATTTGGTCTTTGTGGAATTTACAGAGTCTGCAAGCTATGGTGCCAATCTCTGAATATTGATCACACCTGATGTACTGACGGCCTATCTCATTTCTTGAGACACTAACAAGCCAGGAAAGTACAAATACCCCCCAAATGACACCTTTCCAAAGGTATTTAGTAAGAGGCATGGTGAGATTTTTGAAGTTGTAATTTTTTCCCATAATTCTTTCTAAAATTAAAATTTAGTTTTTCACAAAGTTACCATATTAACAGGATATTTCTCTCACATGGCATATGCATACGTGCAACTACACCCCAAAATACATTCTGCTACTCCTCCTGAATATAGCGATACCACATGTGTGGGACTTTTTCATAGCCTGGCCACATACAGAGGCCCAACATTCAGGGAGCACCATCAGGCGTTCTAGAGACATAAACTACACATTTTATTTCTAGACTACCTCTTACACTTTTGAGGGCCCTGGAGCACCAGGACAATGTAAATGCCCAAACAATTACCCCATTTTGGAAAGCAAACACCCCAACACATAATCTAGGAGGCATAATGAGTCTTTTGAACATGTAATTTTTGTATACATGTTTTTGGAAAATGTGGAAAGAAAATGGAAACGCAATTTTTTTTACACAAAGTTGTCAATTTATAAGATACTTCTAACACATAGCATGTACATAGCAAACATGACACCTCAAAATAAATTCTGCTACTCCTCCTAAGTATGGTGATACCACATTTGTGAGACTTTTACACAGTATGGCCACATACAGAGAGGCCCAACATGCAGGGAGCACCATCAGGTGTTTTAGGGACATAAATTACACATCTAATTTCTTAAATACCTATTGCACTTTAGTGAGGCACTGCAGGGCACTGATGAGCACTGTAGTGTCACTGATGGACACTGTAATGGCACAGATGAGCACTGATGTGGCTCGAATGAGCACTGATGTGGCACGAATGAGCACTTATGTGGCATGGATGTGGCACGGATGAGCAGTGATGTGGCATGGATGAGCACTGATGTGACACGGATGAGCACATATTAGCGCCCGGATCACCACCATTCGCCAAACCAGCACCCTGATCACCTCCATACACCATACAAGCATCCTAATCACCACCACGTCATACCAGTGTCCTGATCACTGCCATACGCCATACCAGCGTCCTGATCACCTCCATACACCATACCAGCATCCTGATCATCACCATATGCCATACTAGTGTACTGATCACCGCCATATGCCATACCAGCGTCCTGATCGCTGCCATACCCCATACCAGCATCCTGATCATTGCCATATGCCATACCAGTGTTATGTTAGGACAGAATTAAAATTAGACTTGGGAAACCTAACATTAATAATTCACCGGGACCAGATGGCTTGCACCCACGGGTACTTAGGGAACTCAGTCAAGTAATTGCCAGACCATTGTTCCTAATTTTTACTGACAGTCTGCTGACTGGAATGGTACTAGCTGATTGGAGAAAAACCAATGTAGCACCAATATTTAGAAGGGCCCAAAATACATCCCTGGGAATTACAGACCAGTTAGCCTAACATCAATAGTATGCAAGCTCTTGGAGGGGATGATAAGGGACTATATACAAGATTTTAGTAATGAGAACGGTATCATTAGCAGTAATCAGCAGGGATTCATGAAGAATCGTTTTTGCCAAACCAATCTATTAACCTTCTATGAGGAGGTGAGTTACTATCCAGATAAAGGAAGGCCCGTAGACGTGGTGTATCTGGATTTTGCGAAAGCAGTTGACACAGTTCCCTATAAACGTTTACTGTACGAAATAAGGTCAGTTGGCATGGACCATAGGGTGAGTACATGGATTGAAAACTGGCTACAAGGACGAGTTCAGAGGGTGGTGATAAATGGGGAGTACTCGGAATGGTCAGGGGTGGGTAGTGGGGTCCCCCAGGGTTCTGTGCTGGGACCAATCCTGTTTAATTTGTTCATAAACGACCTGGAGGATGGGGTAAATATGGGATGAAACTTTTTCGCGGAAGAGAGTTTAACAAGACCTTAAACTACGTGGAGGGTTCTTTACTGTAAGAACGGCAAGGATATGGAATTCCCTTCCACAGGCGGTGGTATCAGCGGGGAGCATCAAAAGTTTCAAAAAACTATTAGATAAGCACCTGAATGACCACAACATACAGGGATATACAATGTAATACTGACATATAATCACACACATAGGTTGGATATGCCATACCAATGTTATGATCACCTTCATACACCATACCAGCATCCTGATTACCACCACATCATACCAGTGTTCTGATCACCACCATATGCTATACCAGCATCCTGATCACTGCCATACCCCATACCAGTGTCCTGATCATCGCCATATGCCATACCAGTGTTCTGATCCCCACCATAAGCCATATCAGCATCCTGATCACCGCCATACACCATACCATAGTTTGTAGACTTCATAACTTTCACACAGACTAAATAATAAGCACTGTTTTGTTTTTTGTTTTTTACTAAAAAATGTAGCAGGATCCATTTGGCCTAATTTTATTAAGAACGATTACCGTATTTATCGTATAACACGCACCCCAAGTTTAGGAGGGAAGTTAAAGGAAAACAACTTACAATGCAGCCTTACCAGTGTCTCCATCTGCAGCCTTGCCCATTGTCCAACTGCAGCTATGCCCAGCATCCATCTGCAGCCTTGCCCAGTGTCCATCTGCAGCTATGCCCAGTGTCCATCTGCAGCCTTGCCCAGTGTCCATCTGCAGCCTTGCCCAGCGTCCATCTGCAGCCTTGCCCAGCGTCCATCTGCAACCTTGCCCAGTGTCCATCTGCAGCCTTGCCCAGCATCCATCTGCAGCCTTGCCCAGTGTCTATCTGCAGCCTTACCCAGTGTCCATCTGCAGCCTTGCCCAGTGTCTATCTGCAGCCTTGCCCAGTGTCCATCTGCAGCCTTGCCCAGTGTCCATCTGCAGCCTTGCCCAGTGTCCATCTGCAGCCTTGCCCAGTGTCCATCTGCAGCCTTGCCCAGCGTCCATCTGTAGCCTTCCCCAGTGTCCATCTGCAGCCTTGCCCAAAATTGCAGCATGATGGGTTTTAAAATTTTAGCGGCGCCAAGATACACAGAGCCGGATGCCCTGTGTATTCGGCTCGTCTCGCAGTTCCGCCCCTTTGCCCGGCTCCTATGATGGACACAACACCGGTCCAATGGCGGACGTAAAGGCAAGGAGGCGGGACTGGGCGTGACTGCGAGCGGAGCCGAGCCTAGCCGAGTACACAGTATACTCGGCTCGGCCTACTTCGGCGGCACTCGCTCCTCTTCCCCTCAGAAACAGCGGGGATCGGCGTATAACACGCACCCACGATTTCCCCCTGATTTTAAGGGGAAAAAAGTGTGTGTTATACGCCGATAAATACAGTATTTATTTAGCAAAAAGTGTATTTTTTTTCTCAATTTTCAATTTTCTTTGTTTATATAGCAAAAAATAAAAAAACACAGTGGTGTTTAAATACCACCAAAACAAAGCTCTATGTGCCTCAAAAAATGATAAAAATGTATTCTGGGTACAGTATTGCATGCCTGAGTAATTGTCACTCAAAGTGTGACAGTGCTGAAAGCTGAAAATTTACCTGGACTGGAAGGGGTGTCCAGACTTGAAGTGGTTAAAGATATCATCTTGGGTTAAACTGGAGGATGATGTAGATATTGTAGTTAGCACAATTCTTGGTCACACTGCTACCATCAAAAAATATTTAAAAAATAAGAATGATGTTTCATATTTACAGTTCTGTTCCCTGATATTGTTTTAGTATGTTTTATCTCCGTTGGGGCACTTTCATGCTTGAAAGGAACTGAATGGATTGGTTTTCAGTAATCCTAAATTTCATAAAATACGCATTTATAGGTACATTCAAGGAGTGAGAATCACTTACAAGAGAAGAAGTAAGGCTGGAACGACCACCACTGGACTGCTGACATAGCTCATCACCTTGTTGAACCAAGCAGGGAAATCTGTTTTAATAGTCTCAGCAATGATGTCATAAATTTTCTCTTGTCCACTGTTAAGAAATTGGCATTTTATTATGTTAAACCAATAACAAACCTTAGTTACCACTGGACCACACAGTTTTCCCCACCAGGGAGTGTAGGTTCTTTAGTGTCTTGTCTCCTATCCCCAATTGTCTTACTTTTCCTCCCCCCCTTCCACAATCCTCCCACCTTGTCCCTTCATTTTTTTGATGGTACAGAATGTTTCTGCAAGGAACCCAATCTTTGGTGAAATCTGTTTGTTTTTAAATATTGGTTGAACTGAACACATTACTACTTTCTGACTCTCTTGTTTCTCAACTAAGGTGTTATTTGGGTTCCCCCAAGGTGCCGCAAGCATCGGACCCAGTTTGCTCTGGATCAGCATCATGGCTTGACATGGTGTGAGTGGGCTGGCTGCCAACAATATAACAACCAATGATGCTCTACACAGGAAGTATGGTGTAATTTATTGCTATGGTGTTGGTGGCTAGCCTGCACCATGCACCATGGAAACACATGCCACAGGGCAGGCATCATGCAGGGCCACACATTCAGGGGGGGATGGAAGTTCACCCCCAGCAGACGTGCTGCACGGCCAGGCCTCTGCTGCACTGCATGAGCCAAAAGGTAGGGCTGTGAATGGATGCTGTGGATGTGAAGAGGGGACTGGGGAGGGTCTGAAATGGAGGGACTGGGTGAATAGGGGTCCCTGTGATGGAGAGACTGTGAGATTGGGGGCCCTGTAATGGGAGGACAGTGTAATTTGGGGGGCACTGTGATAGGAGGGCACTGCGATGAGGGGGCTCTGATGTGATGAGAGTACTCTGTGCTGGGGGACTCTGTGCTGGGGGGGCTGTGTGATTTGGGGGCTTTAAAATGTGGGAGAAGCGTGTTGAGGGGGCTCTGACGTGTTGAGAGTACTCTGTGGTGGTGGATTCAGTGGTGATGGGGGGGGACATTTGATATGATGGGGGGACTCTGTCATGGGGGTACTGTGATATGATGAAGGCTCTTATGTATTGGGGAGACTCTTATGTCAAGAGGGGCTTCTGATGTGAAGTTAAATTCATCAAGGAAGTTTTTTTCCTAATCCATGGTTCAGGTTTCACCTGGCAAAGCAAAATTGACATTTGTTTTACATTTTAGACTGGGGTGCCTCAAGATTGCACATACCAACTGTTTTATTTATTTTGGATAGTGAGGGAGATTTAGCTCCCCTGTTTCCTTCCTGGTGACCACTGAGTGTTAACCACTTAAGCCCCAGACCATTTTGGCTGGTTAAAGACCAGGCCACTTTTTGCGATTCAGACGATGCAAGGTTTTGCGAAACGCGTCGGGAGACTCCATTGCTGCCATTGAGTGTCTTTGCAAAGCGCTATATTCATGGATTGGATGTAAGTGTATCTGCCTATATTCATTAAAATTCCTTTGCGGTATTACGCTATGTGCCTTCTCCCTTCTTTTTCCACATGAACTTTATGTGAGCCTAGTCAATACTCCTATTGGCTTGAATTTCCGGTGTTTTTTCCTGAGTTTGAACCTTGGACGCAAGGGTGCATTGTGCCGGCCTGGTTTCCATATGTATGGACATATACATATTCAGCCTGTCTGACCCCTTACACATACGTGCATTGGGTCCATTACATCTGGTAAGCCTCCCTTTCACGTGGTGGTGGTTACGTTACAAGTCACTTTTTTACTTTGGAAGATTCACCTTTACAATTTGGGACTGATTCAAACTGGAACTGATTCGAATTTATGTTTCTCACATCCTTTGGAGTTTCATATACATTTGGACTTATATTTAATCATTTGTGATTTAGTTTAATTTCGAGCACTTGGGTGTTTTACATTGTTATACGCATAGCGCTGCATTTTTGTATATTGTTTGTTGTTGCCTTTTTCCACAGGTATTGTAGCTGCTTATATGTGTTAGCGGCGCGAATA
The DNA here is from genome assembly GCA_029206835.1 of Rana muscosa. Taxonomy (NCBI): domain Eukaryota; kingdom Metazoa; phylum Chordata; class Amphibia; order Anura; family Ranidae; genus Rana; species Rana muscosa. The sequence continues at coordinate 493,699,849 of CM055118.1, forward strand.
TTGTTTGTATTTTGTGCACTTTTTGCGATTCGGCACCGCGTCACTTTAACTGACAATTGCGCGGTCGTGCGACGTGGCTCCCAAACAAAATTGACGTCCTTTTTTCCCCACAAATATAGCTTTCTTTTGGTGGTATTTGATCACCTCTGCGGTTTTTATTTTTTGCGCTATAAACAAAAATAGAGCGACAATTTTGAAAAAAATGCAATATTTTTAACTTTTTGCTATAATAAATTTCCCCCAAAAAATATATATACATTTTTTTTTCCTCAGTTTAGGCCGATACGTATTCTTCTACATATTACATATTTTTGGTAAAAAAAAATCGCAATCAGCGTTTATTGATTGGTTTGCGCAAAAGTTATAGCATTTACAAAATAGTTTTATGGCATTTTTATAAAAAAAAATTTTTTTACTAGTAATGGCGGCGATCAGTGATTTTTTTCATGACTGCGACATTATGGCGGACACATCGGACACTTTTGACACATTTTTGGGACCATTGTCATTTTCACAGCGACCAGTGCTAAAAATGCACTGATTACTGTGGGGGGTTAAGTGTTCCTTGCATTGTGTTTCTAACTGAGGGGGAGTTGGGCTCTGTGTCACAGGACACTAATCTCCGCTCCGAGTACACAGAACCCGAGATCCGTGTCATTGTCACTAGGCAGAGCAGGGAGATGCTTGTTTACACAAGCATCTCCCCGCTCTATACCTCCGTGAGACGAACGCGGGTATCCCCGCGTCGATCGAGTCCGCGGGACCCGCAGTCCGACTCACGGGGATGGCGGCAGGATCGCGAGCACGCCGCCAGGCCGCGCGCGCAACCACGCGGCAGGCATTTAAAGGGCCACGTACAGGTACATGATTATGCCTGTCCGTGCCATTCTGCCGACGTATATCTACAGTGCGCGGTCCTCAAGTGGTTAAAGTAAAGGAAAATCTAAACCTTTGCATTGCCACGGAAACATAGAAGGGAAATCTTCCAAAGGTCACACTTGTTCCAGTAACAATTGTCGTAAGGGATGATTTTCCTTACTTTGAAGAAGTTTCCTCTTATTTCCTGTTGTGTCCGGAGACAGGAAATAAAGAAAAATTTAACTAGCAAGAAATAACTTGACAGGAGCTTTATTTATTCCTTACTGCAGCCCAAAAAATGTAAAACATTTTAAAGAAAACAAAGTAAATTTTTTTAATACATTTTGATAGAATATTGAGATGGTGTGTTCTATCTAAACATGTCTCACCTAAATGGTCCACAGTTTATGGATGGCTTATATCTTACTATAGCAAAAACAGTTGGCAGCATGCACAGGAAAAGCATGAACAGCAGCATAGCCAAGTAGAAGTTGTTAGACCTGTAACAAAAAAAAACAAACAGACAAAGTGAAAGTCATGTGGATAGCTTGTCAGTGTCCAGCATAATGCAAGGTAGGTCACTTTATCCTTATTTAACTAAACAAGCGTTTAAAAAGCTGAACTGTCATGGGCAGTGTAGAAACTACAATAGTGGCTTAGTGTGCAGATTTATGATGGTTCCCAAGAGTAGACAACTGCCATGAACACGTCATTGAAGAATGATACATATAGGCAGGAGTAGAAATACTTAAATCACTTCATGTATTATTGGTATGCCCTGAATCCCCCGCTACCTTAGTGGTTCAGCCCCCTCCATGCTCCATGCTGCTGTAATGTACAGTATGGTAGGTAGAGTTGGAGGTGGGTGGCAAGATGGGATAGAATGACTACAGGAGAAACATGATGTAACTGTGTTCTGGACTCTACATGTGTTCCCCCTCATGGGTCCTCTAAGTGAGTGAAGAAAAATACTTTATCACAGCCTCCCCCATCTTGGGTACTAATGTTTTGAACTGTATAATAATGCATTGCCATTATTTGGAAAGTAAAGTTACTTTCAATCAGTTTTGCTTGTTGGGCTGGCACAGTCAATGAGGAACTAACGGTAGAAGGGAGGAGGAGCAGCCAAGTCGGGATGGGAGAAGTGGTTGCCTGGTGATGGAAGGTCCTGATTGTGGAGTGGTCCACAAGGTCTGTGAAGCACCGCTTCGGCATCTGGGCTACTGTAATACAATCCTCAGCTGTGGCACAGTGCTGGGAGTAACCGCTCAGGTGTAGCTGATAAATGCTTCACAGGGTCCTAGAGCCGTGGGTGCAGGCAGTGCATATCACAATGCAGAAAACAGGAAAAAATGCTTGGACAGCCGCACTCCAAAAATGGTTGTTTATTAAAACAAAAATGTGAAAAACATATCACAGCATGGAAAGCAGCAAACAGGAGCTGACGCGTTTCGCACTGTGACTCAGTGCTTAATCATAGCTGTGATTAAGCACTGAGTCACAGTGCGAAACGCGTCAGCTCCTGTTTGCTGCTTTCCATGCTGTGATATGTTTTTCACATTTTTGTTTTAATAAACAACCATTTTTGGAGTACGGCTGTCCAAGCATTTTTTCCTGTTTTCTGCATTGTGGCACAGTGCTACTCCCAAGGGCCCGACCTGTAAACACAGAGTAGCAAGACCTTGCAAGTACAGCATAGCTCCCAACTGTCCCTGATTTCGAGGGACTGTCCCTGATTCGGAGCAATGTCCCTCTGTCCCTCTTTCCTCCTCATTTGTCCCTCATTTTGGTCTGATCTACATAGTTGTATATAAAATGCACTTTTTATCTTTCAAAAAGTGTTTCCCAGAGCTAAACCTTTCATCCAATTTCTAAATTGCTGCATTTGTAAATTTTAAAAGCCAATATAAAGGAATAGTAGTGGTAAAAAAAAAAGCCCTTGTGAACTTAATTAACCTTTTTTGGGTAATTCTCCTTTAAGGGGGTGTGGCAGGGAGCGTGTCCTATGACTACATATGTTTGTTGGTAGGTGTCCCTCATTCCCATCTCAAAATGTTGGGAGGTATGAGTACAGTTGTGTCGGCTTCTATCCTAACTTTAGGGTGAAGTGTATCAGGACCCCTCTATGTGTCAGTAAGAGTTGGTAGGAAGATCCATGTCTGTGAAATGTCCTCATATTGTTGTTGGGACATCATGGTCAGCCAGCGTGAAGAGTGGGAGTAAGGATTCCTTTCTTTGTGGAGCCCTGGGTGAGTCCCAAGGGGGTATGTCCACATATTTACATACTTCATTATCAAGAACCTTGCTAGGGACAGGAACATTAAGTGGAGATTCCCTTTGTCCATAGGCTAACACATAGTAGTGACATCATGGAGGGGGCCCATATTTATAAAGTCATGCACATACTCATCAAGATAGGAACTCCAGTATAAGCATAAATGTTAGTTTAATTTTAAATGGCTGTGCTTTGGATCTCTAAATATAACGTTTTAGCAACTAGCCACAGTTTCTGCTGATTTGCAAATTCACTGCTATTCTAAAACTTGGGAATGAGTAAGAGACATTGGGCTTCATTTACAAAGGTTTACATGAGGATAGGGATCGTTATTTTTAGCCATGCGACTGTCAAATAAACTGAAAGCAGCTGTGGTGTTTTTATTTCTTCAGATACAGTGCTTTGCATATGTATTCATCCTTCTTGGATGTTTCCACATTTTCTAGTCTTGCACCCTGAACTTAAAATTATAATTATTAAGACCCTGTTCCCAGTGCTTGTGCTGTGTAACCTGTCCCTCTCTAAGCTGTAAAAAACCTGGTTGATCCTGCCTGTTCCTGTGTCCCTCTTAGTGTGCTGACCACAGTAATCATGGCTGCAGATCCCTGATTACTGTGGTCAGGTTACATGTCCCCATCATTCTGCTGCTCTCCTCTCTCCCCCTTCCTCCCTGCCTTTCAGCTTCTGTGTGTGTGAGCCATCTCCTCTGCCCCCCCCCCGTAACCCCCCCCCCCCCGCCGCTATTAGTAGCTGGCAGTAAAGGTAAAGAAATATTACTGCCAGTGCCAGACCCTCTGTTCTATCAATCCATCCAACACTGTGTAAATGTTTGTATAAAAGGATGCCTTTAAATACCTTATCTCAGATCTTTTATCACTGGTCACGTGACCTCCAGCCACTCTCCTCCCCCATCTAAGGGCTACAATGCTGTAGCCTTAGATCGGGGGAGGAGAGCGGCCGGAGGTCATGTGTCTGGCCATAAAAGATCTGAAAAAAGGTATTTAGAGGCATCCTTTTATACAAACATTTACACAGTGTAGGATGGATTGATAGAACAGAGGGGCTGGCAGTAATATTTATTTACCTGTACAACTACTTTAAGACCCAACTGAACTCTCAGCCTCTTTAGCTAAATACTTTTCATTTACTTAACCTCTTGGTGCCTAAGTAATGCATATGGTCTTTCTGTGCTGAGATTGCGCTCACTGTGCGCCCAGCACATTGATCGACCTGTCTTAGACAGCTCAAAGTCTCTATGGATTGGGAGCTGATGGGACCAACTCCCAATCATGTGACCATTGTGACAGCCAATCACAGTGGTTACATGATCAGATAGCCCCTCCCATTCCCTCGCCCCCTGGATGCAAACACCCTTTTAAAGGCATGGCAAGGCATGGCGGGAAGGGGTTAAAAACAAAAGGTGTGCAAATCCTAGTTTGTTTTCTTTGGACTGAAGCCATAGATGGAGTAGAGAAGCCTGTCTTGTGCCTGAATCCTGCAGAAAGTCTGTCCTCTTCAGCATGCTGTAGAAAAGCAATCTTACGCTCTGTGTGGAAACACTGGTCTCTCTGCTGAGGTGCAACACACCCCCTGCTAAGTCAGAGAAGAAGCTCTCCTATCATCAAGGAGCATGAGTTTTGCTTCCTGCAGAGCTATAGCTCTGACTTGGCAGGTTCCATGTTAGACTTCTGCGGAGATACCACTGCTTCAACACAGAGAACAAGGATTCTTTTCTCCAGCATGCTGGCAGGGAACAGGATTTTTACTCAGACTGTGGCTGGATAGAATTACAGATGGGAGGTGAGGTGAGTGCTCAATCATCATCACACTAAGTAGTTATTTTAAGTGCAAATAATTACCGTAAGTGCAGGTGCCAATAGCAACCAATTAGAATACATGTTGAACCGGTATATCTTGAGTAGTCTGAGTTTGATTGTTTTTTTTGCGTTAATGGGGTAGAATTGTTAAATTTTTGTGGCAGACAGCCAGCAAAGTCTCTCATGTCATTTCAAGAACAAAAATGAATGATCTGAAGCATACCACGTGATCCATCTCCATCCCTATATATATATATATATATATATATATATAAATATATATATATATATATATATATATATATATATATATATATATGTAGCGATACCTCCAACTAAGAAGGCCGCAGATTTAGTTGGGCCCTGAAGACAGCTCCGCCAACCCCCGGCAATCTGCTCAATCCCCTACTGGCACAGCTAGTAAGGGGAGATAGGACCGCGTGACCGCAACTCTAGGTGACGCAGTCCTATGGCAAACACACACACAGTGATATACTTCAAAACTTCTATTAAAGTAAGTGAAACTGACACCAATGTACTTGACCCAGATATTTTACTGAGGCTAATGGGCAAGTAATAAACAACAGTATAACAAGTTGCAGATCCCTGCAATAAACAGTAATAAAGATAGAGTAATCAGAATAATAAAATATTGCTATGCAACTCTAGCGCTGCCCTTTTACAGCTACTTCCCCTCATGGGTAGACTAACACCCAGCAATGTCTACCTATGCAGTCAGGCCTGACTGATCTAAATGGAAGTTCAGTGAAACAATATTCGCTAGAAATCTTTCGGTGGTGCACTTGAAGAACAACTTTGTAATCCGAACGAATAGTAAAGATAAAGTATCTGTCTTTAAACAGCTCTCACCACCCGGACAAGTCCAAGTCCGTTTCCTCCATCGATTCGTCTAGGAACAGGAATCCACCGACATCCAAGTCTTCAATCCTTCTGGTGTACTACAGCAAGGATGAGAAGATGTCTCTAAGGCTCTGCTAGGCTGGCAGAGGGGCTCTTTGGAAAGGAGCACAAGGCCCAGGCTTCAGGCCTTGTGCACACAGCAGTTCAGCACAGAGATCCTCTTGCTAGGAGAGGGGTGTCCAAAAAGAGCGAACAAACTCCACCTCCCCTTTATAAAGTCTGCCCCAGCAGTCTCTGTTCCGGAGCAATGTACCCTGGGTGCTGCAAGATGTACTGGGAGATGTAGTCTCTCTCTCTCCTCTGCTTTCACTTTCAGTAATGTCCTTTCTCTACTTCCTCCTGACTCACCTCTCCCCTAGAACTTCTTGTCTCTCTGCATTAAAGGGGAACACCCCGCTACACACTCCCCCCACTTTGAATCTTTGGTCCCCAAAGACATTTTTTTGGTCTGCAAAACATTCTAGATTCAATGCGGTTGCATAGGGTTGACAGAGGAGCCTCCCACCAATCATCATAAGATGGGGAGCTGTCCTGTCTACAGGTCGCTTCAGTGGGGGCGACCTGTCTAGCTGTGCCAGAGAGTGAGCTGGGGTTGCCCTCCACCAAATGGACCGTGGAGGGATCCGGATTCTCAGCATTCCTCCTAGCAGTAACTACAGAGTCTTCTGAGCTGTTCCCCATTTGTGGGTAGGTCAGCTTCTTAGGAGGCCGGATGACTCTTCGAGCCCTTTGCTCTCTTGGGATTTCTGGCTCTGGCGCCACAGGCTCCTCTTCCTCTGAACAACCATCATGGGCATCTTCCCAGTATTCTGCTGAAGGACTAGAAGGGATGAACTCTGTGGCTTCTGGGTTCAGTGTTTCATCTGTGGTGTCTTCAGTGGTTGGAAGATCTATGGTAGAAGTTCCTGGAGTTGGGGAAGGCCACAGCCAATCAAGTTCTCCCTCCTCACTTCCACTAAGTTGAGAGGCCTCTCCATCTTCAGCTCGGGAGGTCTGCGACCGAGTGTTCGGCCTAGGAGTATCCAGGATAGAGGCCGGTTCAAGGGAGTCTCCCACGGGAGGTATTCTAACTGCCTCAGCAAGTGGGAGAAGGTGGTTTCGATGCCACGTCTTCAGTGGGCCTACCTTTCCTTCTGGCTTCAACGTATAGACAGGTAGGCCTGGCAACTTCCTGCAGATGACATAGGGTTCAGATCTCCATCTGTCTGCAAGTTTGTGCTTTCCAGGGACCCCCAGATTGCGTAACAGTACTCGATTCCCGGGCTGTAGGTCTTGTACCCGAACCTTCAAGTCGAAGTTTCTTTTATTTCGAGCTCCCCTTTGAACTGAGGCTGCTTGAGCATGTTCATAGGCTACTTTCAGGCTGTGTCTGAGCCTGTCCACATATCCTTTGTGGGATGTGGCTGAGGAATGGTCCAGAGAGGTGCCAAAGGCCAAGTCCACCGGTAGTCTCGCTTCTCTCCCAAACATGAGTCGATATGGGGAGTAGCCTGTAGCATCACTGATGGTGCAGTTGTAAGCATGTACTATGGCTGCTATGTGTTGGCTCCAATGTTGCTTTTTCTCGCTTTCCAGAGTCCCCAACATGTTGAGCAAGGTTCGGTTAAACCTTTCCGGCTGAGCATCTCCCTGTGGATGGTAAGGTGTAGTTCGAGTCTTCTTAATTCCCAAAGAATCCAGGAGCTTCCGGATCAGTTTACTCTCAAAGTCCCTCCCTTGATCTGAATGGAGTCGCTGTGGCAGCCCATAATGGACAAAGTACTTCTCCATAAGTACCTTGGCTACGGTGGAGGCCTTCTGGTCTTTGGTGGGGAAAGCCTGGGCATACCTGGTGAAATGGTCGGTTATCACCAGAACATTTCCTAGTCCACTCAGGTCGGGTTCGAGGCAGAGAAAATCAATGCATACCAGATCCATTGGGCCTTGACTCTGTAGATGGCCCATTGGGGCAGCTTGATGGGGTAAAGTCTTCCTCTGGACGCACCGTGCACATGAGTGGCAGTACTCTTCTATCTCTGCCCTCATGCAGGGCCAATAGAACCGAATTCTGACAAGTTGAAAGGTCCTTTCAGCCCCTAGGTGGCCATGGTTGTCATGCAGGGCAATCAGAACAGTCTCTCGATATTTCTCTGGGAGGAACAGTTGCCACTTATCTTCTGAGTCATCAGAGGGGCCCCTTCGGTAGACCACTCCCTGATGTAACTGCAACCTGTCCCACTCTTTCCTCAGCAGGCGAGCTTCTTTTGAAGGTTGACGCATGAGTCTGTTTGGATCCTGATTCTCCAGGGCCTCCAGGACCAATCTCCCCATGGGGTCTTCCAATTGGTCACACCTCAACTCCTTCTTGGACAGTCTTGGCAGGTTGTCCTCTCCCAGTTGAGCTACTCCACAGTAGTGTTTGGGGACTCCCACCATGGTAACTCCTATTTCCTCTGCTCTGGAGCCTCCTCTGGCTTGGAATTCAGCTCCTTGACAAAGGGCCCGCACCCCGTCCGGTGCCACTTGGGTCCAATCTTCTACGTCACTGGTGAGAGAATGAGATCTCCTGGACAGAGCATCTGCATCTCGATTCCCAGTCCCTGGCCTATACTTTAGGCTGAAGTTGAATCCAGAAAGTGCGGCCAGCCACCTGTGTCCAGTGGCGTCCAGCTTGGCCGTGGTGAAAAGGTAGGTAAGGGGGTTGTTATCGGTCTTCACAGTGAACTCCGCCCCATACAGGTAGTCTTTAAGCTTGTCTACTACCGCCCACTTAAGGGCCAGGAACTCCAGCTTGTGAGTGGGGTAGTTCTTCTCAGGGGGGGTCAGGCTCCGGCTCACATAGGCAACAGGCCGTTGTTGCCCTTCGTGTTCTTGATAAAGTACTCCTCCCAGACCGTCATGACTAGCATCTACATGTAGTTCATAGGGCTTGGTTGGGTCTGCATAGGCCAAGACTGGGGCAGTGGTTAGGCTCTCCTTTAATGCCTGGAAGGCCTCTTCACACTTCTGGTTCCACTGATCTCTAAATGACACTCCCGGCTTCCTGGGCCCTGAGTCGTCCTCTTCCCCCTCGGTCTTGAGTAGTTCATTCAATGGCCTGGCAATTCGGGCGAATCCTTCCACAAACCTCCTGTAATAGGAGCAAAACCCCAAGAAGGATCTGAGTTCGGTTACTGTGGTGGGTCGTGGCCAGGAGGTAACTGCCTCCAATTTCTCAGGGTCTGTGGCCACCCCTTCTTCAGACACTATGTGCCCCAGATAGTTCACAGAAGACTGATAGAACCGACACTTCTCAGGCGAAAGCTTGAGTCCTTCCTCACTGAGTCTTCTCAACACTTTTTCCAGCCTCCTTTCGTGTTCTTCCAAGGTTCTCCCAAAGACAATGACATCGTCCAGGTATACAAGGACTTCAATAAGGTTCATGTCTCCTACAGTCTTCTCCATGAGACGTTGGAAAGTCGCTGGGGCTCCAGACAGACCTTGGGGCATCCGGTTGAATTCAAAGAACCCTACTGGGGTTATGAAGGCTGTCTTCTCCCTGTCTTCTGGGTGCATAGGAATCTGATAGTACCCGCTCTTGAGATCCATAACGCTGAACCATTTAGCTCCAGACAAGCTCTGTAGGGCATCCTCTATCCTCGGAGTGGTGTATTGGTCAGGTATGGTTCTCCTGTTGAGAGTCCTGTAGTCGATACAGAGCCTCAATGATCCATTCTTCTTTCTGACCACCACGATGGGAGAGGCATAGGGGCTTCTGGACTCCCGTATCACACCAGTCCTCTTGAGTTCTGCAAGTTGTTCCCTTAGATCCTCCAGATCTGCTAGGGGGACCCGCCTGACCCTCTCTCGGAAGGGCTTGTCTTCCTGGAGGCGGATCCGATGGGTGGCACTCCTTGCACACCCCACATCGAACTCATCCTTAGAGAAGATCTTCTCCCATCTATTCAACTGGGCCTTGGCTCTCTCCTTCCAAGCTCCTGGCAGATTCGGGTTTTCCATGGACAGCTTCTCCCAAGCATCTCCTCCTTCACCTGTCCTCTTCACTTCTGACAGGGTAACAGGGGCCGCAGGGCTCACCTGGCCTAGCAGCATTCTGGCTGGGATTTCCATGGGGTCTCTGGTAGTGTTCCTAACACTCACTGGAACTCTACAATGGGCCTTCTTCAGGACCTTCAGCGGAATCACTTCCGGTATCACTTCCAGACCTGAGGACTCACCCCTTGGGTCTGACTCCAGCACGACAAAGGGACCAGGCTGCTCCCAAGTAAGCTTCACAGTGGCTCTGAGACAGGTTACTTCGCCGGGCTGCAACACTACCCCTTCTCTTCCAAGTCTCCACACCTTCCCTATCCCTTCTCCAGGGGTCTCCTGCTCTTGAACCAGCCGTTGGTAGGCCGTATTCAGCATGGGATGGATCTTGGTGGCTGTTCGCCCCTCTTCTTTTACTAGAGGGGTCAGGAGTCTTCGGACCAGGTCCGTGTTCGTCCCTATTATAAGGGAATTCTTGTTGGCTCCAGGCGGCCTAGGGCACACGACTGCCAGGGTGTCAAACACTTCGGCCTTCCCAGCCACGGATGGGTCAAAGGTCATCTTGATGGGAAGATAGCCGTCGTAAGGGAAACTCTGGGTTCCAATTCCCCATATTTCCAGCTCTTCTATCTTCTGGATAGGCAGATGACTCAAGTGCCTATCGTAGAAGTCCCGGTATAGTAGGGTCACTTGTGCCCCGGTATCCAAGAGGGCCCTGGTGTAGACTCCCTCCACTTGAATGGGCACTATAGGAGATGGGCCCACCAGCTTCTCCGGATATGGCCCGGCAGGGGTCGCCTTCTTCAGACCTTTTCCTTTTGGACTCTCTCTTGTCCTATTCCCTTTGGACTTGAACCTTTCTTGAGCCTGGTATGCATTGACTTCCCTCCTTTTTATGGGTGTAGGAACCCGCTGAGGGATACTGTTATTTTTCTTAGGTGTGCACCCCCTCTGGGGAGTGCTGTGTCTCTTCTGAGGGGTCTTGCCCCCTTTCTCTGCGGTGTATCTCTGTTGGAGAATGTTGTGTTTCCTCTGAGGTGTTCTATTTTCTCTCTTCTTCTGTTTTTCATTCAGTTTGGAGCTCACTGAAAATGATGGGCACCCGGTTGACTCCTTCACCGGGGACCTCTGAAGTTTTCCGCCGGCTGGCGGTTATTTATCTTTTTCTTCCTGGGACTGGAACATATGTTTGCAAAATGACCAATCCCTCCGCAGTTGTAACAAATCACCTCTTCTTCACGATCCTGTAGAGAAGCGGGCGCTGAGGTATTCGGGAACAACTCCTTTCTTGGACTTTTCTTTTCTGGTTTCCTTTGATCTTTCTCCATCAAAGAGGTCAGTATCTCCAACACTTGGGACATCTGCGATTTCAGGGTGTCCACTTCTGCATCTCTTTCGGGGGTCATGGCCGGGCTGACCATCACCACCAGAGGTTTGGTTGGCTCGACTGGCTGTTCCCTCTTTTTCTCCTCCCACATGGCCTCTTCCTCTCTGACCATTCGAATGAGGTCGGGGTATTCCAGGTTCTTCCCGTCCTGTCGGGTGCGCAGCGCCAATGCAATAGGATCCAGGGGCTGAGCTCCCCTCAATACCTGCTGAGCCCGGGCCTCGTCTACCTTCCCTGGGTCGATCCCCTTCTTCAGAATAATTCTATGCAGGATCTTGTCTAGACGTCCCATATATTCTGACAGTTTCTCTCCTGTTTTCTGGTAGCAGTGCTCCAGCTGATAGGTGAGCTTGGTCACTTTTTCTGTCCCACCGAACACATTCTGCAAGATGTCCAAGTAGTCCTGTGCAGTACAGTCTTTCCTGCTCATCTTCAGGTTGCGTATGGCATCCAGAGCAGGCCCCTTCAAACTTTCAGCAATTCGTTGTTTCTTGCTGCGTTCTGGAACTTCCCATTCCTCTAAGGCCTGAGTGGTGCCATCTAGCCACTCCTCAAATCCTTCTTCCCCTGAGGGCACAGGTTTTCTCCCTGAGAATATCCGGAGCTTTCTGTACCCCGACATTGGGTAATCTGTGGGATTCTTCTTGCACTGGGCCACAATCTCTCCCAGTACAGCGCATAGTTCTGTGCTGAGGGTGGCCGGTGATGATCTGGGACTCTCTGTATCCTCCTGCTCTTGTGCCTTAGGGGATGGTGGGGGAGGTATCTGTGGAGATGATGACTTTCTTATTTGGAACCGATCTCCCTTATGTGGCAGCGCATGTGTCAGATGGTAGGTCTGCCCATCCATAGTTTGTATGCTCTGGCTTTTAAAATGCTCTGGAATTTCGTCTTTCCACTCTATTAATGCGTATGTACACGAAGCATGTGGTCTCACATCCATCACCCATGATTTCTGGCATGGTGATAGGGATGTCATTAACTGCTTTATCGCATCTCTTTGCCAGATCCCCGGGAGTTCAATAACTGCCGCCGCGGCCGGATCTGCGCCAGCCATTGTGTACCACTGTCCTACTTCTAGCGGGTCCATGCCGGTCTTTTGGCGTGTTCGCTTGCTGTATCAGGATCCCGGACGAGAACCCCCACGTGTAGCGATACCTCCAACTAAGAAGGCCGCAGATTTAGTTGGGCCCTGAAGACAGCTCCGCCAACCCCCGGCAATCTGCTCAACCCCCTACTGGCACAGCTAGTAAGGGGAGATAGGACCGCGTGACCGCAACTCTAGGTGACGCAGTCCTATGGCAAACACACACACAGTGATATACTTTAAAACTTCTATTAAAGTAAGTGAAACTGACACCAATGTACTTGACCCAGATATTTTACTGAGGCTAATGGGCAAGTAATAAACAACAGTATAACAAGTTGCAGATCCCTGCAATAAACAGTAATAAAGATAGAGTAATCAGAATAATAAAATATTGCTATGCAACTCTAGCGCTGCCCTTTTACAGCTACTTCCCCTCATGGGTAGACTAACACCCAGCAATGTCTACCTATGCAGTCAGGCCTGACTGATCTAAATGGAAGTTCAGTGAAACAATATTCGCTAGAAATCTTTCGGTGGTGCACTTGAAGAACAACTTTGTAATCCGAACGAATAGTAAAGATAAAGTATCTGTCTTTAAACAGCTCTCACCACCCGGACAAGTCCAAGTCCGTTTCCTCCATCGATTCGTCTAGGAACAGGAATCCACCGACATCCAAGTCTTCAATCCTTCTGGTGTACTACAGCAAGGATGAGAAGATGTCTCTAAGGCTCTGCTAGGCTGGCAGAGGGGCTCTTTGGAAAGGAGCACAAGGCCCAGGCTTCAGGCCTTGTGCACACAGCAGTTCAGCACAGAGATCCTCTTGCTAGGAGAGGGGTGTCCAAAAAGAGCGAACAAACTCCACCTCCTCTTTATAAAGTCTGCCCCAGCAGTCTCATAGTTGCCAACAGTCCCGTTTTTCCTGGGACAATCACGGATTTGGGACCCTCGTCCCGTATTTATTTTGTCCCGTCTATTTTCCCGGTATTTTGCCTTTGTCCCGGCCGCCGGGAAGATCGGGAATGCTTGAGGTAAAAAAACGGCGGGCTACACAAAGATGGCCGCCGCTGCAGACACAAGGATTATTTCCTCTTGTGTTCAGTGGTGAGGGGAGGAGCAGCCAATCGGCTTCTCCCCTCTCTGTGTTCACACATGTGGAGGCGGGGCGGTATTATCATTCGTGAGGGAGCGGCAATGTACAGGGCTGGGGAGGCGGAGTTCCGATAGGAGTCGGGAGAGCCAGGGGGAACAGAATCCGGCGGGGGAACCATTCTCGGCACGACACCGCTGGGATCATGGACCGCGGAGCTGCCTCTGCCTCCAGCACATACACGGAGACGCCGGGAGGTGAGAGCATCTGTTCCCCGGGGCTGGCTGCCGCTGCTAGGGGACACAGACCTGTAAGGAGGGCTCCGCTGCTGGGGGACACCACCAGATGTAAAGGAGGACCCCAGATGTAAAGGAGGGCTCCGCTGCTGGAGGACACCAGATGTAAAGGAGGGCTCTGCTGCTGGAGGACACCAGATGTAAAGGAGGGCTCTGCTGCTGGAGGACACCAGATGTAAAGGAGGGCTCTGCTGCTGGAGGACACCAGATGTAAAGGAGGGCTCTGCTGCTGGAGGACACCAGATGTAAAGGAGGGCTCTGCTGCTGGAGGACACCAGATGTAAAGGAGGGCTCTGCTGCTGGAGGACACCAGATGTAAAGGAGAGCTTTGCTGCCAGGGACACCAGATGTAAAGGAGGGCTCCGCTGCTGGAGGACACAGATGTAAAGGAGGGCTCTGCTGCTGGAGGACACCAGATGTAAAGGAGAGCTTTGCTGCCAGGGACACCAGATGTAAAGGAGGGCTCCGCTGCTGGAGGACACCAGATGTAAAGGAGGGCTCCGCTGCTGGAGGACACCAGATGTAAAGGAGGGCTCTGCTGCTGGAGGACACCAGATGTAAAGGAGGGCTCTGCTGCTGGAGGACACCAGATGTAAAGGAGGGCTCCGCTGTTGGGGGACACCAGATGTAAAGGAGAGCTCTGCTGCCGGGGACACCAGATGTAAAGGAGGGCTCCGCTGCTGCCAGCTGCTGGGGACACTGAAGTAAGGAGGGCTCTGTTGCTGGGGGACATAGATCTGTAAGGAGGGCTCCACTGCCGGGAACACCAGATGTAAAGGAGGGCTCCGCTGCCAGGGACACAGTTCTGTAAAGAGGGGCTATGCTTCTGGGAGCACCTGATGCAAGGACGGACTGCTGGGGAGGCATCTGGTGGCAGGTGACACACTTCCACTGATTCGGCATTATGGTGAGTTGAATGATTTCATTTTATATTACAATGTAATAATAGAAATAATGCACTTCAATCATCCTGACACCGTAACAACCATGGTGCCGGGATGATTGAAGCGCCAACAGGTGTTTTGGAGTATCCTTATCTGCCAATTTTGTTACACATTTCTATTGTGGTGTAGGATCTGGCTTCTTTCTTTCTATTTCTTTCTCTCACCTCGGACTCTAGCCACACCCCTTTGAACCACGCCCATTTAAGCCACACCCACTATCGTGCGTAACGTGCGCCACATTTTTCATTCCAGCAAGACACGCCTACAAACGAATGTCCCGCCCCCTAATTATAGCAAGGCTCCGCCTCAATACAAAAAAAGTGTCCCAGATGTTTTTTTTGCAATGTTGGCAACTATGCAGTCTCTGTTCCGGAGCAATGTACCCTGGGTGCTGCAAGATGTACTGGGAGATGTAGTCTCTCTCTCTCCTCTGCTTTCACTTCCAGTAATGTCCTTTCTCTACTTCCTCCTGACTCACCTCTCCCCTAGAACTTCTTGTCTCTCTGCATTAAAGGGGAACACCCCGCTACATATATATATATATATATATATATATATATATATATATATATGTAGCGCCCTGTTACTTTTTAGGAGTGTTATGTGCCTAAATTTAGGGGTTGGTCTGAGCTGGTAGTCAGGCTCAGACCATTCTGATTGCTAGGTATTTGCTTCTGCCTATGTGATGCTGCCTGGTGTATGGTTCCCTGCGGCCTGAAGGTGGCGCTGTCATATCAGGTCAGGGTTGAGCCAGGGGTGGTATTACTATGCCTTTGGGTGTCCTCTCTCGGCAGCGGTACAGTGGGCGTGGTCAACCTGCTGTGCATGCCGGGAGAGGGTACTTAAGGGGCAGACGCCATTTTAGTAGGGGGGTGGGAGGAGAAGTCGGAGGAGTAGGAGTGAGACACGTACCCCACCTTCGGTGGCCCTCATGGCCAGGGGTACGTGTGGGTGTGATCAGGCCCAGGCACTTTTAGCCTGGGGCTGGCAACTCTACTAGTGGCCCAGCACCTTTGGCTGGGGCCTACCCCCGAAAGAACAGTCCCAGGGTGCCATGGGGAGGGTACCCGCTCTGACCAATAGGAAGCCAGGGGAGGATCGGTCCCATTGAGGAGATGAGTAATGGAAGATTGCTGTCTCGGGAGAGTCCTGGTGACCTGTCAGAGGGAAGGCTTCGTTATTCAGGGAAGCTAAACTGTAGAGTGCCCATTGGCATTGTCTGTTCTTAAAGTCTACAGAGGTTAGAGGATTTCTAGTACCCGTCCCTGGAGGGGATAGGGTGGCAGAACTGTTCGGGCTCCACACCGGCTGCTGGGACTGTGAGAGAGAACTATCCGGGTGAGCTAAACCCACTCGGGATCGAGTGGCGACGAGGTTACTGGTTGTGCCTGGATCTATTCCTCACACGATTCCTTCTTTAATCCATCTGTCTCTATCTACTACGCAGCAAATAGAAAATAAGCTCTCTGTTGGAGTTAAAGTGTTTCTGGACATTGTTTTCTTTGGGGGAAGAAATAAAGACTTGACCCCATACTCTGGGGAAGAGAACCAGTGGAAGAGGGTAATTCGCTGAAAGACCCAAAATTTGTGAACACCGCTTAACCTCTTTAAACAGGAGGGTACGGGCATATAGCACGGTGTGCCTTGACTTGCAAGTGAGCCAGGCGAGGAAAAGGTTTGTGTGCTACATACATATATATATATATATATATATATATATATATATATATATATATATACATACATACATACATACATGCTGTGTATAAATACAAGGCAATGATCATGTGACTTTAAATGAGGATACACTTAATGATGTATCCTACTATGAATTTTTTTGAACATTACCATATGTGTGGTGTTTTATCATATATGGATTTCCCTATGATTATTTTACTGCATATGTTTGTATGATTATTGAATATCTTTTTAATGTATTTCGGTACATCATGGAATTTAAAATAAATCATTAAATGTACCGTATTTATCGGCGTATAACACACACTTTTTTCCCCTGAAAATCAGGGGAAAATCGTGGGTGCGTGTTATACGCCGATACTGACATCCCTGAGCTGTCTCCGCTGACTCTGAGCGGAGCGGAGCGAGATACACATAGCCGAATGTACTCGGCTATACTCGGCTTTTCTCGGCTCCGCTCACAGTCACGCCCAGTCCCGGCATTGGACCTGTGTTATGTCCATCATAGGGCGGGACTCGGCGTGACTGTGAGCGGAGCCGAGAAAAGCCGAGTATAGCCGAGTACACTCCGCCCAGTCCCTGCGTCCCCTGCGTCCCCGGCGTCCCCGGCGTTCTCGGCGGCGTCCGCACAGTCTCGGCGCTAACTTTAAAATGATGCACGACGACACTGGGGCAAGGCTGCACGGCGACACTGGGGCAAGGCTGCACGGCGACTCTGGGGCAAGGCTGCACAGCGACTCTGGGGCAAGGCTGCACGGCGACTCTGGGGCAAGGCTGCAATGGACACTGACAAGGCTGCACTGTGACAAGGCTGCAATCAGTGCCGGCCGAAGACATTGTGCTGCCTGGTACCAAGAATGAAATGCTGCCCCCCCCCCCAAAAAAAAATAAAAAATCACGCCCACCAAAATGCCCCCACATCCATCATTTTATATCATGATAACTAAAGTGGACCTGTCATGGCTCTATAAAAAAGGACCTGTTATGGCTCTATTCATGTATATAGGAGTATAAAGAGGACCTGCCATGGCTCTATACATGTATATAGAAGTATAATGAGGACCTGTCATGGCTCTATACATGTACCGTATTTTCCCCGTCTATAAGACGCCCCCATGTACAAGACGCCCCCCACTTTTCCAACCCAAAATTAAGAAATCAATATTTTACACATAGGTAAAACAGAACACATTTTTATTTAGTAATTACCGCAGGTAACGTTTAAATACTAGTATATTATGCAGGGGTTGTTCTTCCTGTTTTCTCCACTGTCTATCATACACTCTGCGGAGGCAAGTCCAAACTGTTTCTCTGCAGCTCTATTCCCACGCTCTTTTTTGCATAGCTGGCTACATTTGGTTTGATTTGGCAGAGTAAGACAATCACTTACTTTTATTATTTTCTGACATCTTGGTCCCAGAACACTCCGGTCCCTGTTGCATCTGTGCATCTCCACTTCCAACAGGATCGCATCTGCTCACTCTCCACCTCCACCCCCAGCTTTAGCTGACGTCAGTAACATACGGCTCGTGATTGGAGAAAGCCACTTGACAAGCTATGGGCCGCGACGCACCTTCGCGGATGTCTCCCAGGCTGACCAACCGTGTATAAGACGCTGTTCGATTTACAGGCTATTATTTTAGGAAAAAATAGCGTCTTATCCACGGAAAAATACGGTTTATAGAAATATAAAGAGGACCTGTCATGGCTCTATACATGTATGTAGGAGTATAAAGAGGACCTGTCATGGCTCTATACATGTATGTAGGAGTATAAAGAGGACCTGTCATGGCTATATACATGTATATAGAAGTATAAAGAGGACCTGCCATGGCTCTATACATGTATGTAGGAGTATAAAGAGGACCTGTCATGGCTCTATACATGTATATAGGAGTATAAAAGGACCTGTGCGTAGCCGGCGGCCGCGATGTCACCGGCCACACATAGTGGATTGTCACTTGTCACAACGTCACCTGCCACACGTTGCAGATTGTCACTTGCCACAACGTCACCTGCCACACATTGCGGATTGTCACTTGCCACAACGTCACCTGCCACACGTTGCAGATTGTCACTTGCTGTGTCCCAGAGTAAAGGCAGGCAGCAGAGAGCTAATGTAATCTCTCTGCTGCCCGCACAGTGGGGGCGGAACTGCAGTGATGCAGGGCGGGCAGTGAGAGATGATGTCATCTCTCTGCTCCCCCGCCCGCTGTTTGGCCAGCAAGCCCGCTCACTTGCTGACTGTCCCGCCCGCTGACTGTTCCTCTGTTCTGCCCGCATGCTCCATTCACCTGGGCCCAACGCCCAGGTGAATGGAGCGCGCGGGGAGCGGAGCGGGCTGGCTGGCGGGCGGGCGTCAATTTGCCTCACAGCGGAGCGGGCGGAACGGGTTAGCGACAATTTGCCTCACAGTGCAGAGTAGGGTTGCCACCTTTTCGTCAAGCCAAACCCGAACACATTAGCAGCACACGCCAATATATATATTTTTTTGTAGTACATTAAATTCATTACCTCTGTACAAAGCAATGCACAGCTATTTTTTTTTTTTTATTTAGTATACCCTGTACATATATTTTTGTGATTAAATAAAATTTCTAATCATATGGAGTTAATCACAAGAGTCCCCCTTTATATCAGAGTCAACAGAGTTCTCCTTTAGATCTGAATCTGCAGAGTTCCCCTTTACATCTGAATGCACAGGGTTCTGCAGAAGAGGAGTGCAGAGGGTAAGATGGGGGCAGTATGTACAGGAGAGGAGTGCAGAGGGTATAATGGGGGCAGTATGCATAAGAGAGAAGTGTGGAGGGTATGATGGAGCAGTATGTATAGAAGAGGAGTTGAGAGGGTATGAGGGGGGCGGTTTGTACAGGAGAGGAGTGTGGAGGGTATGATGGGGCGGTATGTACAGGAGAGGAGTTTGGAGGGTATGAGGGGGGCAGTATGTACAGGAGAGGAGTGTGAAGGGTATGATAGGTGCAGTTAGTACAGGAGAGGAGTTCGGAGGGCATGATGGGTGCAGTTAGTACAGTACAGGAGAGGAGTTCGGAGGGTATGATGGGTGCAGTTAGTACAGGGGAGGAGTTCGGAGGGTATGATGGGTGCAGTTAGTACAGGGGAGGAGTTCGGAGGGTATGATGGGTGCAGTTAGTACAGGGGAGGAGTTCAGAGGGTATGATGGGTGCAGTTAGTACAGGAGAGGAGTTCGGAGGGTATGATGGGTGCAGTTGGTACAGGGGAGGAGTTCGGAGGGTATGATGGGTGCAGTTAGTACAGGAGAGGAGTTCGGAGGGTATGATGGGTGCAGTTGGTACAGGAGAGGACTTCGGAGGGTATGATGGGTGCAGTTAGTACAGGGGAGGAGTTCGGAGGGTATGATGGGTGCAGTTAGTACAGGAGAGGAGTTTGGAGGGTATGATGGGTGCAGTTGGTACAGGAGAGGACTTCGGAGGGTATGATGGGTGCAGTTAGTACAGGGGAGGAGTTCGGAGGGTATGATGGATGCAGTTGGTACAGGAGAGGACTTCGGAGGGTATGGCGGTGGCAGAATGGGGAGGGATTTCTTGCTGTGTCTATGGGGTGACCAGGGAGTGATGTTGGGAAGATAGGGGAAGGAAAGTGACCGTGAAATGATGGGGGGGGGGGGTAGGAAGCAGCTCTGAGTGACGTCTGTATGAAGTGGTCTGGGGGGGGTGATGCAAGCTGGGGGGAGTTGGGGGCTGAGAAGTGGTCAGATAGCGATGTATATAATAAAAAAAAAACTCATCCACTAAAAACATACAACAATAAATCATACAACAGTACTACAGATCTATGTAATGGAGCTCCCAGCACTCTGTATACCCAGATAATGTGAAGGTAATTTATGACCATTCATGTAACCCTGTGTTCTCCAGGCTCTGAGTCTGGACAATCAGAGGTGTGGACTCACCACATATATACAGGTTACATGAATGGTTATAAATGACTTCACATTATCTAGTCTGAACAATTGGATTGGAGGATGTTTGCACAGACTGTTCATGCTTAGAAGTGATCTGTCAAATGTGATCGGGCTGCTGCAGACCCCCCCCCCTCCCCCCCCCCCCCCCACACTCAAACTCACTATCTCCTCCGATTCTTCTGTCAACTTCTGTTAACCCTTCACTGCATCTCCTGAAGAAAAAAACCCCTTGAAAGCAACTACTATCCACCCTAGAAAACTTCTCCCAGAAAAAATCAGCTCACCTCCTCCCTTCCTCTGGCCAGCCTGACAGGAGACAGTGAGCTCCGCCCCCCAGTTCTCACAACACTCCGCACTGGTGATTGGAGGGGGGGAGGTTGATGTCGGAGATAACAGGGACCCCGCACTGCACGAGACTGGAGGGAGGGGGAAGAGACAGGAAGGAGTTTTTTAAATCCAGAACACACACCGCAGCCGCAGGCACAGTGTATTCTTTACAATGCCGCTGCTGCTGTTTCACAGTGAAAGGTGGAGTGGGGGAGAGGAACGGGCGGAATGGGATGGCGGGCAGGCGGCAATTTGCCGCCCCCCTAAAAGTGCCGCCTGGTACAATGGTACCATCTGGTCCCATGGTAGGGCCGGCCCTGGCTGCAATGGACACTGACAAGGCTGCACTGTGACAAGGCTGCAATGGACACTGACAAGGCTGCATTTAAATGTAAGTTATTTTTCCTTAAACTTCCCTGCTAAAAGTTTTTTTCCCTAAAATTTCCTCCTAAACTTGGGGTGCGTGTTATACGCTGGTGCGTGTTATACGCCGATAAATACGGTATCCTAGTTGTATTTACTTAGTGACTAGGGATGAGCTTCGTGTTCGAGTCGAACATACGTTCGACTCGAACATTGGCTGTTCGATCGTTCGACGAAGATCGAACGATTTGGGCCGTTCGCGCCAAATTCGAGTGACGCGAACGGCCCACAATGCACTACGCCATCGCAGTGTCATCCAGGCGCTGTGATTGGCCAAGCATGCACTGTGACCCCGCATGCTTGGCCAATCACAGCGCCGGCAGCGAGGAGAGCAATGATTGGCCACAGGCAGGATGCCTGTGGCCAATTATTGCTGAGGGTGTTTAGTACACGCCCCACACTATAAAAGGCCGCCAGCACGGCGGCCTAGTGTAGTGTGTTCCGGAGCAGGGATAGAGTAGCATAGGCAGGGACAGTGACTGTTATTTCTTTCTTGCTTAACCTGGATTCCTTTAGTTTAGGGAAAGAGAAGGATAGGTAGGGAGAGTGTCAGTGTGTTTTGTGCTTCTGCTATAGTGTGCTTAAAAAAAAACATTTATTCTAGGGACAGAAAACTCTAGGTAGGGACAGTGTCAGTTTCTTTCACTCTGCAAGTCCTTGTTTCCAGGGACCTGGAAGGACAGTGAGTGAATTGTCCTTTTGCTATATTGTGATTAAAAAAAACATTTATTCTAGGGACAGAAAACTCTAGGTAGGGACAGTGTCAGTTTCTTTCACTCTGCAAGTCCTTGTTTCCAGGGACCTGGAAGGACAGTGAGTGAATTGTCCTTTTGCTATATTGTGATTAAAAAAAACATTTATTCTAGGGACAGAAAACTCTAGGTAGGGACAGTGTCAGTTTCTTTCACTCTGCAAGTCCTTGTTTCCAGGGACCTGGAAGGACAGTGAGTGAATTGTCCTTTTGCTATATTGTGATTAAAAAAAACATTTATTCTAGGGACAGAAAACTCTAGGTAGGGACAGTGTCAGTTTCTTTCACTCTGCAAGTCCTTGTTTCCAGGGACCTGGAAGGACAGTGAGTGAATTGTCCTTTTGCTATATTGTGATTAAAAAAAACATTTATTCTAGGGACAGAAAACTCTAGGTAGGGACAGTGTCAGTTTCTTTCACTCTGCAAGTCCTTGTTTCCAGGGACCTGGAAGGACAGTGAGTGAATTGTCCTTTTGCTATATTGTGATTAAAAAAAACATTTATTCTAGGGACAGAAAACTCTAGGTAGGGACAGTGTCAGTTTCTTTCACTCTGCAAGTCCTTGTTTCCAGGGACCTGGAAGGACAGTGAGTGAATTGTCCTTTTGCTATATTGTGATTAAAAAAAACATTTATTCTAGGGACAGAAAACTCTAGGTAGGGACAGTGTCAGTTTCTTTCACTCTGCAAGTCCTTGTTTCCAGGGACCTGGAAGGACAGTGAGTGAATTGTCCTTTTGCTATATTGTGATTAAAAAAAACATTTATTCTAGGGACAGAAAACTCTAGGTAGGGACAGTGTCAGTTTCTTTCACTCTGCAAGTCCTTGTTTCCAGGGACCTGGAAGGACAGTGAGTGAATTGTCCTTTTGCTATATTGTGATTAAAAAAAACATTTATTCTAGGGACAGAAAACTCTAGGTAGGGACAGTGTCAGTTTCTTTCACTCTGCAAGTCCTTGTTTCCAGGGACCTGGAAGGACAGTGAGTGAATTGTCCTTTTGCTATATTGTGATTAAAAAAAACATTTTTTTCTAGGGACAGAAAACTGTAGGTAGGGAGAGTATTTTTTTTCTTTCACTCTGCAAGTCCTTGTTTCCAGGGACCTGTAAGGACAGTGAGTTAATTGTCCTTGTGCTATATTGTGCTGAAAAAAACATTTATTCCAGGGACAGAAAACTCTAGGTAGGGACAGTGTCAGTTTCTTTCACTCTGCAAGTCCTTGTTTCCAGGGACCTGGAAGGACAGTGAGTGAATTGTCCTTTTGCTATATTGTGATTAAAAAAAACATTTTTTTCTAGGGACAGAAAACTGTAGGTAGGGAGAGTGTTTTTTTTCTTTCACTCTGCAAGTCCTTGTTTCCAGGGACCTGTAAGGACAGTGAGTTAATTTTCCTTGTGCTATATTGTGATTAAAAAAAACATTTATTCTAGGGACAGAAAACTCTAGGTAGGGACAGTGTCAGTTTCTTTCACTCTGCAAGTCCTTGTTTCCAGGGACCTGGAAGGACAGTGAGTGAATTGTCCTTTTGCTATATTGTGATTAAAAAAAACATTTATTCTAGGGACAGAAAACTCTAGGTAGGGACAGTGTCAGTTTCTTTCACTCTGCAAGTCCTTGTTTCCAGGGACCTGGAAGGACAGTGAGTGAATTGTCCTTTTGCTATATTGTGATTAAAAAAAACATTTATTCTAGGGACAGAAAACTCTAGGTAGGGACAGTGTCAGTTTCTTTCACTCTGCAAGTCCTTGTTTCCAGGGACCTGGAAGGACAGTGAGTGAATTGTCCTTTTGCTATATTGTGATTAAAAAAAAACATTTATTCTAGGGACAGAAAACTCTAGGTAGGGACAGTGTCAGTTTCTTTCACTCTGCAAGTCCTTGTTTCCAGGGACCTGGAAGGACAGTGAGTGAATTGTCCTTTTGCTATATTGTGATTAAAAAAAACATTTATTCTAGGGACAGAAAACTCTAGGTAGGGACAGTGTCAGTTTCTTTCACTCTGCAAGTCCTTGTTTCCAGGGACCTGGAAGGACAGTGAGTGAATTGTCCTTTTGCTATATTGTGATTAAAAAAAACATTTATTCTAGGGACAGAAAACTCTAGGTAGGGACAGTGTCAGTTTCTTTCACTCTGCAAGTCCTTGTTTCCAGGGACCTGGAAGGACAGTGAGTGAATTGTCCTTTTGCTATATTGTGATTAAAAAAAACATTTATTCTAGGGACAGAAAACTCTAGGTAGGGACAGTGTCAGTTTCTTTCACTCTGCAAGTCCTTGTTTCCAGGGACCTGGAAGGACAGTGAGTGAATTGTCCTTTTGCTATATTGTGATTAAAAAAAACATTTATTCTAGGGACAGAAAACTCTAGGTAGGGACAGTGTCAGTTTCTTTCACTCTGCAAGTCCTTGTTTCCAGGGACCTGGAAGGACAGTGAGTGAATTGTCCTTTTGCTATATTGTGATTAAAAAAAACATTTATTCTAGGGACAGAAAACTCTAGGTAGGGACAGTGTCAGTTTCTTTCACTCTGCAAGTCCTTGTTTCCAGGGACCTGGAAGGACAGTGAGTGAATTGTCCTTTTGCTATATTGTGATTAAAAAAAACATTTTTTTCTAGGGACAGAAAACTGTAGGTAGGGAGAGTATTTTTTTTCTTTCACTCTGCAAGTCCTTGTTTCCAGGGACCTGTAAGGACAGTGAGTTAATTGTCCTTGTGCTATATTGTGCTGAAAAAAACATTTATTCCAGGGACAGAAAACTCTAGGTAGGGACAGTGTCAGTTTCTTTCACTCTGCAAGTCCTTGTTTCCAGGGACCTGGAAGGACAGTGAGTGAATTGTCCTTTTGCTATATTGTGATTAAAAAAAACATTTTTTTCTAGGGACAGAAAACTGTAGGTAGGGAGAGTGTTTTTTTTCTTTCACTCTGCAAGTCCTTGTTTCCAGGGACCTGTAAGGACAGTGAGTTAATTTTCCTTGTGCTATATTGTGATTAAAAAAAACATTTATTCTAGGGACAGAAAACTCTAGGTAGGGACAGTGTCAGTTTCTTTCACTCTGCAAGTCCTTGTTTCCAGGGACCTGGAAGGACAGTGAGTGAATTGTCCTTTTGCTATATTGTGATTAAAAAAAACATTTATTCTAGGGACAGAAAACTCTAGGTAGGGACAGTGTCAGTTTCTTTCACTCTGCAAGTCCTTGTTTCCAGGGACCTGGAAGGACAGTGAGTGAATTGTCCTTTTGCTATATTGTGATTAAAAAAAACATTTATTCTAGGGACAGAAAACTCTAGGTAGGGACAGTGTCAGTTTCTTTCACTCTGCAAGTCCTTGTTTCCAGGGACCTGGAAGGACAGTGAGTGAATTGTCCTTTTGCTATATTGTGATTAAAAAAAACATTTATTCTAGGGACAGAAAACTCTAGGTAGGGACAGTGTCAGTTTCTTTCACTCTGCAAGTCCTTGTTTCCAGGGACCTGGAAGGACAGTGAGTGAATTGTCCTTTTGCTATATTGTGATTAAAAAAAAAAATTTTTTCTAGGGACAGAAAACTGTAGGTAGGGAGAGTATTTTTTTTCTTTCACTCTGCAAGTCCTTGTTTCCAGGGACCTGTAAGGACAGTGAGTTAATTGTCCTTGTGCTATATTGTGCTGAAAAAAACATTTATTCCAGGGACAGAAAACTCTAGGTGGGACAGTGTCAGTTTCTTTCACTCTGCAAGTCCTTGTTTCCAGGGACCTGGAAGGACAGTGAGTGAATTGTCCTTTTGCTATATTGTGATTAAAAAAAACATTTTTTTCTAGGGACAGAAAACTGTAGGTAGGGAGAGTATTTTTTTTCTTTCACTCTGCAAGTCCTTGTTTCCAGGGACCTGTAAGGACAGTGAGTTAATTGTCCTTGTGCTATATTGTGCTGAAAAAAACATTTATTCCAGGGACAGAAAACTCTAGGTAGGGACAGTGTCAGTTTCTTTCACTCTGCAAGTCCTTGTTTCCAGGGACCTGGAAGGACAGTGAGTGAATTGTCCTTTTGCTATATTGTGATTAAAAAAAACATTTTTTTCTAGGGACAGAAAACTGTAGGTAGGGAGAGTGTTTTTTTTCTTTCACTCTGCAAGTCCTTGTTTCCAGGGACCTGTAAGGACAGTGAGTTAATTTTCCTTGTGCTATATTGTGATTAAAAAAAACATTTATTCTAGGGACAGAAAACTCTAGGTAGGGACAGTGTCAGTTTCTTTCACTCTGCAAGTCCTTGTTTCCAGGGACCTGGAAGGACAGTGAGTGAATTGTCCTTTTGCTATATTGTGATTAAAAAAAACATTTTTTTCTAGGGACAGAAAACTGTAGGTAGGGAGAGTATTTTTTTTCTTTCACTCTGCAAGTCCTTGTTTCCAGGGACCTGTAAGGACAGTGAGTTAATTGTCCTTGTGCTATATTGTGCTGAAAAAAACATTTATTCCAGGGACAGAAAACTCTAGGTAGGGACAGTGTCAGTTTCTTTCACTCTGCAAGTCCTTGTTTCCAGGGACCTGGAAGGACAGTGAGTGAATTGTCCTTTTGCTATATTGTGATTAAAAAAAACATTTTTTTCTAGGGACAGAAAACTGTAGGTAGGGAGAGTGTTTTTTTTCTTTCACTCTGCAAGTCCTTGTTTCCAGGGACCTGTAAGGACAGTGAGTTAATTTTCCTTGTGCTATATTGTGATTAAAAAAAACATTTTTTCTAGGGACAGAAAACTGTAGGTAGGGAGAGTGTTTTTTTTCTTTCACTCTGCAAGTCCTTGTTTCCAGGGACAGAGAAGGACACCTGAAGGTAGCCCTTATTGCTTTTTTCCCATCTCCCTGCAGGCCATCTATTAGAATGTCTGGAAGGCAAACAAGGAGAGGCAGACAGTCAGGAGGCAATAAAAGAGGGCAAGCAGGCTCTGTGTCTGGGGGCAACAGTGCTGGTCGTGGACGCGGTGCATTGTCATCAGCACATGGCCATGGGACACGCTTGTCCTTCTTTTCGGCAGCTGGACATGTTGAGCCACATCATGCCGAAGACTTGGTAGAGTGGATGACCAAGCCCTCCTCCTCCTCCTCATCCTCTCTCACCCAGGCTCAGGGTACTGGAAAAGCAGCTGCCAAAGCGTCGTCTTCCCTGGTATCAATGTCAGACAAATCATCAGTCACTCCTTCCCTAGACCCACCATGTCCTCCTCCTGAGGAGTCCCCCGAACTGTTTCAGCACAGTGTTGGGTACATGCTCCAGGAGGATGCCCAGCGTTTCGAAGGGTCTGATGATGAAACCCAGCTAGAGGAAGGCAGTAGCGTGAGAGCAGACAGAGGGGATGCTCAAGAAGGACACCAATCTGGCAGTCATGTTCCAGCAGCTGCAGCATACTGCCAGATTGGCTCCAGTGATGAGGAGGGAGGGGATGATGAGGTCAATGACTCCACGTGGGTGCCTAATAGGAGAGAGGAGGAGGAGGAGGATGAGGAGGAGGCACATCTCCAACGAGGCAGGATGCCCTTTGGTGGCCAGCGTAAGGGCAGTACACCGACGGAATCACACCGCAGAGCTCCGCCTGTGCAGGGCGCTGCCTCTGCCCGTCATTCAAAAAGTTCTTTGGTGTGGGCCTTTTTTGAGGCTAGTGCATCAGATCGCACAGCTGCTGTTTGCAACATATGTCTCAAGCGTATATCGCGTGGCCAAAACATCAGCCGCTTGGGTACCACATGCCTGACCAGACATATGTTGACCTGCCATGCAGCTCGTTGGCAAGCCTACCTCAAAGACCCACACCAAAGAACAAAGCGGACCTCTCCTTGCACCGCATCAGCTGGGATCTCCAACCCCACTATAACTTCAGTCCTCTCTGAAACATGCACTGAGAGGAATGAAGGTGTAGAATTAGGTGTGTCACAGCCAAGTACTTGCGCCCACTCTGCTAGCAGTACACCGACGTCCGATTCTAGCAGGCAAATTTCCCTGCCCCAGCTGCTGGACCGTCGAAAGAAGTTCACTCCCAGCCATCCACATGCCCAGCGGTTGAATGCTAGCTTGGCTAAATTGCTAGCGCTTCAACTGCTGCCTTTTCAGTTGGTAGACTCGGCCCCCTTCCGTGAGTTTGTGCAATGTGCGGTTCCTCAGTGGCAGGTTCCCAAACGCCACTTTTTCTCACGGAAGGCTATTCCGGCTCTCTACCGGCATGTGGAAGGCAATGTCTTGGCCTCGCTGGACAGGGCGGTCAGCGGTAAGGTGCATATTACCGCTGACTCATGGTCCAGCAGGCATGGACAGGGACGTTACCTTTCTTTCACGGCCCATTGGGTCACTCTTTTGGCAGCTGGGAAGGATTCAGGACAAGGTGCAGTAGTGTTGGAGGTTGTCCCACCGCCACGCCTCCAAAATGCTACTACTGGTTGTGACACACCTCTCTCCTCCACCCCCTCCTCTTCTTCTTCCTCCATGGCCTCTTCCTGTGGTTTGTCCTATGAACCAGCGGTGCTCCGTAGCCGTTCACGGGGCTACGCAAGTACGCAGGCAAAAAGATGCCATGCCGTGCTTGCGCTGGTGTGTTTGGGGGACAGAAGCCACACTGGGGCAGAGGTCCTGTCTGCTCTGCAGGGCCAGGCCGAGAGGTGGTTGACGCCACGCCAGCTTAAGCCAGGAATGGTGGTTTGCGACAATGGCACCAACCTCCTCTCCGCCCTCCGACAGGGACAACTGACCCATGTGCCCTGTGTGGCTCACGTCCTTAACCTGGTGGTGCAGCGGTTCTTGGGCAGGTACCCGGGCTTACAGGATGTCCTGAGGCAGGCCAGGAAAGTCTGTGTGCATTTCCGCAGATCTTATAATGCCAGTGCTCGCCTGGCTGAGCTGCAAAAGGAGTTGAACCTGCCCAAGAACCGCCTTATATGTGACATGCCCACCAGGTGGAACTCAACGTTGGCCATGCTGCAGCGGCTGCACACGCAGCAGAGGGCCATCAATGAGTACCTGTGCGACTACGGCACCAGGACAGGGTCAGGGGAGCTTGGTTTTTTTTCTCCACGCCAGTGGGGCATGATCAGGGATGCATGCACTGTCCTGGCACCATTTGAGGAGGCCACGAGGATGGTGAGCAGTGACAGTGCATGCATCAGTGACACTGTACCTCTTGTCCACCTGTTGGAGCACACGCTGCGTGGAATAATGGACAGGGCACTTGAGGCAGAACAGAGGCAGGAAGAGGAGGACTTCCTTGCCTCTCAAGGCCCCCTTTACCCAGACAGTGTTCCTTCTGTCCCACCCATCGCACAGGAAGAGGAGGAGGAGGAGGAGGAGGAGGAGGATTGTGTCAGCATGGAGGTGGAGGCTGGCACTCAGCATCATCAGCAGCAGTCTTTTAGGGATGATTTACAGTCCCAAGAAACCAGTGGACTTGTACGTGGCTGGGAGGAGGTGGCTGCGGATCATGTCGTCCTTAGTGACCCAGAGGACTCCGGAGCGAATGCCTCAGCAAACCTACGCTGCATGGCCTCCCTGATCCTGCAAAGTCTGCGGAAGGATCCTCGTATTCTTCGGATCAAGGAGAGGGACCATTACTGGCTGGCCACTCTCCTTGATCCACGGTACAAGGGTAAGGTTGCGGACCTTATGTTACCGTCGCAGAGGGAGCAGAGGATGAGACAACTCCGGGAGGCCTTGCAGAAAGGTCTGTGCAACGCGTTCCCAGAGACTGGGAGGTTGCAAACTCCTGGTCCTGGACAACGAGTTGCTGAGGCTTCGGCCAGTCAAAGAAGGAGCGGTGGGGAAGGTGGCCGTCTGACCGATGCGTTCAGACAATTCTTTAGTCCGCAGCCCCAAAGTATGATTGGTTCCAGCAACCATCGCCAGCGTCTGATAAACATGGTGCAGGAATATCTAGGGGCAAGGTCAGACTTGGACACCTTCCCCACCGAAAATCCTCTGGCTTACTGGGTCTTGAGGATGGATCACTGGCCAGAGCTTGCACAGTATGCAATTGAGCTACTGGCCTGTCCTGCATCCAGCGTTCTTTCGGAACGCACATTCAGTGCTGCTGGAGGATTTGTCACGGATCACAGGGTGCGCCTGTCCACCGACTCGGTTGATCGACTGACTTTCATCAAGATGAACCAGTCTTGGATCACCACCAGCTACCACACACCTGATGCTGATATAACAGACTAATTGATTTTAAAATGTCACATCCCTTCAAGACTGATGCTGATGCTGAGTGCCTGTGCTGTTATGTTGACTGGCTATCCTCCTCCTCCGAGTCCTCAATGATACGATTGATGATGATAGCTTGGAAGATCATTTTTGTTTATGGGTGCCGCCACCAGTGCCTAACGCCCAATTTTTCAGCCCCTGTTTAACAGGGGCGTGTAATTACAATTTTTGAAGCAATACTTTGCAACAGGGCTCATTGCTGTGCTCCAAGTACAGTATCTGTGAGGAGTTGCAGTGTTGTGCCACCAGTGCCTAAGGCCCAATTTTTCAGCCCCTGTTTAACAGGGGCGTGTCATTACAATTTTTGAAGCAATACTTTGCAACAGGGCTCATTGCTGTGCTCCAAGTACAGTATCTGTGAGGGGTTGCAGTGTTGTGCCACCAGTGCCTAAGGCCCAATTTTTCAGCCCCTGTTCAACAGGGGCATGTAATTACAATTCTTGATCTAATAATTCACAGCAGGGCCCATTGCTGCACCCACCAAGAGTAACTGTCAGGGCTTACAGTGTTGTGGCACCAGCACCACCATCAAAGGCCCAATTTTTACTACCACTGTTCAACAATTATATGTAATTAAAATTCCTGATATAATAGTTGACAGCAGGGCGTTCCAGCACCAACCAAGAGTAACTGTGAGTGCTTACAGTGTTGTGCCAACACCAACAACTAAGGGGCCTATTTCTGCAGAGTATATACGGCAGGTCCCTACTTTCAAACATCCAACTTACAAACGACTCCTACTTGCAAACGCAAGAAGACAACAGGAAGTGAGAGGAAATCTACCACTAGGAAGGAAAATTCTCTCCTGTAAGAATAAATATGGGAGAAAGGTGTCTCCTCTGTACTGATGCTTTATCAGCAATCCTTGTTTCAAGAAAAACACCACATTTCAAAAACAGTTGTCATTGGGACGGAAAGTGAGGTGAAATGTTCTGAACAGGGGCACAGACAGCAAAACAAATGTTACAGGGGTGATAACCCTTACCTATGTTTTCCAAAAAGTTTAAAAATAGATTTTTGGGCTGGAGCTACACTTCAACAATGTACCTGTTCAAAATTACAAACAGATTCTACATAAGAACAAACCTACAGTCCCTGTCTTGTATGCACCGCCTGTATACGGCTGTTCAGAGTATATAGGGCCTTTTTTATTTTATGTGCGGGGTTCCCCTTAATATCCATACAAGACCCAAAGGGGCTGGTAATGG
This sequence comes from Rana muscosa, assembly GCA_029206835.1. Lineage (NCBI taxonomy): Eukaryota > Metazoa > Chordata > Amphibia > Anura > Ranidae > Rana > Rana muscosa. Next base: position 493,731,090 of record CM055118.1, read on the forward strand.
GCTGGGGTAGGGGGGGGGGGGGTCATGGGGTAGCTATGCCATTTTTCTTAAAGAATTTCATCCATATTACCGGGACCAGACATTACATTAAAGCCGCAAGCAGTTTTAAATGGCTTTTTTTTCCTTTAGAAGTGTCATTTTGTGCAGGGACAGTTCTAAACACGGGAAACACGTGGCACTTCACAGGCATACTTTAGACACCCCCCAGGTACGATATTTAAAGGAATATTTGACTTTTTTTTTTTCACTTTATGCATCATTAAAATGACTGCTCCCGAAAAACGACCGTTTTTAAAACTTCTTTTTGCATTGATACATGTCCCCTGGTGCAGAACCCGGGTTCCCAAACCCTTTTTAGGACAATAACATGCATAATAGTTGTTATAATTAGCACTTTAGAATTCGAACGTTCGCATCCATTGTATTTAATAGGGTTCTAATGTTCGTTCGAACTTCCGGTCCGTTCGCGGGTTCTGGTGCGAACCGAACCCGGGGGTGTTCGGCTCATCACTATTAGTGACCTACCTCATTTAAAGTTTCACAATCATTGCCTTGTATTTATATCTCTCATATAATTTCTAGCACTAGACCTCCTCTGTAACTCTAAACTTATATCCTGTAAAACATTTTACAGGAGATTTTTGGAAATTTTTAAGTACTGAAATTTGGTGCCATTCAACAAGTGTGCACAATTTTAAAGTGTGACATGTTAGGTATCTATTTACTCGGCGTAACATCATCTTTTACTATATACAAAAAAATCAGGCTAACTTTACTTTTTTTTTTTTTAATTCATGAAACAATTTCTTTCCAAACAAAAAGCGTTTGAAAAATTGCTGCGCAAATACTGTGTGACATAAAAAGTTTCAAAGATCACTATTTTATTTTCTAGGGTGTCTGCTAAATATATACAGTATATATATATATATATATATATATATATATATATATATATAAAAAATGTTTGGGGGTTCTGAGTAATTTTCTAGCAAAAAAATTAGATTTTTACATGTAGGAGAGAAGTGTCAGAATTGACCTGGGTGGCAAGGGGTTAATTACCATAAGTTAGTAATATACAAATTATTATATATTGTTTTTAAGGTAATTTACTATATTTTCAAAAACGACTCAAGCAGGTGGCTTAACGGACAAATTACTGAAGTTTGAAGTTACAACTTCCAGCTAGTAATTTCACAGTAAATAGATAAATAATAAATTATTATTGTAGCGGGTATATACTTTTAAAACTGGTGAAGACACCAGTGATGCATAGTTCCCTGCGGCCCAGCAGGTGGTGCTGTCACTTTGGGCCGGGGTTGAACCATCGCTGCAGTGCCGTACCCTTTGTGACCTCTCGCAGCGGTTGTACGGCGGGGCGGGGAACCCGCCGTGCTTGCTGGGAGAGGGTATAAAGGGGGCGGACATCTTCGCAACGAGGTTCGAGTCACAGGCACCTTCAGCCTGAGGGCTGCTGTTCGCGGTCGGTGTCCAGGCGGCCTAGGCCTGGACACCTGGAGTTCGTGTTCCATCCCAGACACCTTCAGTCTGGGGTGAGGTACTCAGCTGGAGGCCTGGGGCCCAGTACCTTCCGCTGGGTCCCGCGAGGGAGGGATTGTCCTAGGGGGCCTCGGGAGTGGGGCACCCGAATCCAGAGGCGTAAGAGACCGGATGAGGGACTCACCTGAAGACCTGGTGCAGCAGATTGCCAGTGCCGGGTGAACCTCTGGAGACCGCCCGGAGGGATATCTTTCCCGAACAGGGGCCAAGTTCAGAGAGGAAGGTGGTTCATGTTTAATGACCGGTGGCAGCGGTCCAACTATTCAACTCAGGTCAGTGGCAGAGACCTGCAATTAGGCCTGTGGCAGGGGCCTCAACGGTTCATCCGGTCGGTGGCAGCGACCGTGCGCCAGGCCTATTTGCTAGCAAAGGAATAGGAGAGCTCAATTGTGCCTGGGCCTACTCGTACCCACACCCCTGTCTGTTACTGAAAGTTCAACTGATTGTGTTCACCCTGAAAGTAGAGAAATAAAGGAGTGTTGGACTTTCGATTGGTGTCCGGCTCTATGTTATTAGCATACACATCTCCACGGAACAGCTGGAGGCTTCGTATGCAGTGAAGAGACCCGGAGGTAATTCAAGTAACTCTGCTCAACCCTCATACACATACGAGGGGAGAGCTTGGCGTAGTGTTCCTGCACCTTCCTCTCCCAGGTACCCCTAGACACAAGCCAATCAAACGAGAAAACCCAAGAGGGAGAGTGAGGCTCCGCTACATTATGTTATAACATATGATTTAGCTTGATTAAAACAGTAACTTTTCAAGAGCGGCAGATTCTCATTCTCCCTTTAAACTGTGCGAAAAACATGAGATTGTGGGTAAATCTTATACTCATAAACCCATGTTTTTTCCTTCAAGTTAAGAGGGCTGGGCTGGAAGGGAGCATGTGTCTTTTAGACACATGCCCCCTTCTATGACATTGCAGTGAGAAACGTGCCTCCACTGCAGCATTTTTATTGGACAGCTTGGGCCAATGGTACCTTACCATTGGTCCAAGACTCCAAGCTATTCATTGCCTGTTCAGTGCTTTGCCTGTCCTGCCTCCCCTGTCTGCACATCCCTGACCTATCTAAAATTCTCTCGGTCCAGTCACGTGATCCAGCAACTCCACCTCCCTTGTATCAATGATAGGCTGCTGCAGGGAAGAGGAGGAAGTGCTGACCAGAACTGGGCCATGGGAGCCTATGGATGACATCACAGCCCCAGAATTTACAGCCGTTGTTGAGCGCTCTCTTATAGAGAGACCGGAGTGGATTGAAAATAGGTAAGTATACACATCTTTTTTTATACAGGTTAGGCAGGATAGGTAAGAGGACGAGGGAGGGAACAGTTTTCAAAATTATTATAGTTAGGGTTTTCTTCCATTTAAAAAGAATCTTGGTGTAAAGTCTGCTTTTTTAAATCACAAAAGCATGTTTAAATATATCTGTAATTTGTCTAAAATTGCTAAAAGAAAAATTACCCAAAGAACATTTTTGAGAATGTTCAAGTTCAGTATGCCCTTCCCAAAACTTGGACTTATAGGTTTCTGTCAGATAATTATCATTGTGAATAGCCAGAGGTGTAAAGCAATTGTTCATTCAAGCTCTTAGCTACTGACCTTGAAGCTCTGAAAACCTGCTGATGTGGAACATTGCAGGTCAGCACTGCCCAGCTTCTTAAATACATCAAGCCTATCAGTTTAAACACATTAAACGCTGGAAGACACGGAGAGAAAAATGCCCCCATCCTGAAAAGAGAGTTAGAACAATTAGTCTCAGACTGGTTATCCCAACAGTTAGTATAAATATGTCACGTAAAGTGCACTAGTGCCCAATTACAGAATTCATAGACATTGGTGACACAATTTGTATTGGCTGGGAACAAATACATGTACTGTACATCTGGGCCTAGAATGTGAATGTACCATGACTATTTTGTGGACAAGGCCAATATTTTAGAAACACACATCTTTACTAGGACTATTCAAAATTAATAAAAGAGCAAAGACAGGATTTTAAAGGTGCCAACACAAGTAAATATATAAAAATACAAATTTTATTACAAACATTAAAAAAATAGCATGAGATCCCACAACTCCATGGGTTCAATAATGGATTTAATATAATTTAGAGTGAGGTATTTCCATATTTATTTATTTATTCCATACTTATTCAGGGAAGCCTATCCCACACCCACCTAACAACTGTCCCTGAGCCACCCCCATCAAATCATTCCCTCCATCTATTGCCTTTTGTAAGCTCTATGAGCAGGGCCCTCCTGTACCTTCTGTATTGAACTGTAATCTAATTGTGCTGTCCCCCCCTCTACATTGTAAAGCGCTGCGTAAACTGTTGGCGCCATATAAATTGTGTATAATATAAAAATATAATAATATTTCATCATCCAAGGATCGAGATCTGGAGGACTGATAGTTTTTGTCAAATATGACTCTATACATAAAATTTCTGGCAAATAAATGAACATCTTTAACCTATTCAAAACTATCTGTGTTTTGGGTAGGACAAACGGTTAAACCTAAACTCAATACATGAACCTGGTTATCTGTGAGTGAATAGGATGATAGATTGATTAGTTTGAATTTGTTTTGTTCAGATTTTTTGGGATTCACATGTCCACATTCAACATTTTTGGGGATCTGGTGTTGCTGGTGGTAAAAAAATGGGTGGAGCACGAAGGTCCCCCGAAATAGTGCCTGAAATAGCTGGACTTACCTCTTTGGATATAGGTAAGCTAAGTGCTTGGGAAGAAGTGTGTAGCAGACCCCCAAAATTGGGGTCGCTATGCTTTAAATTTAAGGGTAGCCTGAGCAATAGTTTAGCTCAGGTTCTTTCATTTCTGCCTAGTATGGACTCTGCTCTGCTGTAATGTTGCCTGGAGTATAGTTCCCCTTGACCTGCAGGTGGCACTGTTGCCCAGGTCTTGGGAAGAACCACAACGGGCGTTGCGATGTGATTGGGTGTCCTCTCTCAGCTGCCATGCGGTGGGCAGGTTCTGCCTGCTGTGCATGCTGGGAGAGGGTACATAAAGGGCAGACGCCATGATCTGGGGTCGTGTGCCAAGGAGGACCCCTGGTGGCGAAGTCGCGCCCTTTGGCCCTGCTGGCCGGGGGTGCGTGAACTGGTCGAGGAGTCTCGGGCACCTTTAGCCCGAGGCTGCAGAGTTCCAGGTAGGCCCAGTACCTTCAACTGGGTCTACAAAACCAACCACTGGAGTCCCAGGGAACCCAAGGGAGGGTGGCCCGCTCTGAAACAGAGGAAACTGGGGGAGGACCTGTTCGATGGATCGTGAAGGAAGTCACGGTCTCGGAGAGGTCTAGTTGCCTAGTTGCCTATCAGAGGGAAGGATTTGTGAGTTGCAATATATCTCCTGGAGTGTGCCCCATTGGCACCTATGGTCTCTAAATATCTACAGGCGTTAGGAAGTTCTAAATTGAGGAACCGAAGGATTCTGTGGCAGAGGATCTCCTGAACTTGTCCGTGAAGGGGACTTAAACTAAGTGTCATGTTCGAGCTTCACTCCGGATGCTAGAACTGTGAGAGGGATCTATCTGAATGAGCAATACCCACTCAGGCTTGAGTTGAGAATCGGTTGCCGCGTGCCTGAACCTAATTCCCTGCTAGCTTCTATTGCTGTCTTCAACTTTTCTCCCAAAGTTATTTCAAGCAAAAGAAAAATAAACTCAGTTGTTGGAGTTTAATTACTGTCTGGACATTGGCCTTTTTCCGGGGAAGAATAGACTTTTCCCTACATTCTAGGGACTAGAACCAATGGCGGGGAGGTAACTCGCTGCAGGACCCAAAATTGCAAGAACACCGCTCAACCTCCTATACCAGGAGGATACGGGCATGTGGCATGGTGTGCCTTTGCTCCTGCAGGTGAAGGTAGGCAGGAAAAAAGGGTCTGTGTGCTACAAGTGGAAGATGAAGAAACCACATCACCAGTGAAAGTTGAAACAGGTGCAAAATTGTTAATAGAGGAGATAGAAGAATGTCACGTCTGACCATAGTTAATACATATATGTATAAGTACTTTATGTGTTGAGGGTAGTTTTGTGTCTGTTTTGACTATCATATTGTTTTTGAATCTTTAGTGATTTTTGCATGCAGCATTTGTAAAGTCTCCTGAAGAAGCCATAGTCTGGTGAAACATGTAGGGATGTAGTGACTGCATCTTCCTTGTAAAAGCCGTATGGATGTTCCTTGATGGTTTTATATACATTTTTTACTATTTTAAAATGTTTATAATAATTTTTTTATTTTTATATATTTACTTGTGTTCACACCATTAAAATCCCATCTTTGCTCTCTTTATTTATTTTGAATATGTTCTTTGGGATGTGGTTCCCGGGGATTCTCAGACAACAGATAGCTTTCGATTTACTAGGACTAGTGGCTATGTCACAAATTAAGGGGCATAGATTTCTGAATAATTTGATGTGACTTGATGGGGCAGATTTATTAACCGCTTCAATACCAGGCACTTTTACCCCCTTCCTGCCCAGACCAATTTTCAGCTTTTAGCGCTGACGCACTTTTGAATGACATTTGCATGGTCATGCAACACTGAAATGAATTGAAATTTGTATAATTTTTTTTCCACACAAATAAAGCTTTTATTTGGTGGTATTTAATCCCAGCAGGATTTTTTAGTTTTTTAGTTACATAAACAAAAATAGACTGAAAAATTTGAAAGAAAAACCCACATTTTTCTTCTATTCTGTTATAAAATGTTGCAAATAAATAATATTTCTTCATGCATTTAGGCCAAACTGTATTCTGCTACATTTCTTTAGTGAAAAAAACCCAAATCATTGTTTATTATTTAGTCTGTAGGAAAGTTATAGAGTCCATAAACTATGGTATATATCTAAAAATGTATCAATCTTGATATACTGATCTCATTTCTTGAGGTCTGAAAACACCAGGACAGTACACATTTTCCCCAAATGACTTTTCTGAAAAGTAGACAGTCCAAGGTATTTAGTAGGTGGCATGGCGAGCTTTTTGAAGTTGTAATTTTCTGTCACAATTTTTTTTAGAAAATAAATAAATAAAATTAAAAAATAATTTTTTTTTGTTTACATACTGTCACCAGTGCAGTAGAGCGTCATGATATAATGGGTATGGCGGTGATCAAATACACGGACTGGTGACCGTATGTAAAACATTTTTTTTTTCTTCACACACTGTGACCAGAGCAATAGAGTGTTAACATAGTAACACTGTACTACTCTGAGGAAGTGATCAGGATTTTTTCCCCACAATATGATTGCTTCTACTAGTAAATTTCACTGTTATAAGCAACTGTTTTTACTGAATTGATTTATTCAGTGTGTATTGTTGTGATTGGCTGTGATTGGCCACAGATAACCATATGGCACAGATGGGCTGCGATTGGCCCTGTCTGTACCATGTGATCACTGTGACCAATCACAGCTAGCAACGTTATTTGCTGTGATTGGTCACAGTGGTCACATGGTACCGGCAGCGGCCCAGTACTGTGATCTGTCATTGGCTGTGTCCAAAGATCGCGCAACAGCACAGCCCGCGGGGCGAGCACAAGGTGCGTTCCGTAAGGGCATCATATGACGTCCACCCAGAGCGACGAATGTCTCGTCATTTATCTATAGGTCGGGCGGAAATTGGCTAAAGGCTAATAGACTGTGTACTTTGCAAGGGAAGTTGTACTTTGCAGAGCTTAGTGAATATGGTGAAGCTCTGCTGAGGTCCATCATTCAATCCTTGTATGTGATTGGGTATTCTCTGCAAAGTAAAGCTTTGCCACTTTCACTAATCTTCCTGATATTCTGTATTTCTGATCTGCCATTTTTATATACCGTAAATAAATACTGTAACATAAACTCTTCATAATCTTCTTTCAGCTGTTCTGTTCCAAGCTATCGCTACGTAAAGTATTTCCAAGACATTTACGTCTTTGGAAATCACACTGGTACCAAATTGGACTGGTTATGATGATAATTTTGAAAGTATGGCAGGAAGATATTTAGACATATAGAATAATCCATTAGGAATCTGTGATCATAAAAAGGTTTAAGATTTGTTGTTCTAGAGAACTGTTATAACAAATAATGGTTCACAGTGAAAAATAATTGCCTTTAAAATGGAAATTCACACTAGAATTACTATAGGAACATTAAAAAGCAATATAACTCATGTACCTTGATGAATGTATAGTATCATGCTTGACGTCTGTCCTCAGTTCAGTTCAGCAATTAGCATTGGAAACTCCCGGCCATTTATGAGTGGCACCATGCAACTCATGGTGTCACTCAGCCCTCCTTCGCCCATGCTATCTACATCTTGTGCTCAATCCAATATCCATTGATCAATTATCTATAAAGTGCAAATGTGCATACTGTATATATTGCATATACTGTATAGTGATACATAAATAAATAAATAGAAAATATAAATTTATTCAAAACAACCAAAATGTCCACAAAATAGTCTCTAATGCCGCATACACACGACCGTTTTTCATGACGAGAAAAATGCCATTTTTAAAAATGGTTGTGAAAAACGGTCGTGTGTATGCTCCAGAGCATTTTTCTCGACTAGACAAATGGCCAAATTTTTTTTAGAACCTGCTCTATTTTTTCTCGTAGTTTTTCACGTCGTTCTTTTTAACGTCGTGAAAAACGGTCGTGTGTATGCTTTTACGAGGGGAAAAAAACTGTGCAGGCTCAGAATCAAGTATGAGACGGGAACGCTTGTTCTGGTAAAACTAGCATTCGTAATGGAGATAGCACATTCGTCACACTGTAATGGACTGAAAAGCACGACGACTGAAAAGCGCGAATCGTCTCTCACCAAACTTTATTACCACAAGGATCAGCAAAAGCGTCCCAAAGGGTGGCGCCATTCAAATGGAACTTCCCCTTTATAGTGCCGTCGTACGTGCTGTAGGTCACTGCGCTTTGCTCAAGCGTTTTTTTTTTTCATGAACGTGTGTATGCAAGGCAGGCTTGAGAGGAAACACGAAAAATCACGTCGAGAAAAACATAGTTTTTTTCCATGACATGAATAACGGTCGTGTGTACGTGGCATAAGTCTCTAAAGAATTATCTCACAAGTAACGCTAAAGACATCAAGTGAAGACATCCAATAACAAAGTGCTCCTCCATATGACCCAAAGTGCATCCACAGTGTGCTAGAATCTACCAACACTATGCACTCATCAGAAGCATGAATAAAGCCAGCTTGTCATATACAGTACTCCAGTTTCACTGACTTCCCATTATGGTCTCCTGAGAAAGTTCCTCTTATGATACCCCAAGGCAATGGGATGGGCCTATCCTATGAAAAGTTGCTCACCACACGGTGCCCCAGAGGAATGATATAGTGTAGTATTTTATTGTTTTGCACGTATATCTTTCGTCAATATTTATTTGGTAATCCAGCCAACAAAAAAACAAGCTCTCCAGCAGACTGCCAACTCTGGGTTGCTTACAATGATCAGCTTTTATTTAATTATGTAAAATGTTTATCCCAAAAACTGTATGAGAAGAGACTTACCTCACTTTGGAGAGATTTGCTCTCACTTCCTGTTGTGTCTACAATTATGTCTGCTCTGCACTTTATGTATTCTTATATCCAACTCCTGTTGAGTTCTCCATAGCACAAAATAGATGAAACGCCAAGAAGAATAACTAGGACCCTCTTATGCTGTGTCAAGTGTGGAGACCTAATTGCTGCAGTGTTCTTCTAGAACTCCTATCTAAGTCTTGTGATTGCAAAGCCTGACCAGGAAACACTTCCTCTGTGCCCTGATGCTGTTAAAGACATAGAGAGCATGAGGGGGACTAAGAGACACCATGAGTTGCATGGTGTCACTGGTAAATGACTGGCACTTTCCAGTGCTGATTGCTGGACTGGAGTGTGGAAACAAGTGCGGAAAATTTAAAAAGCAGGGTGCTATGCATTTATCCAAGCACATGTGTTATATTCATGTCCATAGAGTAATTTTAGGATGAATTTTCACTTGGATAACAAGTACACTTTAAAATACATTTCTAAGACTTAGGTTCGGGTCCTGTATAAATGTACTTACCATAGGCATGCACAGGGTGTGATGGATGTGCCTGTGTGGTACAGATTCCCCCTGCGTCCTCTCTCCCCCCCTGCTGTGCTGCCAGCCTCCCCCCTCTCCTCTCAGGAGTTGGGAAGGGGCAGCTAAATATTTCATTAACTGGCCTCTTTATTTTTCTGAATGAACACGGTGAGTGATCTGTACCGATCGTTCCTGTCTTCATTCTTAACTAAAGCATAGTAAACTAAGTAAAAAAGAGGGGATTTTGGGACTTTAAATAAGGCAGGGACCTTTGGGGTCCCCATCTCAACCCCGGTTCAGTAATTGAAAGGGGGGCAAGAGGTGGGATTTTAAATGAAGCACACAGGAGCAGATAAATAGGTTGGAAAAACCTTTAATTGGTTCAAATTGTCATATAATTTCTTATCTTAATCTATTAATTAATCTATCTCTTATATCTATACACATGGGGGGGGGTTCCCCTAGTTTATATTTACCTGCCTAATCCTATAAACCCTCTAGATCATTTAGGTATGACTGTCTCATTTTTAGATTACTATGGGTTTTATTACTACTACTACGGTTCTGCTCCTGATGAGTGGCTATAAGGCCCAGAAACGCGTAGAGATAATAACTACCGTATACAGTACATATTATGGGCTGCCAAGATTTCCCTATGAATCATTACATGTTTACACTCATTAACTTTTTATGGACGTTATTTCAACATCTTTGTCATCTCCATTAAGAGATACTTTAATAGGTTAATAATATGTACAGGTATCAACTGCAATGTTTAAAAATATGCATCAACTACTCCATGTATTTGTAATTATATGACATTTTTCTGTTGGAATGTTAATCACTGTGCAGTATCAAGTTCGAATTAAATGCAAAAAGTATTAATATATAGCAATATGCATAACATAAGGATATGAAATTATATGACAATTTGAACCAATTAAAGTTTTTTCCAACCTATTTATCTGTTCCCGTGTGCTTCATCTAAAGTCCCGCCTCTTGCCCCCCCTTTCATAGTAAACTAAGTTTACTGCAGGCTGGGACTGGGGAATCTCTGTCCTCAGTTTCTTTCTCTGTCTCAAAAGTGAGACATCAGGGGCCAGTTTAGACCCCTGATATTTCACCAAAGCCCCATAATGGGGCTCCTAAAAAAAATGTAAAAAATAAAAATTAAAAATATTGTAAACAATTATTTAAAAAAATAAAATTGGAAAAATAATAAAACATAATAGAAATAAAAAACTACCAACACTGTCCACTGCCCTACTGACACCAATCTTTGCTCTACTGACACTGTCCACTGCTCTTCTGATATACACCCATGTGTGTTTGTGCTCTGGGGTGCACACCCTAATGTAATAGGCTGCGCACACCAATGGTACTCACCAAATCATTCCTTGATTGTAGACCAGATGAAGAACATTCTCAGCAATTTTGAATTCCCCGTATTCTGGCTAAAGATATTTAAACAATGAAAAGTTTAAATATAAATGATAATGTAAAATGTTGAGTTTTGTTTGGTTTGTCCTAACACTGGAAGACATCATCATGCAGCTGGGGTTAAATCTCAGTCATCAAACAGGCAAATTAAATTATAACTCATTGTCTTGTTAAACAACCAAATATAATCTAATGTAATAGTCTTCCATGCTGAGCGGTGATGACAGAGACGAAGAAATGATCTCTATACACAACATCACATTCACGCATATTAAACAATTATGGAGAGACAAGGCAGTCTCAATGAAATCTTAGAAAAAATTCTGCCGTTCTAGCAGCAGCATGATATATGTTCAGGATCCTATTTGTCTCGGAGATGGAACTAGTATAGAGTTCTAAAACTCAAATAGCAATGGATTTATGGGAATGTTTTCATCCAAGGACATCATTTAACTGCAGCTTATGGAGTCAGAAATGATTTCCCCCACTGCCACCATCCAGGGTGGTGGGTTTGATTGATTGCTAAGAGAAATACAGAGAATTTAAGACAGGCTGATAAGGCCATCTATGGCCATATTATACAATAGATGATGCATCGCAGCTCAAGCCATGACCTGGCCTGTCCTTGGCTGAGACCTGACATGTATTGTGGCCATGTCTACTCTTTGAATCACAATGATATGTTTTCTAGCAGCACTGAAAGCACCAGATATTATCAAATGAAGTGTAATTCCACTGATAGAGTTATGGCAAGACATGTTGGGTAAAAAAAACTTGAGGATATCGCTGGAGGCTAGTTAAAAAATCTTCTGCAATGACATTTTTTAAATAATTTTTGTAATTTTAAAAGAAATCCCATTCTCCCATACTAACTATCCAGAGTGAGTTTGATTGATTGCTAAGAGACATGCTGATGAAGTCACGTATGGCCAAGTAATACAATGGATCAGGGCCCAGGGTGCACAAACTGCATATGGTCAGGGACAGTTCAACATGCAGCCCGGGACATGTCTGAAAGAACCCCATACAGAAGAGAAACCACGGTGGCGAGCACGTATGGAGGTATGTAAGGGATGCCATGTATACATATTTACATAGAAGCCGTGGAAGCACAGAGAATGCAGGTATGAGCACAGCTAAAGGGATGCCGGGGTGCTGTTTTTGTAAAAGCACCAGCAACAGCTAAAGCAGGGATTCTACATACAGTAGAGCCAAGTAAGTAAATGGCAGTTGGATGTTTTGGGGGAGGGGATGTTGAGGTGGGCTGGCCAGATCTCACTTACTCCCCCTGGAGCTCCCTGCCCACAACCTGTTCTCTACCTCCCCACACAGCAAAAACCCAGGGTTGCCAACCGCTATTAAATTCAAGGACAGTTTGTAAAATGAACTGTCTTTTTTACATCTGTCCATGAATGTTTGTTATGGACATGCAGTCTGCATGTTCATAACGGATATTCACAGAAAGATGTAAAAATCACGGATTTACAAAACGTCTGTGAATTTAAGCTAGGTTTACACTACTGCGAGTGGTTGCAGGTGTGGGAATTGCAGCTGTTCCTGTACCTGTAACCACCCGCAGCCAAAACATGCTGCTCTTTACAAACGTGCGGGGCTGACAGTTATTCTTAATGGCACCCCCATGCTTTTAAAAATGCAGTGAGTTTTCAGGTGCGGGAACCGAAGGGTAATTGCATGGTGGAAAAGCATCATGTGATTTGCTGGCCGCTGTGGTTCAAAAATGGTGCAGGAACCCTTTTCCTGCATGAAATGCATGCACAGCAGCCCATTCAAATGAATGAGTTGCCATGCCTGTGCAAATGCAGCCCAAGACAAATATTCCTCCATTGTGGCCCAGGAAAGTCAAAAGGTTGGACACCCCTGCAATAGATGATACATTGAAGCTCAAGCAATCACCTAAGCCTGTCCTTCACTGAGACCTGACATCAATTGTGGTCATGTCTACTCTTTTAATCACCATGATATGTTCTGTAGTAGCACTGAAGGCACTATGGGGTTGATTTACTAAAGGCAAAAAGACTGTGCACTATGCAAAGTGCAGTTGCACTCTGCAAGAGTAGTTGCGTCAGTGCTTAGTAAATGAGCAAAAGCTCTGCTGACTTCCATCATCCAATCATGTGCAAGCAAAAATGCTGTTTTTTTAATCTTCCTTGCATGTGATTGGATATTCTTTGCAAAGTGAAGCCCTATCTAATTTACTAAGCTCTGGAGCAACTGCAATTGCAGAGTGCAACTGCACTTTGCAAAGTGCACAGTCTATTTGCCTTTAGTAAATCAACCCCTAAGTATTACCAACTGAAGTGTAATTTCACTGATAATGTTATGGCAAGAAGCAACTTGAAGAAATTGCTGGAGGTTATTAAATCTGCAACAATGAATAAATGTTAAAAAAAAAAAAATTGTCATGGCCAAAAAATATCCCACACTCTCATACTCACTATCCAGGAGGAGTTTGATTGATTGCTAAGAGCAATACAAAGAATTTGAGAAGTGTTGTAAAAGCCATCTATGGACACATTATACAATAGATTATGCATTGCAGCTTAAGCCAAGACATGACATGTTATTGGCTGAGACCAGACATCAATTTTCGGTCATGACTGCTCTTTGGTTGACCATTATATTTTCTGCAGTAGTATTGAAGGCACTACATATTATCACTGAAGTGTACTTTCTCTGATGAGGTTACAGCAAGGCTTGTTGGCTGAAACAACTTGAGGATATTGCTGAAGAAATAGTTGAAAGATACATTTTTGCCATATACTCACAAATTTGCTTTCTAGATCCCAGCAGCAGCAATCACTCATATACCGGACAATAAGGCCACGAAAGAAGTCAATAAGGAGGATACTTGCCACTGTGAAAATCATATCAATTATGGAAAGTTTCAGCATCTCCTAAAAAAAGGAATTTTACAATGGTAAAGCCTACTACTTTCAGCACTGTGACATCTTATTTTTGAATCTTTGCTTTTTTATATATACAGTACTCTGCAAAAGTTTTAAGCAGGTGTGAAAAAAAATGCTGTAAATTCTGAATGCTATCAGAAATGCTTTCAGAAATATTTCCTTTGTTTTTGCGCATAGTTGAGTCGCTTAGCCTTGTTTCCATGTCTTATGCATTAAAACATAGGAACTGGGGTGCAGGAAAAATGGCAGTAGGTGCTCTGGACTAATGAGTCAAAATGTGGAATATTTGGTTGTAGCAGGAGGCATTTTGTTCACAAAGGGCTGGAGAACGGCACAATAATGAATTTCTGCAGGTAACAGTGAAGCATGGTGGAGGTTCCTTGCACGTTTGGGGCTGCATTTCTGAAAACGGAGTTGGAGATTTGGTCAGGATCAATGGTGTCCTCAATTCTAAGAAATACAGCCAAATACTTATCTTACCACACTATCGGGGAGGCATGTAACTGGCCCAAATATATTCTGCAGCAGGACAACCACCCCAAACATACAGCCAATGTCATTAAAAGAGAAGTTCTGGAATTTTTTTTTAAGAATCATACTTACATAGGTGGATACAGCATCGGTGTCTGCTGAAAATGGGTCACATGAGTGCAGAACGAACTGCACTCCTGTGATCCACAGGAGAAGTACAGCCAAACAAGCTTTGGCTGTACTTCTCCTTTAAGAACTATCTTCAGTGTAAAGAAGAACAAGAAGTCTTGGAAGTGATGGTTTGGCTCCCACAGAGCCCTGATCTCAACATCATGGAGTCTGTCTGGGAATACATGAAGAGACAGAAGGATTTGAGGCAGCCTTCATCCACAGAAGATCTGTGGTTAGTTCTCCAAGATGTTTGGAACAACCTACCTGCCGAGTTACTACAAAAACTGTGTGCAAGTGTACCTAGAAGAATTTATATTGTTTTGAACGCAAAGGCTGGTCACACCAAATATTGTTTCGATATGTATTTCTCTTCTGTTCATTTACTTTCCATTTTGTTAATTGTTAAAAATAAACTATCAACACTTCTATTTCTGAAAACATTCTTAATTTACAGCATTTTTTCACACTTGCCTAAGACTTTCGCACAGTACTATATATATATATATATATATATATATATATATATATATATATATATACACACACACATATATTTGTACAATAAAGTACCATTATATTAAACACTTAGAATTTTGTTGCTTTACAATTCATATGCACCAATAAAGTCTGTTTCTCTATACCAGTGGTTCCCAACATTTCTATGCCCAACACACCTAAGAAATGTCTGGTTAATGTTTGCATCTCGGAATATCATATTTGAGGATGCAGTAGTCTCATTTCTAATTTTTGAACCACAAACTGAACACATACAACATTGCGGGGGAACAAATTGAACTAAAAAAAATTAGTTCCAAATTGTAGGATAATGGATTCATGATCCATTCTTCTAAAATCTTCAGGTCTTCGGCAGCAAAATATCCATCAAATGTTATGAGTTAAACAATATACAATGAATGATTATGTCAGATTATAATGAATTTAAAGGGCAATTCTCTGATCAGTTATTTACTTTACTTATATGATAATTATATTAATTTCTTCTTTCGATTAAATAAACAATGAGGCTACTATCTACGCAACACATCCACCTACTACCACATCTTAAGTCACAATGGCATGACTCATCACTAAGAGCCCTTTCACATTGCAGCCGCGGGCGCGTTAGTGGCGCTTTACCGTCATTTTAGCGCCGCTTTTTCGGCAGCTAGCAGGGTGATTTTAACCCCCGCTAGCAGCCGAGGAAAGAGTTAATAGGGCCCGTGTAGCGCCGCTGCCGAAGCGCTTTGCAGGCGCTTCGGCAGCGGTGCTTATTCATTTCAATGGGCAGGAGCGGTGGAGGAGTGGTGTATACACCGCTCCTCCACCACCCAAAGATGCTACTTGCAGGACTTTTTTTAACTTCCTGCCAGCGCAGCGCCCCAGTGTGAAAGCACTCAGGCTTTAACACTGGGACTGCAGATGAGGCATTTTTCAGGCGCTTTACAGGCGCTATTTTTAGCGCTAAAGCACCTTAAAAACGCATCCAGTGTGAAAGGGGTCTAAGGGACATAAGCCACTCCTGAAAATCCATTTTCCTGAGGGTGTGGGCATCTCAGGTTGGGGACTCCTGTTCTATACTATCATGTATAGGCTAACTCCAAAAAACATTTGTTCTATATAGAGTGGGGAAGGGTCTGAAAGTGTCTCTGTTGGTTTTTTATTTCTGTTTGTTTCCCTATTTGCAAAATTTCTTATTATTTCATAAAGCACTGTCCTAAGGACATGAAGTGGAGGAATGGTGGAAGCAGACAGGAATACAAACACTTATTTTTAGTAGAGAATAGGATTAGAACCAGTTTTTAGGTTATATTGCTGCCCCCCCCCCTCCCACCAGCCACCATTAAATCCTGATAGTAATCTCAGCAACTGGACTTCATTCTGAAGTTCCTAGGAAATATAAGACATTGTTATCAGCTCCATATTTTTACACATAGAGAGTATGTCTAGTCAAAACTTTTGTTAATGGGCAAGAGTGGGACAAATTAGAAGCCTTGTCAGGTTTTTACTTCTTTCTGAAGTTCTGTTTCCCTCACTTAAAGTCCAATCACACCATTCCAAAACACATTTGTGCTGCAGTGTGGCATAGCACATTGAGGGTTATTTACAAAAGACAAATCCACTTTGCACTACAAGTGCAAACTACAAGTGCAAAGTGCACTTGAAATTGCACTGAAAGTGCACTTGGAAGTACAGTCGCTGTAGATCCGAGGGGGACATGCAAGGAAAATAAAAAACAGCATTTTAGCTTGCACATGATTGGATGATAAAATCAGCAGAGCTTCCCCTCATTTGAGATCTACCCCTCAGATTTACAGCGACTGCACTTCCAAGTGCAATACTAAACAAATGTATCAATCTATGTATTTTCCATGTATCTGTACCTTTGTCCAAGTAAATTATGTCATTTATGCTTTGTTTATTAATATTCTATCCATAGAATTTATTTTGACATTCTACTGTGCAACTCTCAAGGCCCCGACGAAGCGGAATTGTCTGCGAAACGCGTAGGAAATACTGCTTTTACTGTTTGGGACCTGCACACCCCGAATTCAAACTTCAAGACTGTAAATTAATTTTACTTGATTTTTATTTATAGAATGCACTGCCTTGTGGCAGAAAAAAAATTGTATCTATTTTTCTATAAATCAACGTATCGGTACTCTACTTTCTACACTCCTCAGAGGAACAATTAAAGTCCCACCTTGTTCCAATCCCCCCTTTTTTAAAACATATTTGCATATTCTCAAGGGATGGTGCCTCTGTAGGAGTTTATGTGATTTCACGTTCACCCCAACCCCTACACATGCACTTCCAAGTGAACTTTCAGTGCAATTTCAAGTGCACTTTGCACTTGTAGTTTGCACTTGTAGTGCAAAGTGGATTTGCCTTTCGTAAAAATAACCCCCAATGTGTATATGAATGTATCCTTATGGTGGCAAGTTTCATCACACAGCAGCTGAGAAAACTGCAACAGGGACACAGGGAGCAATAAAAATCTGACAGGAGTTCCCCTACATTACTGATGAAAATAATTTTTAGTTCTGTCTGTGTTTCCTGTTGGAGATTTTCCATCACTTCCTGTCTGGTGAAGCAGAGGAAGTGGAAGGACAGGAAGTGAGGTGAAATCTCTCTAACAGAACCCTAGATAGCAGGACAGTTTGAAGTATTCCCCATCAAAAACTGAAAAAAAAAGAAAATTGTCTGGGCAAACATTTAAAATGCGCAATATGTTATATAATTGTGTTGTAAACTCACCTGTCCGACATAGGTTTCCCAGCACTCATTTTTATTCATTGGAACCTCAGACATAACCGGGGATGAAGTCTGGTTGATGGAAACCATGATTTTTGTAATGTTCTGATCCATCTCTATTGCAAAAGTGGAATTTCTATCCATTCCATAACTAGGACTGTCTGTGGTTAATACAGGAACTGTTGTGGCAAAAAGTGGGGCTGCACCCATGAAGGTGTCATTGCTACTGTTCTGAAACACATAGTTACATATATTAAAGAATATTCATATAACAGTACATGTCTTTGTTTATTATATTTATACACACACAGTACAGTATATGTGTATTATATATATATATATATATATATATATATATATATATATTTATATATTTAGCGGGTATACACTTTTCTCTCTATTTAAAACTGGCAGAGACACCAGCAGTGTACAGTTCCTTGCGGTCCAGCAGGTGGCGATGTCGCCCTGGGCTGGGGTTGAACCATTGCTGTGTGCCGTGCCTCCTTTTTGTCCTTCCTCGGCAGCAGTATGGTGGGGCGGGGAACCTGCCGTGCTTGCTGGGAGAGGGTATAAGGGGGCCAGCCATCTTTGACACGGGGTCGAGTCCCAGGCACCTTCAGCCTGAGGGGGTTGGTTCGTGTCGGTCCTCTAGGCGGCCTAGGCCTAGAGGACGTCCGGAGGTCGTGTTCCATCCCAGGCACCTTCAGACTGGGGTGAGGTACTTGGATGGAGGTCTGGAGCTCAGTGCCCACCACTGAGTTCCGCGAGGGAAGGAGGTCCTAGGGAACCCAGGGATTGGGTACCCGAATCCGGAAGGCGTAATGGACCGAGGGGAGATACTCACTTGAAGACCGGGTGCAGCAGATTGCCAGTGACAGGTGAGCCTCCCATCGGAGACGGCCTGGAAGGAAACCCCCCCGCTCGGAGACCTCAGCCCACTTTCATGGAGGAAAGTGGAGAGTTCATTGTGTCTGGGCCTACTCGCATCCACACCTCCTTGTTTGTTCTGTTCTTTAAGGGAGTCTAACTGATTGTGCTGTTCACTCGAGAAGAATAAAGGAGTGTTGGACTTTAATGGTGTGGGGCTCTTTTCTGGTGGACATTGTTCAAGGTAACTCCAGGTGCACAACACTGACCCGAAGGTAGAGAAAGAACTTTGCTTACACCGCACAGACATCTGTGGTAAAGGCTTGGCGTGGTGACCCCGCTCTCTCCCCTCTGTGGTACCCCTAGACAAGAGAAAGATGAGCTGATGCAAAGAGGGGAGTGAGGAGGCCGCTACACGTGGGGGCTCGGGTCCGTTATAGTGTTCGTGTACTACGGAATTGAACGTGTTTGCCCGGAGGAGTTACGAGTAGGCAGGCCTTCATTGGCCGAAGTGCATCCCTGCTCGAAGTCGTGGACATGACCCAATGAAGGGAAAGGCCCGTGCAGAAGTGAGCGAGGAAAGGGGGGAGCTCAGCCGTGTGAAGGACTACACGTGGGGGCTTCTATTTGCATTGTGCCACCAGACACACCCCCACCGCTTAGTTCGTGGGCGTGACTCAGAAGGAAAAAGAAGAAAAGCCCGCGAACTGGAGCAAAGGGGAGGAGTCCAATACGTGTGAAGGACTACACGTGGGACGTTGGTGCAAAAACCTTGCAGTGTGCGATGGATCAGCAACAGGTCACCATGTTTGGACATACATCGTGGATTCCGGTTCGCCCTTCTACCACGACACTGACTGCTGCTGCTCCGGTAACAGATACCGGGATCCGGCTAAAGCCAAGGGGACGATTCGCCCTGTATTCATGCATGGACGTTGAGGCCCTGGGTGTGATTTGTCCCGGCTGTTCGGGACTGGTGTGCCAACTGAAGCCGTTCGGGCGATGCGAGGCCTGTGGGGAGTTTCTTTTTGAAGTGGATCCAGCGGTTGAGAAGCCGAGAACCATTTACCCTGGCCGTGCTGCAGGCAACACCACTCAAAGAGGAGGAATCACTGCTTTAACAGCCATCCCTGCACACACTGCAGCGACCGCGGAGGAGGTCGTGAAAACTCATCGGGAGAAATCCGAGGATGCTAACTCGGTCACCACTGTCTCGCAGCGTCCACCACCGGAGAGAAAGACCGGTATGGTAGCCCCGACCAGCGGTTGTGGTGGACCATCACGCCCGTTTACACCCGGCCCGGATGGATCCGTCGGCAGGAGTCCCGGATGTCCCGCTTCAAGTAAAGGCCGAGGTAAGCCAGGCGGAGAGATTTGGTGTGTGGGAAGAGGTGAAAACTCAGTCTCCACTACAGGGTACTTGCCCGCGGAGGAGTGTGACACCTCTGACCTGGAGTCGCTCTCGGATATGGGAGACGACGTTGCTATTGACGAACTGTTTGCAGAGAAGGGCTGGGACAAAGTACCTCTCGTCTCATCCCGCAGAACCAGGGATCCACCCATGTCTACAGGGGATAGTACACCCCGGGTGGAGGCACCAGCGCCTGAAGAGGGGTCCCGTCCCCAGCCTGCCTCTACATCCCCGGTATCACCTACACTGAAGACCGGAGAAAAGAGACTGCTGTTGCGGGCACCTATGCCCAGATCAGATGTGATCAAGGTCCCTCGCCACCCGGACTCAATAGTTTTGCCTGGCGAAGGGGACAGAGCTACTATGCCTCCTTTCGCCAGACTACAACGCCTATTTGGCCAGAAGGTTGCTGCAGAGTACGGATGGGAGTATCCATACTTGTCCAAGGAGCTGCTTTATGAGGTGGAAGTGTGCTGGGAGCACTGGTACAATGACTTTGTGTGGACTCACCTTCAGATTCCACACGCCCGCAGGTACCTGGCGTGTTCTTCCAAGGCCTCTCAGCGTTTTAAGGACTGCAAGGCAGAGTGGATGTTGGGACGGCACATCCATGCAGACAAAGTGCTGATCCGACGCAAGGAAGAAGAAGATGTAGAATATCATCTGGAGACCATGGACCAGCACTTGAAGCCACTTGTTCTGCCACATCCCCGCTTCTACCTGTAGGAGAGAAAAGACTCCGTTCTTGTTGTATGCTGCTGAACTTTCTGGGGCCCGTTGTCCTTGTTACTCAGCGGAATGAAGGACTGTTCCTGTTTTTCTTCACTTTCTAGCAAGAGATCATGGACTCTGGGGTAGATAGGGCTCAAGAGAAGAAGAAGAGTTCCACGAGTGCAGTGTTGCGCACCGTTAACACTTTTCACACACTCACTCTTTGGAGAAAAGGGATTTCTTCCCGGAGAAGTTTCTTTTCTCTCACACGAATACATGTGTCAGGGTTTGTGTGTGTTAATTTTCTTTCTTTTCCCTCTGCAGGAGAGCATCCCATCAAGACCACTGAGTATGGGGTGGGTCTTAGTCAGGATGGGTGGGAAAAGTATAATGTGAATGTGTGATTCAAAAAAAAGTTATGGTTAAATGTTGTTGTTTCCCTTCCCTTTTATATAGAGCTCAGACACAATTGCTCAAGTTGATTAAGTTTTTCAAAAAGTTTTATTTTTGTACAATTTATAGTTGGTTTCTGGACTGGACTATGTCAGCCGTTGAGGGCATAGTTTGCTTCAGACACTGGGGACCAGTGTCAAACCACAGGGGGAGAGTGTAGCGGGTATACACTTTTCTCTCTATTTAAAACTGGCAGAGACACCAGCAGTGTGCAGTTCCTTGCGGTCCAGCAGGTGGCACTGTCGCCCTGGGCTGGGGTTGAACCATTGCTGTGTCCCGTGCCTCCTTTTTGTCCTTCCTTGGCAGCGGTATGGTGGGGCGGGGAACCCGCTGTGCTTGCTTGGAGAGGGTATAAGGGGGGCCGGCCATCTTTGTCACGGGGTCGAGTCCCAGGCACCTTCAGCCTGAGGGCGGTGGTTCGTGTCGGTCCTCTAGGCGGCCTAGGCCTAGAGGACGTCCGGAGGTCGTGTTCCATCCCAGGCACCTTCAGCCTGGTGTGAGGTACTCGGATGGAGGTCTGGAGCTCAGTGCCCACCACTGAGTTCCGTGAGGGAAGGAGATCCTAGGGAACCCAGGGATCGGGTACCCGAATCCGGAAGGCGTAATGGACCGAGGGGAGATACTCACTTGAAGACCGGGTACAGCAGATTGCCAGTGACAGGTGAGCCTCCCATCGGAGACCGCCTGGAGGAAACCCCCTCCCCGCTCGGAGACCTCTGCCCACTTTCATGGAGGAAAGTGGAGAGTTCATTGTGTCTGGGCCTACTCGCATTCACACCCCCTTGTTTGTTCTGTTCTTTAAGGGAGTCTAACTGATTGTGCTGTTCACTCGAGAAGAATAAAGGAGTGTTGGACTTTAATGGTGTGGGGCTCTTTTCTGGTGGACATTGTTCAAGGTAACTCCAGGTGCACAACACTGACCCGAAGGTAGAGAAAGAACTTTGCTTACACTGCACAGACATCTGACATCTGACGCACAGACATCTGTGGTGAAGGCTTGGCATGGTGACCCGGCTCTCTCCCCTCTGAGGTACCCCTAGACAAGAGAAAGACGAGCTGATGCAAAGAGGGGAGTGAGGAGGCCGCTACATATATATATACATATATATATTACACTATATTGTCAAAGGTATTTTGACACATATATGAACTTTAATGGCATCCTAGTCTTAGTCCGTACCCTTTGCAGCTTTAACAGCTTCAACTCTTCTGGGAAGGCTGTCAACAAGGTTTAGGAGTGTGTCTATGGGAGTGTTTGACTATTCTTCCAGAAGAGCATTTGTGAGGTCCGCTCTAATTCATCCCAAAGCTGATCTATCGGGTTGAGGTCAGGACTCGGTGCAGGCCAGTCAAGTTCCTCCACCTCAAACTCGCTCATCCATGTCTTTATGGACCTTGCTTTGTACACTGGTCCATTTCATTTGGTGGAGGGGGGATTATGGTGAGGGGCTGTTTTTCCAGAGGTTGGGCTTGGCCCCTTAGTTCCAGTGAAGGGAACTCTTAAGGTGTCAGCATAACAGGATATTTTGGACAATTTCATGGTCCCAACTTTGTGGGAACAGTTTGGGGATAGCCCCTTCTTGTTCCAACATGACTGCCAACCAGTGCACAAAGCAAGGTCCATAAAGACATGGATGAACAAGTTTGGGGTGGAAGAACTTGACTGGCCTGCACTCAAATCCATTTTGTATAAATTAGCCCTTCTGTAAAGGCCCATACACATGATACGAAAATCGGAAGTAAAATTTCGTCCGACGAACGATCTGCCGAGTTTTGGATCGTTAGTATGGTACTTTCGACAACCGATTCCGGTTTTTCGGCCGACAAAAGCTGGATGTGCAGACTATAAAAATGTTGTTGTACGTGAACTCTATGCCTGATTTTCATTTAATTAGTATGGTTTTCATATGAAAAAAATTGTAATAGCAAGACTACGCATGCTCAGAAACAAAAGAATACCTACAAAACTATTCAACATATTACGTCACTTCTGCAGTTGTATTCTGTCGTAAGAGAATTTTCGTATGGTGAGTAACCTCTTCACTTTCAACATGAGACTAGCATGCAACAAAAAACGGACAAACAGACGGTCGAAAATCTGATCGTGTGTACAGGGCTTTAGTCTCTGAGAGCAAAATACTATGATTCAGCAGTGATTTTTTTAAAAGTACAATACCACATACCAGTAACTGGTGTTGCAAAATAAATTTTTAAGAATACCTGAGACCCCTGGATTTCTACTCAGAAGGAGCCCAAACAGTTTACCAGTGACCAGTGAGACTTTTAATACTTGCTGCCTACATGTTTGAAATAGAACCCAGGCCAGGCCAAGACTGATCTGTTTCCCAGTTCCATAAAAGTCTATGGGGCTATACTGTGAGTGTGCACACACAGGAAGTGGACATAGCATTAAGTGGCAGTGCCGATGATCACCTCTAACCTTTGGTGGTCGCCACACATACCAGCTCCCGGCACAGGAAATTTCCTAGTAACCTATTTACAACTCTCTTAATTAGATCATGTGACATATAGAAGCCAGAAATAAGTTCTTAGTGACAGTAGATGTTCTGTGCTGTGAGCTGATTGCTAGTATTTGGAAGGGCAGCTGTAGATCAGAGGAGATCAGAAGCACTGTCACTTAATGCCAGGTTCACTCTGGAGGGAGTCTTTAGGATAAGCCAAAATGGCACCAATAGCTGGTGCATGTGCAGTAGCAGCAGGAAGGTAATAACATTGTGTTACTCACTACTATGCATGACTGGTAGCACTGATGTTTAACTATAGAGAAGAACGTTCCTCAAGAGCCACACCCAGTGGGAAGCACATCCAGAGTGGTCCATACAGCAGATGAGTCTGTGTTCTAATGGGACGTGGTCTTTTAATCTTTGACATTGTCACCACCTCCCTACCGCCTGGCTTCTGTTGCGGCTCACACAGGCACTGTAATCTTGGACATGGCGGCTCACACCACCAACATCCCCTTTCTGACCTCTGCTGCTGGCCAGGATGACTGCATCTGGAGTTACATCTGGCATCTCCTTGCATAGGTACCACTCATCATCATGCCTTCATCGCTCCCCTCAACACCACTGCATACTCCCATTCTCATCGCCATGCTTGAAACCTCCTTACTATTTCCCCTGCCCTCTCACTACTGCATCTGACCCCCCCATCTCCTCCTCCTGCACTACACCTGCACACTAACCCCCATTTCACCACAGCGCCTGACCCCCATTCTCCCTCTCGCTCTCACCACCACATATCCCACTTCACTCACCACTACACCAAGACATGGCTCTGCACTTGCTCTCATTGCAGAAATGCACACCTCAGCACCATCACTGTACCAATGCAAATCCCTGTGCTTCCTGCCATTGCAGCCTGTTCATTGATCAGACACACAGTTGCTAGTATTATTAAAAGGAGAAAATAGAATGTTCAGATGAATCTACCAAAGTTCATTTAACTTTATGTACAAACGTTTGTACTCTGAGGCCAACAAAGGTTTTGGACATGGCCCCAACATTTCATTTTACCTGTGTACTTACACTCATGATATTAACTTTGTCCAGCAGTGCAATAATTAAACTGTACAGGTTCCCCAAGTACAATACAAGGACCCTTAAAGAGAAAAAAAAGCCCAGAGGGCACACTGGTTACAGTCCTTCTCCACAGATATTTAGACTGGCGGTTGCTGCTTTCTGTATTATGAATACCTACCTTGCCAGCTGGAAGCGTAATGTTGTTCTAGGATGATACATTTCCAAGGCTGCTACCAGCTCAAATGCTGATGGAGCAATCATAGTGATTAGGGAAACCACTACGCTTACCTATAAATAAACATACAACATTTGTATATTATTATTATTACAGAATTTATCGGCGTATAACACGCACCTTCATTTTAAGAGGGAAGTTTCAGGAAAAAAAAATTAATGAAAAAAAAAGAACTTTAAAGCAAAATAAGGGTCACAATCCATCAATGCAGCCTGATCAGTGGCCATCTGCAGTCTTACCAGTGCCCATCGATGCAGCCTCACCAGTGCCCGACTGCAGCCTCACCAGTGCCCATCAATGCAGCTTCACCAGTGCCCATCAATGCAGCCTCACCAGTGCCCATCTGCAGCCTCACCATTGCCCATCTGCATCCTCACCATTGCCAATTAATGCAGCCTGCACAGTGCCCATCAGCAGCCTCTCCATTGCCCATTAATGCAGCCTCACCATTGCAAATTAATGCAGCCTGCACATTGCCCATCGGTAGCCTCTCCATTGCCCATCTGCAGCCTCACCATTGCAAATGAATGCAGCCTGCACATTGCCCAATAATGCAGCCTCGTCAGTGCCAGATTACACAGCGCCGCAATCTCCTGTGTACCCAGCGATCAGTCACACACAGTCCCGCCTCCTGTGATAGACAGAACAGTGGTCCAATGCCGGCCAGGAGGTGGGACTGTGCATGACTGAGCGCACAGGAGATTGCGGCTGTGTATAGCCCGGCGGCGCTCGGCACTCCTCTTCCCTCAGATTTTCAGGGGGAAAAAGTGCGCCAATAAATACGGTATATCTTTTACATTTCTCCCTAAAATATTTTCATTCACCTACTTTGTTCTCTAGACCAGCCTTTTTCAACTAGGGTTCCTAGGCACCCTGGGGTGCCTTCTGAGTTTTTCAGGGGTGCCTTAGCAAAATGTCTACAAATTGCCCAAAAATTGCGTACAAGCCAATAAGTGGATCAAGGTTGCTTTTTTTTTACACAAAGCCAAAGGTTTTCATTGTGCAACATTACAACCTTGGGCACAGGGCCAGTCAGCCGCCAGCATTCTAACAACTGTTGACGTCATTGGTTGATAAGGAGGACATTGGGTACCTGCACAGCCTCCTTTTTTACCCCCCCATCCAGCCTCTTTCTCTGTCAGCACTGGTGTCACGTTAGCTTTGTGAGGGAGAAAAAATTAGGAAGAAATGCTGGAATATTAGTCAGTACCAGTGTGCAAAAGTGTATTTGCTTCAAAATAAAAAATGACCTCTAATATTGGGTGCCCTATGTGTGTGGATTCTGCTGCAATATGTAAAACTATTAGTGTCGTTTTTTTACATTTTAGAAGGGGGTGCCTCAAGATTGTTCATAAGGGGGTGCCCTGACTGGAAAAAGGTTGAGAAACTCTGCTCTAGAGGAAGGTGGTGACTAGGAGAAAGGACAGATGAAGTGTGTTCACAGTATTCAGCAGAGTTGATTGACTAAAAGAGTAGAGGCTGTTCACTTTGTAAAGTGTATTTTCACTTAGCTTAGTAAATATGGAAAAGCTTTGTTCACTTTGTATGTCTTATTATGTACAAAGCAAGTTACAAAAAAAAGAAGCTGATTTTGGCTCATACATGACTGGACAAATCTCTTATGCCTCGTACACACGACCGGTTTTCCCGTTGGGAAAACTGCGATGAGCGCTTTTGGCTGGGAATCCTGGCTGTGTGTATGCTCCCTCGCAGTTTTTTAGACGGGAAAACTGCCAAAAACCGCCGGCAAAAAAAAGAGAACTGGCTCTCTATTTTCCCGTCGGGTTTTCCGACTGACTTTTTCCCGTCGGAAATCCCGAGCGTGTGTATGAGGCATTATTCTCTGAATCATGCAATACTCAACGACAGAATTATTTTTTCAGTTTTGGATAAAATGTGAAAGAGTTACATTTTTTTCAGGTTATTATTTTTTGTCAATTTTCAGATGACTAGATTTAAAGTTCACATTTTCAGAAAAAATGAAAATGTAAAGTAACACGCTTCACCCTCTCCCATCCCTCCAGCCCCGCTGCACTCACATGCCAGCGTTACCCAATTAGAAATGCTCTGATCAGTTCAAGAAGCCCTACAGAAATAAGGGGGAGAAGAGCTGGGATTTAAAATCCCCAGACCACTACACCAGGTGCAGGGGCAGTTATAGCTCATCACTCACAGAGGTAAGTACAGTAGGGACCAGGGGTTGGGGAGGGTGTAGAGTTGTAGCTCACCTTTTCATTTTTTCTGAAAAGGTGAACTAACCCTTTACGGGTAAAACATTAGAATGCTTTAGCTGCTTCTCATATCTGTCTTCTACTCTCAGGGTGGATTTTTTTTAAAGCAGTAGAAGCTATTTGCTTAGCAAACTTAATATGCACTTTGCATGTGAATGATTATCTACTAAATAATTAAGGTAAAGCAGTGTTCACCAAAACCAACCAATCATGTGCTAGCAAAAATCACGTTTTTTTTTATTTCCTTCACATGTGACTTGGTGTTCAAAGTGATCACAGCCTTCCTGATGACGTAGTATCCTACGAAACGTACGTCGAGGCGGTATCTGGTCACGTGTTTTTTTACGCCCACATCCGGCCTGTGTGGCTAGTGGAAGGAGGGAGGTGGAACGCACGCCGTCCATGCAAGTGGACTGATCGCAGCGGATCGCAGCGGATTTTCCCATTTCATTCCTCTAAGAGTCTGCAGCCCCAGTGCCGGGAATAGGCACTTGTGAATGTGAGTAGCCATTTGGCTCTTTTTATGTTTTTTACGAATAAAAAAACAGTTTTACACTATGGAATGTTTCCATCTTAATTTTCCGGTCATGGCTGTATGAGGAGGAAGGATTTTTTCCAGGTCCAATCCATGTGGACAGGCACTACCCTGTAAAAGCGATTTTGACCTACTTTTTAGTTAAAGTGGTCAACTACCTCTGGTAAGCAGGATTTACTACAGCACGTTGGGTGTACATTTTTTTCCTTGGTGAAGGAGCACAATGTACATCACTTCAAGTTTTTTGTCAGCACTGAGTTGTCAGCACAGAGTATTGAAGTCACATGAAAACCTGATTTCTCTTTCAGCAGCAAAATTTGGACATCTTTTCTGTTGATCTTTTGTTTATACAATATATTGGGACACTTATATAGAGTATTCAATATTGCATTTATATAAATTGAGGTATTGGTACATGTATAACCATTTTGCCACTATTGTTTTATATTTGCACATATTAGCGCCCCCTAACCATTCATTCTATACATCACTGGGAGTCATTCACTTCTCAGGGGAGCAGCTTTAGTTTTAGTTTAGTTTCTGAGGTCAATATATTTGACCTGGGCGATTATACACTTATTATTTATTATTTTGTCGCGGAGTTTACTCAAAAATAAAACATTAGAATGCTTTAGCTGCTTCTCATATCTGTCTTCTACTCTCAGGGTGGATTTTTTTTAAAGCAGTAGAAGCTATTTGCTTAGCAAACTTAATATGCACTTTGCATGTGAATGATTATCTACTAAATAATTAAGGTAAAGCAGTGTTCACCAAAACCAACCAATCATGTGCTAGCAAAAATCACGTTTTTTTTTATTTCCTTCACACGTGACTTGGTGTTCAAAGTGATCACAGCCTTACTTTATTAATAGGGATGAGTATGGGCTCTAAGATTGGTCTGAACCCCTTTTTCGGCCAAACCTGGAAAGCATCTGTCACTCCCAGGCCAATCAGCTGTGGATCGGGGATTTCCCACATCTACACATACACATAGGGACGGGGATGTTCATGACACCAATCACCTAATGTGGCCACATGGCCATATTGGGTCAATGTCATTAATAAAATATCGCCATGTGGCCATATTAGGTTAATAATGTCACAAGCTTCCCCATCATGAGCAAGTCGCAAGCATCCCCATCCCTTTGTGCATTTGACTTGCTTAAAGCAGGTTCTGCATTCCCATTAACTTTTATGAGATGCAAAAGTTGTTTAAAGTGAACAAAAACACTGGCACTCACTCTAGTAGACTAGAATGTAGTTTGGAATAGGGAGAAGCATGACCCTTGCCTGTTCTTCCTGCATTATAGATAATTTATCTCACCTTCTATCTCTTGAGGAATGCACAGTGCACATTAGATTCCCGTACCAATGAAAAAGTTTACCATAAAAGTATTTAGGAATAAAAACGTGTTTACCTCATTTTTTTCCCAAAGGGATAGTTCTATTTTTGTGCGTTCGAGCTTCTGTGATCTGTCCACCACAAAATAAATAATATAAATGCTTCCTGCCAGCGAGAGCAAAACTAAAATGTTTGCTAGAATTCTCAGACTTATTGTAACTGCCCTGAAAAAAAAGACACCATTGTCAGACATAATCAGGAGGACATTATATTACAGAGTTTTGTTTTGCTCTTGGAGTTTCTTATTACAAATTTACACGCTGATCTTCAGTGTACCAACAATTAAAAAAAATCACAGATGGACTCAATGCAGCTCATGCTTACATGTCTAAGCAATTATGAACATTGGGAATTATTATGCACTTTTGAAGGTATTTTTTCACAATTTTTTTTGTACAGATCTAGCAAACCAAATGTAGACTACTGACACGTGAAGAAGATTTTGAGAAAACATTACTGATATGTGAATTTCTTTATATTTTCAGTGAGTACACATTGTGAATTATTATTATAGCTCTTACTAATAAATATTTTTTATATATCCGTCGTATTTTACTTGCTTACTATTCCAAATTTTTATGATGGTATACAGATTTATAGATTCTCTCTCCAGTAAATATCTGAACATCATAGAGGAGCATTTACAGCTGTTGTCCAGGTAATTTATTTGCTTTTTTTAAAAAACGAAAGCAAGTGCCCTAACTCCAAATAATCCCGGGGTCCTTTTTCTGTTTATTTATTAGGAAATGCAGTCTGCTAACCCTTGTAGAGGCAGGGTTTCCTGTTAAGGAGACAGGCACTCATGCTAGCTAGCTATGGACTTGGTGACCAGTTCCTTCCACACCCCCCTTTAGTCCTGCAGGACATGTATATGTGATGAAACCCTGCAGATGTCTCTCATGCAGATCCACAAAGATGTGTCATAAGACTAATCCACTTATTATTAAAATAAAAGTTCAGGAATTAAAAAAATATATATACTGTCTTTTTCGCTTAACTCTTCAGATAATGTTGCTCTAGCGTTTGTCAGTTCATCTAATGTCGCTGTCGCAATAGTGCGTTTGTGGGTTGTATCCAGTCTATGTATTTGATCAATCAAGGATTTTATCTTCGACTGTTGTTCCTTGTTTTGTTTGGCTAATTTGACAAATAATTCTCCCCTAATAACACATTTGTGAGCTTCCCACTGTGTAAGTGCTGAAGTTTCGTCATTTTCATTCTGTGAGAAATAGTCCTTTAGTGTGTCATTAAAGTGTTGAATGTTTATGGGGTCTTTTCAAAATGGAAGTGTTGAGTCTCCATGATTTAGTTTTGGTATATTTTTCTGGGAAGTTTAGTGTCATAGACATTGGATGATGATCAGATAAGGTCATGGTTTCAATTGTTGCTTTCTCCAGTAGTTGGAGGTCAGGTTGTGATAAGAGAAAATAATCGATTCTAGAATATTTTTGATGGACAGAAGAGAAATATGTGTAATCTTTAGTTTGTGGGTAGAGTTCTCCAGACGTCATGTAGCATTAGGTCTTGCAGTTGTAATTGTATTTATTTTAATTGGCAAAATCCTGACTTCCCCTCAAACATTTCTTCAAATCAGGGACATTGCTCTCTAGAGACGAATTAAACAAAGAGCTTTACCCAAATACAATCCCACAATGGAATTATATGCAAATCAAACATTTTTTGTCTGAAAGAAAAACAGCCCATTTTTGGTCAAGGCCTCTCACGACCCTAGAAGAATTATGTTTAAAGAAAACTCCACAAAGAGATATAATTTTCACCTTGTATAATTCACTATTTGAGGGTAAAACGGACTTCTCCAATTCGGCTGGTCAAGCTTGGGAAAAAGACCTAGACATAAATTTATCACAAATAGATTGGGAAACAATCTATATGTATGCTCATAAAGGCTCGCTGAATGTAGCCACCCAAGAATGTGGTTTCAAAATCATTACAAGGTGGTACAGAACTCCAGCGCTTCTTCATAAATTTTCACCTCAAATATCCAACAAATGCTGGAGATGCAAACATGAGGAAGGCTTGATGATACATATATGGTGGACTTGCCCAATGATCCAAACCTTTTGGAAAATGGTTCATGAAACGATTAATTTAATTACTTCAGAAGGCCTTAGACTTGATCCAGCACAATACATACTACACCACAACTCGATCCCTAAAAAGCAATATCTTAAATCACTAGCAATGTTCATGATAAATGCAGCAAGACATTGCATTTCCTGTCACTGGCGGTCGAATGTTATCCCAACAAAAAAGGAGTGGTTTCATAGAATAAATAACATTGAAAAAATAGAAGAAATTATTAGCATAGCACAGGAAAAAATAACTAAATTCACATCGATATGGTACAATTGGTTAGAGTTTAAAAACACCCCAGCTTATAAAATACTCAATATATGAAAGATTAGACTATTACACAGTACCTTATAGTGAAAATTTAATGGCGTATATTTCATTAATTCCGACTCATTCCCCTCCCCCTTGTGTCTTTTATTTTTATTTTTTTCCCTTTCCCTTCACCCTCTTCCCCTCCCCCTTCTCGCATATTACTATTTGTATAACTAATTCATTGAAAAAATATTTCTATGCAAGAATTTTTTTCTTTTATTTTTTCTTTCCTTTTTGTTTAAATTGTTTAACTCTAATATATCTGATAACATTTTTATTTGCATGTCAATTAGTAATAACCTAAAGTAAAATGTAATGCATTACTACTGTAATATTATTACATCCAAGAGAATATGTCACTGTTACAATGTTTGTTTTTGATTTTCTGTTCTATCAATAAAAACTTTATGGAACAAAAAAATAAAAAATAAACAATCATGCTCACCTAGACGGCTGCAGCACCGATCCCAGCTGCGTCAGTCCCCTGTAGGCTCAACACTGAGAATTTGGCGATCAAAAAACGCTGACCGCTCAGTTCTCGGTATTCATTTTGCAGTCACCGACCCTCTGCTCTGCCCCTCCAGCACTGATTGGGGCACTGGGCTGTGGAGAAGGCAAGAGCAGCTGGCTCATTCTCCCAGCAGCTCACTAAGAGGGTAAGCCAGCAGCCGACCCAGGCATCTGGGTGGATCCCGACTGTAAAGTTGGGATCTTTCCAGAGCCTGGACCAGACGAGTGACAACAGCTGGCAGTGGGCTTAAGCCTGCTGTCTGCTGGAAACAGGTTACAGGAGTACAGAACAAAGTGTACTCCTGTGACCCTCAGGCACTGTAGGGCCAAAATAGGTGTGGCCATACTTCTCTTTTAACAAGTGTAATGATAAAGTATGTGATAGAAAGTTCTACTATACCAAGCAAATTTATAAAATGGTATTAGGTTGTTTATGTAATTAGTAAAAGAAATGAAAAAGAAAAAGAAAGAAATATAATTATAATTACACATTTTTTTTGAAGGTAGCATCAACTTACATTTTTAATATTGGTATGAGTTTAGCTTGAGGTGGGAGAAATAAAAGTTTGCCCAGTCTTACATTATATTGGGTCATAGACATTACCTTGTGCCAACTGTAAGGGTCATTTCTGGCTTTCAAGCACTAGCAGTAAAGAGGATTATTTTTTAGATTGCTGCTATTCTGTCTACCTTTTAAAAAAAGGTAGACATTTGGGTTTTTAAATATTTACAACACGGCGTGAGGCTGACTAGGCAGGTAATGTCCACCTAGCGCTCTGCATCTACCGGGACTTGACAACCAATATAAAACGAGTTGAAGAAGCTAACTGTACCGGAACGGTAACCGATAGATAGCTAATAATCTCAGGTTCATAGATATATGATGTATAGTGGGAGAAGATCAAGGCTTAAAACACCAAAGGTCCCTGAAGCGCTGACTAAAGCTGTGACTAAAATGACAGCAGCCTCTTCTTCCCGCTCCTCATTACCTCATTCACAGAAACTGAGTAAAGCTCAGTCAGCTTATAATATAGAACCTGAACCTGAATTTGACTTTAATTTGAGTCCGAATATCCTACAAAGTACAGCACCAAATTCAGACCTTATTGCCCAATTTGAAAGGGTTTTACAGCGGGCACTAAAAAACACCTCAGATTCCATCACAGAGAAACTGACGCGGGAAATCCGTGAGGTGGGCAGACGAACATCAGTATTGGAGCAAAGGATGGATGAAATTGATGGAATAACTGCATATAACACAGATGAATTGGAATTATTGAGAGAAGACAATATCTCCCTTAACAACCGTTTAGAAGAATATGAGAACAGAGCCAGAAGGTCTAATCTAAGAATACGTGGTATACCAGAATCTATATTAGACCTCCAACCTACAATAACCGCACTCCTTCATGAACTAATTCCTGCAGTTCCTATTGAACGCTTGGAGATGGACAGGGTCCATAGAACACTAGCCCCCGAAAAGAAGAAGGTCCCCCAAGCGACATTGTTATTAAACTACATTACTTCAATACCAAGGAACTACTTCTGGAAGCAGCACGCAATAAAGATGCTTTGATTTTCCAAGGACACAAATACCAGGTTTTCCAGGACCTCTCACAGCAAACCCTAACCAAAAGAAAGATGATGAAGCCTCAACTTTCCATTCTTCAACACAATCGCATACCTTATCATTGGGGCTTCCCATTTGCCCTACGTTTCACATACAAAGGTAACTCCTACACCTGCAAATCAACTGAAGATCTTATCTCCAAAATGAAAGAACTTCGTCTTTCCATACCTGAAAATACCTCAGAAGGATCCAAGAGAAGAGCTTCCTCAGGTTCTCCCACAGCACAACAAGACCTGTCAGCTCTTCAAGCCCTCTCAAACACTAACAAAAGAAGCCGCTTAGCTGATACACAACAAACTGTCGAAGATCAAATGGACTGAGTCTATTCCAATTGGTGATATAAAAAATAAAAATACTATCATTATCTAGATACTCGGTTAATAACCTGTTATGGCGACCCCTGAGGCAGACTTATCCTCTGTCTCAGCTGGTTTAACACTTTATTGGGTTTCCCAAAAATTATCCACTTTGCATGTGATAATATTCACAGACTAATAGCTATGGAAGAATTAACTACAACCACATTATACAAATATATAGCTGAGTCACAAACTTATGTGATAAAAGAACTGCATGGATTTTATGAATACATCTCTAATAATTTACCTGCTAAAGTGTTACCTCCCTTGCGTGAGTCAGAGAAACGCTTCAGTAATTCTCCACAGTCATTATATACATCCCAGTTATTCTAAATTAATTATATAATCTTTATATTATTTCTCTGCCTCGTGCATGGGACACTACACTTCTTACCCTACACAGATCCTAATAGGAAACTTAAATGGTTATTGTTTTGTTTAAATTTGCCTTTAAAACTTGTTCAGTACAATAAGTTATATGTTATAAAGTTATACAGGTTGTTCGGTTCTCGTAGACAGTCCATTGCACCTCACAAACGTTCCTTACGTGCCTGGTATAATATACCAGACATCCTTTGGACGAAATAGTACCCATTGTGTGGTAACTGTTGCCACACATTGGATACTAGCTCCAATTCGGAGCTCAACTTAAATAATTAACACATTAATAAACTTCTCTTCATCACATTAATACCTGATTTATTATTTCATTTATTCCCCCCCCCCCCAAGAAATAAAATAAAATAAAATTACCCATTACATAACTGATACTTACCTTTTCATATCCATTTTCTTAGCTTTAAACAATTTAACGTACATTTCTACTGCACTCTCCAACTACTACCTACATACTATATATATCCTGTTTAAGCTTACTCATTTATTACCATGACTTCTCTAAATGTGCTTACACTAAATGTACAGGGTCTCAATTCCCCTCCTAAAAGAACGAAAGCCTTTCAATTTTTCTCTTCTCTTTCAGCACATATTGTGTGCTTACAAGAGACACATTTTTCTACTCTTTCCTCTCCCAAATTTTGCCATCGTCGATATCCCCAAATTTTCAAAGCCTCTGCCTCAACTAAACAAAGGGGAGTAATGATAGCTTTCCATAACACTACACCATTTACTCTCCAGGCTGAGATTGCAGACCCTGAAGGTCGATACCTAATACTCACAGGTTTATTATTAGATGCCGAAGTAACCATTGTCACATATTATGCCCCGAACAAAAACCCTCTTGCCTTTCTTTCACACCTATTCACTATTGTAGATACACATAAAAAAGGGATGCTTATAATGTGCGGAGACTCAAACCAAGCAATATACCCAATTCTGGATAAATCCCCTACACCTTCCTCAAACCTCCGCCCCACTTACCAAAACCTGCTCAACCAACATACACTACTGGACACTTGGCGTGAACAACATCCTAAAAAACGACAATATACCCACTATTCCCACCCACACAAACAATTCTCTCGAATTTATCATTTATTTACTAATATCAATTCTGCACACCTTATCCTTCACTCCCAAATTATTCCATGTACATGGTCAGACCATAATGCTACTACCACTACTTTCTCTTCCCTTGTCCCAAAAGCCAACTATCGCTCTTGGACTATAAATGACAATCTTTTAGCCATCCCGACCTATAGACAAACAATTGAAAAAACTATTCAAGAGTATTACACGAATAATAAGTCGCCAGATATTAATCCTTTGACGCTTTGGGAAGCCCACAAACCAACAATAAGAGGAGTATGCCTCAGTCAAGCAGCTCATCTTAAAAAACAGAATAAAATTATTCAGACTAAATTGTAAGAAACTTTTTACAAAGCTTCAGAGGATTTTCAAACAACTCCTTCCCCCAGTAACAAACTAACCTATGATAAAGCAAAGCTGGAACTAGACATTTTCTTAACGGACTCGGCTGAAAAAATCCTTCGAAAATCTAGACATACATTATATATGAAAGCAAATAAACCCACTACCTTTTTAGCTCTAGCTTTACGTAAAGCAGACCACATTAGAAAACCAATACGACTGCAAATTACAAAAAATAATTTTTCTAGCAATCCACTAAAGATAGTAAATGAATTCCAAAGGAAACTGACAGATTTATACAAAGATACCCATAAAATAGACCAAACAAAACTATCCTCTTTACTTTCTACTATTCAACTGCCCTCACTCAACACTAACCAACTTGAATCCCTTGAAAGACCTATTACAACAGAGGAATTACAATTGGCTATAAAAACTTTGAAACTGCATAAACGTCCTGGCCCAGATGGCTTCTCAGCCACATATTACAAACGATTCTCCACACTACTCTCCCCTCTCCTAACTGAAGCTTTTAATTCTCTCCTCTCAGGATATTTTTTTCGTCCTGAATCCCTTCTAGCCTCTATATCTATGATACCTAAACTGAACTCTGACGACACTTCTTGGTCCAATTATAGACCTATCTCAGTACTAAATTTAGACATCAAAATACTAGCTAAGATCCTTTCAAATAGACTTAACCCCATAATAGGGAAACTCATACATAAAGACCAAACCGGCTTCATACCATCCAGACACACGGGAGACAATATATGGAGGGCAACCCTTCTTGCACATATGGCACGTACCCGGCGCATCCCTGCCTGCTTCCTCTCAATATATATCCAGAAAGCATTTGACACTTTATCTTGGGATTATCTAAAATCTATTCTCCAAAAATGGGGTTTCGGAACAAATTTTCTACAATGGCTATTATCACTGTATGATAATCCAAAAGCACATGTTTTATACTCAGGATTTCGATCTGAACCCATAAAAATAGAAAGAGGAACCAGGCAGGGCTGCCCTTTATCCCCACTCCTTTTCGCTTTAGCGATTGAACCCCTTGCACAAATGATTCGTACTAATGTCAATATTAAAGGTCTCGAATTGGGTGGACACCAACATAAGCTATGTATGTTTGCTGACGACATTTTAATTTTTCTCACGTCTCCCCTAACATCAGCACCTAACCTTATAGATACACTTACTAAATTTAGTATGATCTCAGGCCTGAAAATAAACACCCAAAAATCCAAAGCCCTGAATATCTCACTCCCTCTAGAATTATTTACGGAACTACAAGACTCTCTTCCCTTTACCTGGTCTAACACACATATTACCTACCTAGGCATCTCATTTACAGCTGACCCATCTAATTTATATCAAGCTAATTACCCTCCTTTACTAAAACAACTTACCTCATTGATGAAGAATTGGTCCACATTACCACTGGCATGGCTGGGCAGAATAACTGTAGCTAAAATGTCCATATTACCAAAACTTTTATATCTTTTTAGAAACCTTCCAATCCGGGTCCCAGCCTACTTTTTCCGAATCATCCAACGCAAAGTGTTGCAATTTATATGGGGCAAAATTAAACCACGCTTAGCACAAAATACCCTCTTTACTCCTCGAACACAGGGAGGTCTAAGCGTACCCAACTTTAGCAAATACTACTATGCTGCCCAACTTGCCCAACTCCCTAAATATCATGCCACTAAGGAGATTCCACTATGGGTTTCGATCGAATCGGTCGATTGTGACCCCCTTTCACTGGCAAATATCTTATGGCTCCCCCCTTCACTCCGGCGAAGAATTTCTAACCCTATTACCAAACATAGTCTGACTATCTGGGACAGGTTCAAATCACGATTTAGATTACAATCCATACATAACCCTCTTCTTTCCTTCTTACATAACCCTGATTTCTATCCGGCCTGGACCTTCCCATCCTCTTTCTTAACTTGGTCTAAAAAAGAACTAATACGAACACACCAATTTATTGATTCAAATGGAATCATCCCCTTCCCCACACTTAGTGATACCTATGACCTACCTCCAACAGAAACTTTCAGATACTTACAAATTAAGAATTTTTACAGCTAAACAACCCTCAGAATATGTTCACTGATGAACGCACGACATTTGAGCATACCTGCATTACTGACCCACATAAACGAGGCTTGATCTCTGAACTATACAGACAACTATTGCTTCCTATCTCTGAAAACCCTCCACCATACACATCTAAATGGGAATCCGATTTGAATCTCCAACCTGGAAATTTAAATTGGCCACAAATATGGAAAGCAACAAACTCAGCAACACCAAATATTGCTGCCCTAGAAACGAACTACAAGGTTCTCACACGATGGTACTTAGTTCCTGCTAGAATCTCTAAATTCCACCCACAATATCCTGCACAATGCTTTAGAGGTTGCACTGACAAAGGCACACAATTACATATTTGGTGGACCTGTCCCATTGTTCTCATCTTTTGGAAAAAAATATTTGATCTATTATCCACCATGTTTAGCACCACTTTGCAACCAGACCCCACAGTAGCTCTTTTAAATAATAAACCCCCAAATATTACTAACCGACAATTTAAACTGATGTTATATGTAACTACAGCTGCAAAACAATCAATTGCTTTCGCATGGAAAACTTCCACTTTAAGCATTGTACCGGTTAAACATAGAATTAATCAGGCATTAATTCATGCTAAAACAGAAGCGATCTATTTAGATAAAATTGCCAAATTTGAAGCACTTTGGAGCCCATGGATAAATCACCACCTACCACAGGGATTTGACCTTGCACTGGTACTGACTTAATTACAATGTCTTAATCACTATCCAATCCTATTTAGACACATATCCCCCACTCCTGACTCCCTCTGGAGAAATTTCCCACATCCTATCCTCTATTCTTGTCGAATTAGAGACCCACAAAATATATTTCCACTCAATGAAAAAAATGTATATTTATACCACGGATGATTTAGTTCACTGACCTATCATTAGTGACTTTAGTATGACACATAGTTGTCCATTTAAACAGTGACGACCCTCTTTATCGTCAGGACATGCCAAGCCGCCTAGATGGACCTTGGCCCCTGATTCGATTTTAGTCGACCACGACTGTCTTTTTTTTAATATTCCCAATTAAACTATTCATCTCCTTTTATGTATTTCTTATGTTTAGATATCGACAAATCTGATTACAAATGGTATAAGATAAGCTTTCTTATTACATATTACTCCTTTCCCCCTTCCCCCCCCATCCTCCCTTTTTCTTTTTTCTCTCTTCCCTCTTTTTATACTGTTTCATTTAATGATTGTTATTACTTATGCATTTATTTTCAATAATACATTTTCTTTACTCCATATTTATATACAAAATTGTAGAGAAGATAAAAATTCCATCTACACTTATCTACTTATTTTAAAATCTTGTATAACATATATGAACTGTATTGTGTAATCTTTAATAAAATATTTGAAAACGTAAATATTTACAACACATTCACAAAGGCAAAGTGCAATAACTTAATAACCTAATAGAACGAATATTATTTCTTTGGCTGCATTAGTAGTTATGAAATAAATTAGTAAATTAGTATTAATCTAATTTTAAACTTGATCTAATTTTTGTCAACAAGAAAATCTAGGTGGGGGTAGTTACAGATAATAATCTCTAGCAACTGCTTCTACTAATTACTAGACATGTGCACACTGAATATTTCGTTTCAGAATTTAGTTTTCGCCTGAAAAATACATTTATTTAGTTACTCCCGAAATGTGTTTTTATTTATTTTGTTTTGTTAAAAAATGCATTCGTCCGAAAATCCGGATTAATGCCTTGTACACACGACCGTTTTTAATGACGAAAAAAATGACATTTTTTTAAATGATCATTAAAAATGATCGTGTGTGGGCTTTCCAGCAGTTTTCCCGACGAGAATCACAACGAGAAAAATTGGAACATGCTCTAATTTTTCAAGTAGTTTTTTACATCGTCGTTTTTCTCGTCATGAAAAACGGGCGTGTGTGGACTTTAACGACGTGAAAAAAAATGCGCATGCTCAGAATCAAGTATGAGACGGGAACGCTCGTTCTGGTAAAACTAGCGTTCGTAATGGAGATAGCACATTCGTCACGCTGTAACGGACTGAAAAGCACAAGGCTGAAAAGCGCGAATCGTCGCTCAACAAACTTTACTAACATGAAGGGTGGCGCCATCCGAATGGAACTTCCCCTTTATAGTGCCGTTGTATGTGTTGTACGTCACCGCGCTTTACTCAAACATTTTTTTCCACGATAGTGTGTAGGCAAGGCAGGCTTGAGAGGAAACACGAAAAATCACGTAGAGAAAAATGCTGTTTTTTTCAATGACATTAAAAATGGTCGTGTGTACACGGCATAAGGCTTATGGTGTCTGTCGAATGTTCTAATAAGATTCGACGAAGCAGTTAAAATGTACGACGCTGCAATCATACATTTCCGGTTGAATCCTCCGCTCACAAGCTATAGTAGAATTCTAATGTTGTATGACTAGTAATAATTTAATTTCTATAGCCTATGGGCGGAGCATTTGACCATAAATGTCCGCTCGCGGCGATCGTATGTTTTTAGCTGCTTTGTAGAATCTTCATGTCTCTATAATGTCTAATCTTTTCTCTCTATGTCGAATAATCTTGGACTAATAGAGTTAGGTTAGGCACATTAACCACTTAACAACCACCTGCCGACAAATAACGGCGGCAGGGTGGTTGCTTAACTCTGGGAGGACGTTATATAACGTCCTCCCAGAATCGCGCTCCCGCGCGCCCCCTGGGGCGCGCACACGGGAAACTCCGTGACCGCCGGGTCCAGAGGACCCGGCGGATCACGAATCGCGGTAAATCGCCGCTGATAGCGGCCGTTTACCACGTGATCGCTCCGTCAAATGACAGAGCAATCACTTGTAAACAGACCGGCGTCATTTGATGACGCCGGTTCCTCCCTCCCCTCTCTGTACTGATCGGTACATTGTGAGAGGGGAGGGGGAGGGAGCGGATGGCAGCAGCAGCACTGTGGGCTGGATCTGTGACAATTGCAGTCACAGATCCATCCATCCATCCATCCCTGCTCAGCCATCCCTGTGCTATACCCTGCCAATACTCTGCAATACACCCTGCCAATACTCTGCAAAATACCCTGGTGCAATACTCTGCAATACCCTGGTGCAATACTCTGCAATACCCTGGTGCAATACTCTGCAATACCCTGGTGCAATACTCTGCAATACCCTGGTGCAATACTCTGCAATACCCTGCGAAATACTCTGCAATACCCTGCGAAATACTCTGCAATACCCTGCGAAATACTCTGCAATACCCTGGTGCAATACTCTGCAATACCCTGGTGCAATACTCTGCAATACCCTGGTGCAATACTCTGCAATACCCTGGTGCAATACTCTGCAATACCCTGCACAATACTCTGCAATACCCTGCACAATACTCTGCAATACCCTGCACAATACTCTGCAATACCCTGCAAAATACTCTGCAATACCCTGCGCAATACTCTGCAAAATACTCTGCAATACCCTGCACAATACTCTGCAATACCCTGCACAATACTCTGCAATACCCTGCACAATACTCTGCAATACCCTGCACAATACTCTGCAATACCCTCCACAATACTCTGCAATACCCTCCACAATACTCTGCAATACCCTCCACAATACTCTGCAATACCCTCCACAATACCCTGTGCAATACCCTCCACAATACCCTGTGCAATACCCGTGCAATACCCTGCCATACACCGCAATACCCTGCCATACACCGCAATACCCTGCCATACACCGAAATACTCCGCAATGCCCTGCAATACTCCGCAATGCCCGGCAATACTCCGCAATGCCCGGCAATACTCCGCAATGCCCGGCAATACTCTGCAATAACCACTTCCCGCCCTCCGGCCGTCATATGACGTCCTTGACTTTGTGCGGGGATATCTGAATGATGGGAGCAGCTACAGGCATCATTCAGATATCGGCTTTTTCAGCCGGCGATTCCCTACACCATAAGAACAATCATAGTGGCTGTTCCACCGCTTGATCATTCTTACGGGAGGCGAGAGGGGATGTCCCCCCCCCCCGCCGCCCTCCGGTGCTTCTACCGACTCACCGCTACGATCAAAGCCAGGATTGTTGTTTTTTTTTTTGTATTTTTTTCAGGCTTCCCAGCCTAGAGGTGAGATGTGGGGTCTTATTGACACCCCCCCCCCCTCATATCTCACTGTAAAGAGGACCTGTCATGCCATATTCCTATTACAAGGGATGTTTACGTTCCTTGTAATAGGTATAAAAGTGATCAAAAAAATGTTTAGGGCGGAAAAACATGTCAAACTAAAATAAATAAAGTAAAATGAAGAATAAATTTTTTTATTTTTTTTTAAAGCGCCCCTGTCCCCGTGAGCTCGCATACAGAAGCGAACGCATACGTAAGTCCCGCCCACATATGAAAACGGTTTTCAAACCACACATGTGAGGTATCTCTGCGAACGTTAGAGCGAGAGCAATCATTTTGGCCCTAGACCTCCTCTGTAACTCAAAACATGTAACCAGTAAAAATATTTAAAGCGTCACCTATGGGGATTTTTTAAGTAGCGAAGTTTGGCGCCATTCCACGAGTGTGTGCAATTTTTAAGGGCGACATGTTAGGTATCTATTTACTCGGCGTAACTTCATCTTTCACATTATGCAAAAACATTGGGCTAACTTTACTGTTTTTTTTTTTTTTAAGCACAAAACATTTTTTTTCCGTAAAAAACGCGTTAAAAAAATTGCTGCGCAAATATCGTGCGAGATAAAAAGTTGCAAGAACCACCATTATATTCTCTAAGGTCTTTGCTAAAAAAACATATATAATGTTTTGGGGTTCTATGTAATTTTCTAGCAAATAAATGATGATTTTTACATGTAGGAGAGAAATGTCAGAATTGGCCTTGGTGCTCCAGAACGCCTGAAGGTGCTCCCTGCATGTTGGGCCTCTGTATGTGGCCACGCTGTGTAAAAGTCTCACACATGTGGTATCGCCATACTCGGGAGTAATAGCAGAATGTGTTTTGGGGTGTAATTTGTGGAATGCATATGCTGTGTGTGAGAAATAACCTGCTAATATGACAATTTTGTGAAAAAAAAAAAAGAGAAAAAAAAAATCTTGATTTTGCAAAGAATTGTGGGAAAAAATGACAACTTCAAAAAACTCACAATGCCTCTTTCTGAATACCTTGGAATGTCTTCTTTCCAAAAAGGGGTCATTTGGGGGGTATTTGTACTTTTCTGGCATGTTAGGGTCTCAAGAATTGAGATAGGCCATCAGTACTTCAGGTGTGATAAATTTTCAGATATTGGCACCATAGTTTGTGGACTCTATAACTTTCACAAAGACCAAATAATATACACCAATTTGTACTTATTTTTACCAAAGATATGTAGCAGTATAAATTTTGGCCAAAATTTATGAAGAAAAAATAGTAATTTGCAAAATTTTATAACAGAAACGAAAAAAAAATCATTTTTTTACAAAATTTTCAGTCTTTTTTCTCTTATAGCGCAAAAAATAAAAAACCCAACAGTGATTAAATACCACCAAAAGAAAGCTCTATTTGTGTGAAAAAAAGGACAAAAATTTCATATGGGTACAGTGTTGTATGACTGAGTAATTGTCATTCAAAATGTGAGAGCACCGAAAGCTGAAAATTGGTCTGGTTATTAAGGGGGTTTAAGTGCCCAGTGGTCAAGTGGTTAAACCTCAGGTTCGATAGACATAGATCGCTATTGTCACCGCCATGTCGAATCTTCTATCTTTATCGAACTGTTGTCGCAACAAAACTAAAATAAAGCATTTTTTTATGTCGGATCTTTCAGATTTCGGATTCTGCGCGTTTGTGTGTTGCTATGGCAATTTCTAAAGTGACTTTATGATAATAATATAGAGTTTAGGTTTAGTTACAGTGACCCTCCCCCCCCCCTCCATTGATATGTCTGGACATTCTTTGCAGGAAGCAGGAAATGGGTGGGAGGGGCTTGAACATGGGTCAGTCGGTCCTGAGAGATAGGCGAGCGCTTATCGTTTGTTAAAACTAACGCGAAAATCCCAGAAATTCTGACAAAAATGCATTCAGACAAAAACTAATGCACATGTCTACTAATTACACAGCTTACCACCACTGGCTGTACAAAATCTGACTGGAGTTGTATAAGTAGGAAGAATTAAAGAGGAACTTCAGCCAGGTTCCAAAAAAAATTTAAATAAACAGCTACAAAAACTGAAGCTGCTGACTTTCAATAAACAGACACTCACCTGTCCAGAAAGCCAGTACTGTCCTCACCCAGGCTGATTCTTTACTGGTCTTTGGGTCCCCCTCACCGGCACGTTAACTGTGGGAAGCCAACCGGTGCCCTGTGAATGCCCCTACAGCCTCAGCCTCCTCTGGGACCTGTGACGTGTCGCAGAAGCTTTTGGGCAGGAAGAGGGGGGCAAACCTCCAGTCAAATCACCTAGGTGATCCGAGCAGAAGTGGGAGCGGGTACCTGCCAAAACTAGGTTCTGCACCCCCTCCAAAAAAATGTTTCAATTATGGTAGCAGACGGAGGAGGAGGAAGAGTGGAACTTCCCCTTTTGGGTGAAGTTCTTCTTTAATATTTTGTCCAGTTAAAGAGATCCTGTTAGCAAACAGGACACAATAGGGACTTGGTGAAA
Organism: Rana muscosa; assembly: GCA_029206835.1. NCBI lineage: Eukaryota > Metazoa > Chordata > Amphibia > Anura > Ranidae > Rana > Rana muscosa. The sequence goes on from CM055118.1 coordinate 493,775,871, forward strand.
GGAACTACTGAGTGTAACAATGAACCAAGGAGATTGACACTCCTGGAAATGTCAGTTTCTTAGTGGACATCAGTTGAAGATTCCTCTTCAACAGAGTAGTGGCTGGCTGTATCACAGACATCAGAAAAGGTAATTATTCACTCTCTACTTTCATGATTTTACCTGTTTTAAAAAGGTATCTTACTGATAGGGTTGCTTTACATACAATTTTTGCAGTTTGTGGCCTTAATTTAAAAACTGTTACTTTAAATATAAGATTCTATGGCTTATCTGACTTGACTTCTCCACCTCCGATACCCTGAAATGTACAGTATGTTGTCGTCTGATGACCAATCCAGTACCACACCTTGATCATCTCTATACAACCTGGTCTACAAAGTTGGCACAAGTCCTTTCTCCCTCCCACTTCCCGAACTCTTCGGGGGGCTTATCCTCTTTTTCCCCTCCTTTCTCTTTTTCATACCCCCCTTTTTTTTCTTCACCTCCTCTTTTATCTTTTTGAGCTTGTCTTTTGTATTTTCTTTTTTTGGATTTTTAGTATACGTTTATGATTTCTTATGCTTGATATATCTACCCTTAAGGGTATATTACAAACAAAACTATTACATTTGTCATCAACATCCAGCTCGTTTTGTTGGCTAAGAGGTATCCCTCTGTTGTTATTTCAATGATGTGTACAATAAAAATATATATGTCTCTAAAAACTATAACTTTTACAGTTAAAATGTTTTGACTTTCTGGATAAAGTTACAAGGCTGATTAAAGTATTGCCCACTCTATCCATAAACTAAGAAAAAAAAAACTTTGGCTGTAGTTCAACTTTAAGTGGTGCAGTTGTCTAGTATTTTATAATTGTCTACAACTTTGAGACAGTTGCCAAAAATGTCCTTTCCTATCAAGACTATATACATCCTATAGTGTCCCATGCAGTATAATGTATGACAGCTGTAAAGCTGAGTTAATTTGATTTTCAAAGTGCAGAAATTACCAAGTCTATATCTTCATGTTCCAAAATCTGAACACTTTGCAAGGCCATATGTTGGTGGAATGAAAATGTAAAAATTAGATACTTGTAAATTTACAAATGTACTTAAATTAGTCTAAGGGGGAAAACATAGAAAACCCATAAAATTATTATAAGGAGAGCTCTGGGGAATCGTATTTTATAGAAGCAATAAAAGGCAGGCATGCATAGAATGAAACTGAAAAGGAATCTTACGTACAAATTATTGCTTTTTCTTTTCTCCTGTTCTTCTAAAATGGCTTCCTTTATTAAAGACAGAAATTAAAAGGAAATTAGGGAAATCACTTTACAATAGCTCTGGTCTGCAGACCAACACAGTAATAACAGCCAGTGTTATTATGTGCGAACTTAGGCCCCTGGATGAGCATCTGCTGTTTTCATAAAGCTACAGTATTATAGAACAGCTGCCTATCATGTACTGTGATGGGAGCCAACACTCAGAAAGGATTCCCTGGACAGATATGCCTTTTAATGCTTTTCCTGTGACTATGGAAGGGGAGAACTGGCAATGCAATTCAAGCAGTGGCAGTGGAAACTTGGGTAATTTCTAAAATGCTTAAATAATCTCACTTTTCCAACAAAATTGATAGAGTTAATCCCAGCAGAAAAAAAATAAACAAAAACCATTGTACTGTACACTTTCTATCAATTTTATTTCATTATGCTGGTCCCAACCAAGTTTGAAGGCATCCATTAAATCAACAAGAGATGAAGGCTCATTGGCATGGGGAGGTGGCGGCAGTTTACAGTTATCTATATTCATTATTGGAATGTTTAGGAAGATACAGAATTCAAAGAACTAAGGATGCACTGATACCTATACCAGTATTGGTATCGGTGCAAATACTGAAAATTTTCACTCATACTCGTGAAAATGCTCCCGATACCGAAAACCGATACTTTGCAATGTGATTTGCTTTCATACAAAAGGAATGGGTGCAAATCGCACTGCAAAGAATTGCATGCGATTTGAACTGGAATGCGGTGCTATTCTTGTTCAAATCAGGTGCATCTCAAAAAGTTAATTTATTTCAGTAATTTAATTCAAAAAGTAAAACTCATATATTATATACATTCATTACACACAGAGTTAAATATTTCAAGCATTTCGTTAATTTTAATGAGTATGGCTTACAGCTAGTGAAAACCCAAAATTCAGTATCTCAGAAAATTTGAATATTGCATAAGACCAATAAAAACAAAAAAAAAATATTACAGAAATGTTGGCTTACTGAAAAGTATGTCCATGTACAGTATAGCAGCCCTCAAATTTTCCACTCGCCTACTCGCATTTTGCGAGTGAAAAATTAGGGCTTGCGAGCTGGGCTGCCTGGGAGTGGAGGGGGGGCGAGCACCGCCGGCGGGCAGGGTTGATTGGGAGCTGTTCTCCCAGTGATCGTCCCGGTGGAAGAGAGCATGGAGGAAGAGGAGAGCCACAGGATCACCGAGCGATATAGTACGCTGTTACAGCTTACATTGAAATTGCCTCCGCTCTGCTCGCCATCACACACAGCCCTGCCTCCTCCTGACCCCAAGCCTGTGATAGACAGAATGCTGGTCCAATGCTCTGATGTGTTCTGTCTATCACAGGCGTGGGGTCAGGAGGAGGTGGGGCTGTGTGTGACGGCGAGCAGAGCGGAGACAATTTCAATGTAAGCTGTAACAGCGTGCTATATCGCTCGGTGATCCCGTGGCTCTCCTCTTCCTGCAGTCATAACCCGGCCACCCTCTCTCTTCCTCTGCCCTGGCGAGGCGGCAATGTTGGGCACAGTGAGGCTGCAATGGGGCACGGTGAGGCTGCAATGGGGGCACGGTGAGCCTGCAATGGGGGCACGGGGAGGCTGCAATGGGGGCACAGTGAGGCTGCAATGGGGGCACGGTGAGGCTGCAATGGGGGGCACGGTGAGGCTCCAATGGTGGGCACAGTGAGGCTGCAATGAAGGCGCAGTGAGGCTGCAATGATGGGCACAGGTCACGCTGCAATGTTGGGCACAGGTCACGCTGCAATGATGGGCCCAGGTCACGCTGCAATGTTGGGCACAGGTCACGCTGCATTGATGGGCACAGGTGAGCCTGCATTGATGGGCACTGGTGTGGCTGTGCTGAGGGGAACTGATAAAGTTGTTGTAAATATTTATTTTTGTAACTTAATTCTGCATAAAACATTTTAAGTGTCATTTCATGAGATCATTTATGAGGGCGTGATTAGGGGCAGAATTAGGGGTTGGGAGGGGCAACTGGTGGCGAGTAAACCTTGAGGCCTGGCTAGTAGCTCAGGACTTGAAATTTTGAGCCCTGCGGTATAGTATGCACTCAATACTTGGTCAGGGCTCCTTTTTCATGAATTACTGCATCAATGTGTCGTGGCATGGAGGCGATCATCCTGTGGCACTGCTGAGGTGTTATGGAAGCCCAGGTTGCTTTGATAGCAGCCTTCAGGTCGTCTGCATTGTTGAGCCTGAGTATTCTACGAACGCGCGCACCGCCCGCTGACCCTGTACCCAGACGTGATGTCATCTTTGAGTGTCTCTGTGTACCGCTGATCATCATCCCACCTTTCTGGAAGCGCTGGGAACCACCAGTGCAGCCGGATCACGGATAACCATTACCAGCCAGCGAGACCAGGCATGATCCCGGGACAGCGCGGATAATGCTGGAATTTACCGCTCGTTTTTGAGTGCTTCCATTTTTTATCTCATATATTAAATAGTTTCATTGCTACACTTAGAAGGCGTTGCTTTTTGTTCCTTTAATTGTTGGGTCTGGTGTCTCTAATCTTCCTCTTGAGAATACCCCACAGATTCTCTATGGGGTTTAGGTCAGGCAAGTTTTCTGGCCAATCAAGCACAGTGATACCATGATCATTAAACCAGGTATTGGTACTTTTGGCAGCATGGGCAGATGCCAAGTCCTGCTGGAAAATGAAATCAGCATCTCCATAAAGCTGATCAACAGAGGGAAATTTAATCCCTCTTTTTTGATCCTGCCATAAATTTCATCCCCCCCCCCTTTTTCTGATCCTGTCATAAATGTAATCCCCCTCTTTTTATCCTGACATAAATTGAATCCCCCCCCTTTTCTTTTTTTAATTTTCTTTTTTTTTTTTTACCTGCCATAAATTTAATCCCTCTTTTTAGATTCTGCCATAAATGTAATCCCTTTTTTTTTCCTCCTGCCATAAATGTAATTCCCCTTTTTTTTTGATCCTGCCATAAATCTCATCCCCCCTTTTTATATCCTGCAATAAATTTAATTTCTCTTTGTTGATCCTGTCATAAATGTAATCCCCCCCCATAAATTTAATTCCCCCCTTTTTTGATCCTGCCATAAATTGAATCCTTCTTTTTTTGATCCTATCATAAATGTAATTCCCCTCTTTTTATCCCGACATAAATTGAATCCCCCCTTCTTTTTTTTTTTGATCCTGCCATAAATGTAATCCCTCTTTTTAGATCCTGCCATGAATGTAATCCCTCTTTTTAGATCCTGTCATAAATTCAATCCCTTTTTTTTTTGCTCCTGCCATAAATGTAAATCCCTTTTTGTTTGATCCTGCCATAAATTTACCCCCCCCCCCTTTTTTTTTTGATCCTACCATTAATCTTGACCTTGACCAAGGAATAAACTTCTCCCTTGGAATAATAAGGTCCTAATACTGTATCTCATGTAGCATTTTTTTTCTACACACTTCTTTTTAGGCTCAACAAAATAACTTTTTATATTGCCCTTTTTTCTCTCCCCCTCCTCTTGCTGGCTAAAAACAGGTGTAGTCCCCAACCACTTGAATAATTGGTGGTATCAATTAAATATGTTAATTTTCTGTGACACTAACCTGATGGGCCAATTATGCAGAGGTGGAGTTTACATATGTGTATGTGAGCATATATATTTTGCCGTATGTGAGCATATATATTTTGCCATATGTGTTTCAAACTAGCTACGACTAATGGCCCGTACACACGATCCGAATATCGTACGATAAATGTTGTCCGAGGAAGAATCGTACGATAATCGGATCCTTAGTACAGAGCTTCCGTGAGCCGATCATGACAGTTCATCCGATATTATTTTATCGGACATGCGCGAAAATTTTCCTTGTACGATACCTAATCGTACGATTTTTGTTTAGTCAGTATAGTTGTCGTCCGAAAATACAACACAAATACATTACAACACATGACATCACTTCCGATTTTTTTTTATGTCGTACGAGAACTTTAGTAACCTATTCAATTTCTACTTGCGACTATTAAACAAAAAAAGTTGGACGATCCGCCGTCCGATTTTCGTATCGTGTGTACGTGGCATAAGGCTATTGCCGAAACGCGTCAGCATTTTTTTTTTTTGTCACTTTGATGTACCAATAAACGACACTTCAAGGACTACAGTTTTGCCGGCTCTTCTTACTACTGTTGCATTGGAGTGTGTTGGGACACATCGAGCCTCGGCACCTGTGGGTGGACCTGGTGTATGGATTGGGTTGTCCCTGCAGAGCACTGTTACCTTTCTTATTTTCCAAGCACAGTGATACCATGATCATTAAACCAGGTAGTGGTACTTTTGGCAGTGTGGGCAGGTGCCAAGTCCTGCTGGAAAATTAAATCAGCATCTCCAAAAAGCTGGTCAGCAGAGGGAAGCATGAAGTGCTCTAGAATTTCCTGGTAGATGGCTGTGCTGCCTTTACACTGGACCTCATTCAACTTGGATTCTGTGCCTCTCCACTCTTCCTCCAGACTCTGGGACCTTGATTTCCAAATGAAATGCAAATTTTACTTTCATCCGAAAAGAGGAATTTAGACCACTGTGCAACAGTCCAGTTTTTTTCTTTTTAGCCCAGGTAAGATGCTTCTGACGTTGTCTCTGGTTCAGGAGTGGCTTGGCACAAGGAATGCGACAGTTGTAGCCCATGTTCTGGATATGTCTGTGTGTGGTGGCTTGTTAAGCACTGACACCAGCCATGAATGGCCATATCCATTAATATGCTTGGATACAGCACTCTGTGAACAGCCAGCTTCTTTAGCAATGACCTTTTGTGACTTGCCCTCCTTGTGGAGGGTGTCAATGACGGTCTTCTGGGCAACTGTCAAGTCAGCAGTCTTCCCCATGATTGTGTAACTTACTGAACCAGACTGAGAGGCCATTTAAAGGCTCAGGAAACCTTTACAGGTGTTTTGAGTTTATTAGCTAATTAGAGTGTGACACCAGGAGTCTATCATATTGAACTTTTCTCAATTTTCTGAGATATTGAATTTTATGTAAGCCATAATCATCAAAATTAAAAGAAAGGAATGCTTGAATAAATCCCTCTGTGAGTAATGAATCTATATAATATATGAGCTTCACTTTTTGAATTTAATTACTGAAATAAATTAATTTTTGATGATATTCAAATTTTTGGAGATGCACCTGTATATAGCATATACAATTGCAACACAAGTCATATTGTAATTGAACGTTTAAAAAGTTACCTTTCCTTTTCAATCTGCAGCACTAAGTTACTGTAAAATGTAATGCAATATGGCAACTTGGAGGCGTTCTGTAAATAGATGGTGTACAGAATGCCCCCCAGAAATATAATTTCCTGCCTGTGTGATTGGCTTATTGTTTTTCCCAAAAAGTCTGCACTAAGACACAAGTCAGATTTTAGGCATCCTCTGCAACAAAAATAACATTTTTAGTGAGATGCTCCCAAAGGGAAATCACAACTAAAAGGTATGCAGACCAGTGTTGCCAACCTCCCGAAGCATTTTTTACTGACAAAACATGGAAAATGTACGGACAGAGCACATTATTTACTGACAACCTGAAAAATGACAAAACAATCAATATTGAAACAGTATAAACACAATATGAAAACACTGACAATACCCATAACAACTAATGTGCCAGTGGAATGACAAATAATCAGCCCCTGATATTTACAGACAGTTGTAAAAATCACATATTTTTTTAAAACTGTCCATAAATTTACTGACAGTTGGCAACCCTGATGCAGACCCTGCAACTTTCCTCATTGGAACTTTGCACATGCAGCAGCTGATCTATAATGATAAAATAAGTCCTATTCCCATTTATTTTGCGCATGGACACAGAAAAACAGCTATGTCTTCAGAATAGCAAAAGGTAGGAATCTGCAACAAAGTTTGTTAAAATACTTGCAATGTACATAGATAACCAGAGGAGAATGTGAGTTACTCTTTAACCACCTCAATACCAGGCACTTTCACCCCCTTCCTGCCCAAACCATTTTTCAGCTTTCAGCACTGTCACACTTTGAATGACAATTGTGCGGTCATGCAACACTGTACCCAAATAAAATGTTTACAATTTTTTTTTACAATTTTTTCCCCACAAATAGAGCTTTCTTTTGGTGGTATTTGATTACCTCTGCGTTTTTTATTTCTTGCGCTATAAACAAAAGAAGAGGGACAAGTTTGAAAAAACACAATGGGGGTTATTTACGAAAGGCAAATCCACTTTGCACCACAAGTGCACTTTCAAGTGCAGTACCTGTAGATCTAAGGGGGACATGCAAGGAAAATAAAAAACAGCATTTTTGCTTGCATATGATTGGATGATAAAATCAGCAGAGCTTCCCCTAATTTCAGAGCTTCCCCTCAGATCTACAGCGACTACACTTACAAGTGCACTTTCAAGTGCACTTGCAGTGCACTTGTAGTGCAGAGTGGATTTCCCTTTAGTAAATCAACCCCTTTATGTTTTACTTTTTGCTATAATAAAAATCCAATATTTTTTTTTTTAAACAAATATTTTCTTCTTCTACATAATTTTGGTAAAAAAAATCGCAATAAGCGTATATTTATTGGTTTGCGCAAAAGTTATAGCGTCTACAAAATAGGGGATAGATTAATAGCATTTTTATTATTATTATTTTTTTACTAGTAATCTGCGATTTTTATCGTGACTGCGATATTGCGGCTGACATATCGGACACTTTTGACACATTTTTGGGACCATTCACATTTATACAGCGATTAGTGCTATAAAAATGCATTGATTACTGTGTAAATGTGACTGGCAGGGAAGGGGTTAACACTAGGGGCCATCAAGGGGTTAAATGTGTATCCTAGGGAGTGATTCTAACTGTGGGGGGAGGGGACTGACTGAGGGAGGTGACCGAGCGGTGTTCCTCTGTACAAGGGACACACCATCGGTCTCCTCTCCTCTGACAGGACGTGGATCTGTGTGTTTATACACACAGATCCACGGTCCTGCTCAGTTGCTGGTCAATCGCGGGTGCCCGGTGGACATCGCGGCCGTCCAGGCACGTACATCGGGTCCCCAGTGACACGGTGCGCATGCCCCCTAGTGGCCTGGGAAGGCGAAGATGTCATATGACGTCTGTCCAGAACGAGAGCTGCCTCGTCCCGCCGTCAAATAACGGTGGGCGGGTGGCTAGTGGTTAAGTGAAACTTTTATTTTTGTTAATTTTCCTATATGAAGCAAATCTCTCTTCTGCTCCTATTTAAAGGATGTTGGTCAGTCTTGCTATGAAATAATAACTTGAAATATAGCACATGACTGCCGTGAGTGCATTTTAAGACTATGGGGGTCATTTACTAAAGACAAATCCACTTTGCACTACAAGTGCAAACTACAAGTGCAAAGTGCACTTGAAATTGCACTGAAAGTGCACTTGGAAATGCAGTCGCTGTAGATCCGAGGGGGACGTGCAAGGAAAATAAAAAAAAACAGCATTTTAGCTTGAACATGATTGGATAATAAAATCGGCAGAGCTTCCCCTCATTTCAGATCTACCCCTCAGATTTACAGCGACTGCACTTCTAAGTGCACTTTCAGTGCAATTTCAAGTGCACTTTGCACTTGTAGTGCAAAGTGGGTTTTACCTTTCGTAAATAACCCCCTATGTTTGAATGTTACATGAAAATAAATAAAAGTGAAATAAAAGTGACAATTGAGCATTCGAGGATTGGATAAACCATGCACGTTAACTAGCCAGTGCTATTATTATTGTAAATGCTAGAAAATTAATAAGGTACTGAGAAAGTAACTGTCTTATGCCAACAAAGTATGGAATTGGAAAAAATCCTGGACTGCCGCACTCTGTTAAACGACATCTTTATTGGATAAAATCAAATCAAAACATAATCCAAAGTAGTGCAGTCAAGATGAAAAAGAGGAAAACAGGACAAAAGATGTCACTGGCTAACATGTTTCACATCATGAGATGCGTACTCATAGCTATGAGTAAGCATCTCATGATGTGAAACATGTTAGCCACCTTTTGTCCTGTTGTCCACTTGAGTAAGCATCTCATGATGTGAAACACGTTATCCACCTTTTGTCCTGTTGTCCACTTTCTCATCTTGACTACACTATTTTGGATTATGCTTTGATTTGATTTTATCCCATAAAGACGTCGTTTAACAGAGTGCGGCAGTCCAGGATTTTTTCCAATTCCATGCACTTGTGCAGAGCCAGCACCTGTCGGTCTCAGTAGGGCGGAAGCAATCCGAGGGATCAGCAGCTTTTAGAGCGGTATCATTCCTTTATGCCAAAAAAGTACTTACTCTAATGCTGTTAACTATGGCAGCAGTTTTACTTTCGGCAGCTTCTGAATTCCCAATGAGATAATCCCATGCACAGAAGATTCTCCAACAGAAGGTATAGTTCTCATCCGATGCACTCGCCAAGCTCAGCCTAGAGTTCTTTGCCATTCTTGTAAAGATAATCCATGTTTTTTTGTTTTTTTTTGGACAATGTAGTTACATTTATTGTAAAAAAATAAATGGAAAAGATAAATCACCATGTGCAAAGAGCAAGACCAAGTTGTAACTTCTAACATATTTATATGTAAGGGCAGCCTATCTCCACCTATTTCCACATTTTACTACCAAGATATTATCTTTGGAACTAAAATGATGAACATGATTCCTCCTCTTGCCTCTCTCACCCTTCCTAATGTGTACAAAAAGAAAGTAAAAAAATCAGGATTCGGACAAGAACAGAGAAGATGCAGCATGCGTATGTACCAGCTAACTCTGCGCTTCAAAAGGATAATGCTGCTAGACTCCTGCCTGGTCAAAGGGGAAAGGATGGCACTTTCTAATCAAAGTCTTTTTTTTTTGGACATGTTAGAAAGATGGGGTTGGGGTGGAAGCAGTGGAGAAATCTTGTTCATTATTTCAGGTCCCATTTAAGTGTTTTTGGTCATCCCTCATAAATTATTTCTGCAGTTGGTGTTATGTGCTTAAATTTTTACCCCCTATTGAAAAAAATAGAGGCTTAGTGGGATTCATTAAACAGGAGTGTAGCACCCTCCTAGGTAGGTGCTAGAGTAGTTAGAATAGTTTTTGGCCCCTCTGCTTAACAGAGGAGCAGCTAGGTAAGTTTATTTGGACTGTCTGCTTAACAGGAGCCGCGATCGTTTAGTTCTGCTTGCTCAGTGTGCTCTGAAGCTGTTCATGCTGTCTGAAACTTCCCTGTATACAAGCAACCTAGGAAGGTTCTAGATTGTAGGTGGAAACCATTCAGATGAGCAGCAGATTCAATCCCAGCCAATTGGAAAGGGAGGTGCCCCTAGGCATGCTGGGTGTCTGTATTTATATTCAGAGAGCACCTGAGCTCCTGGTCTTTCCTGGAGAGGATTGCATTTCTTTCTGCCATGTAGCCTCAGGTGGGCGACCTGAAGGCCTGAAATCTGGGTGGCTGACCCTGGTCCTACCATAGCTGACAGAGAGAGAGTCTATAGAGCAGCTGGTCTGGTATAATCCCAGATAGCAAGGAAAACTTGCCACAAATTTCTGGCAGTGTTGAATTGCAAATTTGCGTGGCAAGTCTCTAGCAAGAGCAAAGTTGCAGTGGTGAATCTACAGCAAGAGCTCTGCAAGTCTACAGCATGAAAATTCATCCACAGTAACCCCTGTGGTGGTATGACTATTGTACAACATAACTGAACTAGCAGCAGACTTGCAGAATGTTTGCAAAGCAAGTTGATCTGGAGTCATGCAACGTGGATTTACTGAAATTGTGCAACAAACTTGTGAAGCCTGGCAAGTCTAAGAATACCATAGCAAGTTATTTTCAAACTTGCAGCACAATTGCTTACTATCTAGGATGGAGAGAGAAGGCTGCCGGTGGTGCTTGAGGAGCCTTGTGGGTACAGACACCCTAAGGAATCTTAGAGAGTTAACCACTCTTGTGCTCTGAGGCAGCTGAGGTTCCACACAAGACACTGGCTAGTGTTCTGAATAGCCTTGTCTAACCCTGTCTACTACTTCGAAGGGACATTGCTCAGTATTGTAAATCATTCTGTTGCTGCTGGGAGGAAAACCTCATCTGCTTTCAGAGAAAAACTTCACCAAAGCTTCACTTGAATAAGAACCTAGAGTCCTCGTGTGTGGTGGAGTATCCCACTATACTTCCTTCCCTATCCAAGTTCTCCAATAAAACAAAAACAACAAAATCCCCTAGACTGGTTATTGGAGTAACAAGCAGAAGAGTGTGTGCACCTGGCTGAAATTGTGGAGATCCCAGGTAAAAGTACAGCAGCCCCTACGGGGGTACCGCTGCAGGAGTACAATAATATAATACCTAATACTCCAGGTGAACCCCAGAGCAAATCTCTAAAAATTGACTGTAATGATTACAATACATCCTATAGCTAATCAAAACTAACACTTGCACACAGTAAAATACATAACTATCAAATGGTGGTTTGACTGAAGCATGTGATGCCAGGTGTACCAATGGAATGTGTTTTCATTTAATAATTAACAGAAATTGAAATGTTAAAAGGGTTGATTTACTAAAGGCAAATAGACTGTTCACTGCAAGGGATTTTTCACATTGCAAGGGGATTTTCCCTTAGCTTAGTAAAAAAGGCAAGGCTCTAATAAAGTGGAAATGCAGTCTGCTCACATAATTTGTAATAAAAACATATTTGCCATTCTGAAACTTTTCTTCCAACCACTTTGCATATTATTTTAAATATACTGTGATTCTGTACTTGCCAAATATGTGTCAGACATCTCCCTCCACCGAGTCTGTCTGCATCCATTTTAACTGTGGGCAGCTGAAGCTGCTGCCTGTTCACTTCCTGGATTTACACGGACACACAGAGGCACACCTCCAACTCTGAAGCTCACATTGGCCCTCTTATGACTCACCCCCCTCCCTTCCTGGCAAACTCTCACAAGAGTGAGAGAGAGAGAGTTGTGCATGATGTCATAAGCCTATGATAATTACCAGACAAGAAACAGGAAGTGGGCTGTATAAGGTATTTACTGGCAGAAAAAAAATGTTTTACTATCCAAAGTTAGAACAACAAGGGCAGAAGATTTAATAGATGGAAAGATGAAAAAATGACTGAAGTTTCACTTTAACTTTCATTATCCAATTGTGTGTTTTTTCTATTTTCCTGTAATTAGGTATTCTTTGCAAAGTAAATTTTTGCCACATTTACTAAACTAAGAGAAAACTTTCTTGTAAAATAAACAACCTATTTGTTTTCAGTAAATCAGCCTCATAGTGTTTAGTGTAAAGAATCTAAACTGCATACACAGATGTCATTTTCTGGGAATATTATATACACTTAATAGAGGTGATATATTATATTACTTTCTTAACAGTGTGATGAAACTGTAGGCAAAGACTGCCATTCCAACAAGAAAGTACGCCAGCGGCAGACGGTATCCTGCACTTCCAATTTTCCTTTCTCTGCCATAGTAACCATAAAATAGTACAGAGTATTGGAGATAACCCTGGAAAGACACAAAGTCCTATCAGAAAAAGAGAAGACCAGAAAACTGATATTTCTCTAGGAAGTTAATATCATTTTAATGAGAACATGTAAAGACAGAAATATGAGTACCGCCATTGCTTATTTGGATTTTGAAGTTCCAGGCTTGGGGTTTGCCATCCTGATCCTGGCTTCACTATCTAATAATCCATTTGACCTGAACAAACATACATAGAGGAAGTTATAGCTTTTAAAAAGTCATTGATTGCTTACTTGTTCCAAGTCAATGATTCACTAGGTGGTGAGTCCAGCTTCCTAAAGTGTTACTAAACCCACAACAGTAAAATCAGTCTGTATATGCAGTAAAGCATGCTTGTTCTACTCACTGTGGAACCTAAGGGGTTAATCCTCTGCATTGTGTAAAAAGGCTGTTTGATCCTGTCTTCTCTGATCATCCCCCTCTTCCAAACCATCTCTGGGTGGTGCAGAAGCTAGGGGACAAACTGCACATGCCCAGTTTGGTGTGTATTACTAGAGTTTATTTTTTCTTGGGAGGGTGCATGTGATCAGCACAGGGCCAATCAGCACTGTTCAGACAGAGGGTCAGGGGTTTTGCATTCTCATAGTACAATCATGGAAGAATAAAAGCTCCTCCTACAAGCTTTAACCAGACACTGATAGAAGTCACAAGACTGCTGTAAACTGCTGAATAGAAAAGGTATTATGCAGTCTGTATTTACTAAAATAATTGCATTTCTGTGTATTGTGGGAGACCAGATATAGTGAATGCAGAGTCCTGCGTTTAGTAACATTTGATTAATCCTCTGCGTTGTGTAAAAAGGCTGTTTGATCCTGTATGCACAAATCTTCCCCCTCCTGCAGGGTCACACTGGACAAGTCCAGATAAGACAGAATCAGAGCAGGCCTGCTGCACATGCTCATTTTGGTCTCTATTGCTGGAGAGAATATTTCCTGTTTGATCAGAGCTATTCTGGTCACACTATAGTGACATGACACATGTGGGCGTGTATACAGATCCTAAATGACAGCCCAGTCCCTCCCTCCTCCTCCATGCCCAGTAACTAAAAAATAACACAGTGGGTGGGATGTCACATCTTGATTGATGGATGATCCGCCTCTTATAACAGCATGAGGACACAGGCTGTAGTGGATTTCAAGAGGCAGTGATTCCCATAAACAAGATAACACCACTGTACATGTTTTTAAAGCATCAGTTACAGCCTGCAGACGTGCATTTTGAGGGAATAGATATCTCTAAAATTTTAACTATACATATATTTCCCAATTTCTAAATTCATAAATAATACAGATCGTGCCAAAAATGTGTTATGCTTTCTTTTTTTATATTTGTGATCCTTCTTTCTCACTTTCTGTGCCTTTTCTCTTTTTCTCTCTCCCCTGTCATCCTCATTCCACCTGGAACCCCACTACCCCTCTCATCCTCATCCTCATGTTCATCACACCTGGTACCCCACTGATACCTTGCTAACACCCCACCCGCTGATATCCTCATCCTCATGTTCATCACACCTGGCACCCCCACTGCAACCTTGCTAACACCCCACCCCCTGTCATTCTCATCCTCATGTTCATCACAGCTGGCACCCCATTGATACCTTGCTAACACCCCATGCCCTGTCATCCTCATCACACCTGGCAACCCACTGAAACCTTGCTAACACCCCCCCCCCCTTTGTATGATGAGACCTGAAGAGGCCATATCACATGACCTGTAAAGTTCAGATAGGGAAAATCCGATAGCCTCTCGGGGGGATCAGGAAGGAATTTATTCCTCTGCTATAGCAAATTGGATCGTGCTCTGCTGGGGTTTTTCACCTTCCTCTGGAACAACTATGGGTGAAGGATTGTGTATATGGGATTGTATGATTTTTTTTTTTTTTTGGTTGAACTAGATCGGGGGTCAGCAACCTGTAGATCGTGATCTACCAGTAGATCTCAGACAGGTGACTGGTAGATCGCGGTCTGGGTTTGCTGACCTGCCATTCCAGAGCATCAAACAGAGTGCAATGCTGAGGTACTGCTTGTAAAGTTGGAGCTGTAGTAAGGAGCAAGAGCCACATAAGCGGCTGCCTCCTCGGTAGTGCTGGCTCCTGTGCCATGTGGAGTGATACCAACTGCACTCCATCTCTTATCCCGGATAGCGGTCTCCAGAGTGGTGCCAGTAGCAGGAAAAAAGAGATCTTCAGGTCAGTGTGAAGCAATGCACTGGGCATAATAATATGGGGCTGCTTTCACACTGATGTGCTGCGGTTTACCTGCAGCTTTCCTGCGAATTAGCTGCACTTTGCCATAGACTTCTATTATATCCTGCTGTTTTACCACCCCCAACTTTTTGTGTGAATGAGCCCTAAGGTGCCGCTGCTGAATGCAACTAAGGGCTCATTCACAGGTGCTGCTCCTCTGAAAAGCAGTCCAAGTGTGTGTTGATAGGTGGGGAGGAGGCAATATGTTGCCTTCTCACCACCTGATTGAAACGCATGATTGCCATGCAATGCACGCATTTGCGAAACGGTAGTACGGCAATTAGAGGTTTAAATCAGGTGTGAGGAGGAGACACTGTGCCCGGTGATTTTTGACCTCTCCTGTGTTTTATTCAGGTAGATCTCCACCTCTTTAAGGTTGCCTACTCCTGATCTAGATGGACTTGTGTCTTTTTTTCAACCTGACTAACTATGTAATGAGCACATACAGTAAAACCTTGGTTTGAGAGTAACTTGGTTTGAGAGCGTTTTGCAAGACAAGCATCATTTTTTAATAAATTTTGACTTGATATACAAGCAATGTCTCGATATTCAAGTAGCGTCATGTCACATCTGAGTATAAAAGAGAAGAGATTGTAGCAATATGGTTACATTTAATGAAGGTACAACATTTAGCAACATAGTGCTACACTTAGAGGCGCCACTCTTCTCCTTTATACTCTGTAGTTCCTGCTGGATTTTGCTTCTAATCCCCTTGTGGAGGCTTCCATTTGCGATTACACAACCTAGTCACATTTCTATAATCTTTTTATATGGACTATAAACTGAAGGATTTATGAATAAATGGCTGTGGAACGAATCATTTGAGTTTCCATTATTTCTTATGGGGAAATTCGCTTTAATATACAAGTGCTTTGGATTACAAGCATGTTTCTGGAACAAATTATGCTCGCAATCCAAGGTTTTTCTGTATAGCTAAGAAGGAGGCCATGTTATTTAAATGTGCTAACAAATTAATTATCAGTTAAACTTGACAATAGAATCCTTGCCCCAAGTGACCAGATGGTGTTCAGGTCCTGCGCTGATGGAAACTCCTTGTCAGGGATTTTCTTGTTGACAGTGCTTCCAAATGGAGCTCCAGCAAGGATCTGATAACAGAACATATAAGTATTAGCTGGCGTGGCAAGAAAAACATGGTAAAATGAGAAAAAAACGCTCAAAAGTAGAAATGTATGGCATGCAAGTTAAACAAAAAACTTTGTACATATAAATAATTGGATATACTGTACTTACAATATCTATATGGGTTTATTTCAGTGTTTATCGTGTTCAAATAACATAGAGATATAGGTAAAGGGATTTGTATTCAAATCTTAACTTTTCCTGTAAAATTCCTTAATTGCCATTTGATGTTATAGGTGGTCTCACTGACTAATAGAGAGGCTCCAGAGATGGGAATCTCCATTATGGTTTAAACTAGACATTCCCCTTAAAGTGAACTTGTACCTTGCCCATTCAGAGCAAAGCAACAAGAGTTGCTGGAAAACCCACCTTCTGCCCTGCTGATACAGTGGGGAGAACAAGTATTTGATACACTGCCGATTTTGCAGGTTTTCCTACTTACAAAGCATGTAGAGGTCTGAAATTTTTATCATAGGTACTCTTTAACTGTGAGAGACGGAATCTAAACAAAAATCCAGGAAATCACATTGTATGATTTTTAAGTAATTAATTAGCATTTTATTGCATGACATAAGTATTTGATACATCAGAAAAGCAGAACTTAATATTTGGTACAGAAACCTTTGTTTGCAATTACAGAGATCACTCATTTCCTGTAGTTCTTGACCAGGTTTTCACACACTGCAGCAGGGATTTTGGCCCACTCCTCCATACAGAGATTCTCCAGATCCTTCAGGTTTCAGGGCTGTCACTGGGAAATAAGGACTTTCAGCTCCCTCCAAATATTTTCTATTGGGTTCAGGTCTAGAGACTGGTTAGGCCACTCCAGGACCTTGAGATGCTTCTTACGGAGCCACTCCTTAGTTGCCCTGGTTGTGTGTTTCGGGTCGTTGTCATGCTGGAAGACCCAGCCACGACCCATCTTCAATGCTCTTACTGAGGGAAGGAGGTTGTTGGCAAAGATCTTGATATACATGGCCCCATCCATCCTCCCCTCAATAGGGTGCAGTCATCCTGTCCCCTTTTCAGAAAAGCATCCCCAAAGAATGATGTTTCCACCTCCATGCTTCAGGGTTGGGATGGTGTTCTTGGGGTTGTACTCATCCTTCTTCTTCCTCCAAACACGGCAAATGGAGTTTAGACCAAAAAGCTCTATTTTTGTCTCATCAGACCACATGACCTTCTCCCATTCCTCCTCTGGATCATCCAGATGGTCATTGGCAAACTTCAGACGGGCCTGGACATGCGCTGGCTTGAGCAGGGGGACCTTGCGTGCGCTGCAGGATTTTAACCCATGATGGCGTAGTGTGTTACTAATGGTTTTCTTTAAGACTGTGGTCCCAGCTCTCTTCAGGTCATTGACCAGGTCCTGCCGTGTAGTTCTGGGCTGATCCCTCACCTTCCTCATGATCATTGATGCATCACGAGTTGAGATCTTGCATGGAGCCCCAGACCGAGGGAGATTGACCGTCATCTTGAACTTCTTCCATTTTCTAATAATTGCGCCAACAGTTGTTGCCTTCTCACCAAGCTGCTTGCCTTTTGTCCTGTAGCCCATCCCAGCCTTGTGCAGGTCTACAATTTTATCCCTGATGTCCTTACACAGCTCTCTGGTCTTGGCCATGGTGGAGAGGTTGGAGTCTGTTTGATTGAGTGTGTGGACAGGTGTCTTTTATACAGGTGTAGCGGCCTCACCCCCTCTTTCTGGTCTAGGGGTATGTCGTACATGAGGGTGAGATGCGCTATGGCCCATGTCCTCCCCATTGCTGTGGGTGAGGTGAAGGCCAGTACCTGTTATTCTCCTCGGGCCTGTGTGTCTCTTTAAGAACCAAGTCCTGCTGTACTGACACTCCCCTTTGCTCCCATTAACCAGAGTTCCACACACCGATAGAGGGTCCAACTCTTGTTTATTAACACACTCCAATAAACAGTCCTTTTCCAGCCGACTGGTTGAGACCCAATAAACAGTTCAATACGGTGGGGTGAGCAGGTCGAGGCACTATCCTGATAAGTAAACTAAACCACTGTGGATTCACCAGCGGTTGCTAAAGCCCATGGCTTGTGAAAGAACTTAAACCTTCAGGGTCTCTACCAGCGACCCCAGAGAACAGAAACAGGAGTACCTTCGCTGCGTTGTGGCCCCTATCAGGGGGAAATGTCCCTCCAAGAGAGTTACCAGAGGCCCCTCTGTCACCGGGTTGATGCTGCTCCGTCTCTTCAGAAGGGTGACCTCTCCGGCCTCCTCGCCTCAGATACGAGCCCCATCCACCTCAGGGACCCTCGGACAATCCCGCCCTTGCGGGACCCAGTCGAAGTCACTGAGCCCCAGGCCTCCGATGTAGTACCTCACCCTAGGCTTAAGGTGCCTGGGATGGACTCCAACACCGCTCCGGCCAGGCCATGGGCACCTAGGCCGGAACTCCGAACCGCCAGCACCCAGGCCTAAGGTGCCTGGGCGCTGGATGCAGAAGAAGAAGAAGACCTCGTGGCGAGGGCATCTCTCCCCTTTATATCCTCCCGTGACGCCACAGCAGGTTCCCCGCCCCGCTGTACCACTGCCGGAATGGGACAAAAAGGAGACAGCACTGTGGCAATGATTCTACCTTGACCCGCGGGAACATCGCCACCTACAGGTCAAGGAGAATAGCACACCACCAAGTCCTCCACAATTTGAATGGGGTAAATCCCTTCATAATTGACACATCCTGGATCATACTACCACCCAGGTATACCCCCTAAATTTAGACCCCCGCTACACAGGTAACAAGTTCAAACAGGTGCAGTTGAGACAGGTAATGAGTGGAGAACAAGAGGGCTTCTTATTGAAAAAATAACAGGTCTGTGAGAGCCGGAATTCTTACTGGTTGGTAGGTGATCAAATACTTATGTCATGCAATAAAATGCAAATGAATTACTTAAAAATCATACAATGTGATTTTCTGGATTTTTGTTTTGGATTCGGTCTCTCACAGTTGAAGATAAAAATTACATACCTCTTCATGCTTTGTAAGTAGGAAAACCTACAAAATCGCCAGTGTATCAAATACTTGTTCTCCCCACTGTATGTACTTCTCACTCCATCACCTCGTGTAGCCAACTGACCTCTATGAAATTCCCAGTACTTTTGGTATAGAGGGGACATGTGACCCTCTTCCTCCCACATTATAGTGCTTCAGAAGCCATTTACCAGGGGGGAGCACTGCCAAATGGGGGTGGGGAAGAGTCCTTAAAGGAATGTACAGTGGTTTTGTGTATATTCTTTGTATCATAGTTATAAAAAACATAACAATTTAAAACATATTTTTGTGTCAATCAAATATGAATATGCATATTACTATTTAGTATTTTCACAGCCAGCCAGCAGATGGCGCTCTCAGTTCTTTTATCATGTTTTTCATGGTTTCCTTAGCCCCTTTGTTGTTTATAAGCCTAATAACACAAGATGCAATTGGAACTTAAATATATGATGGAATGAGTTACAGCAGTGATCTCTCAACCTTTCTTTCTGTATAACTCTCATGGAGATCTCAACCAGGTACAGAATGTCTGAAAGAAGTTCCTCTGTGCTACCTCGTTAGAAAAGCCCTTGTGCTTTGAGAATCCTATATCATCATGGGTGAAATCTATATTTAAAGTATATCTAAAATATATATATTTTTTGTTTCAGACTGGGGACAGCATTACAACCCCCATCAGGTTTTTATTGCTGTCTCTGTGCCCACTGGGGAGATTCACCTTCTTTATTTGTCCGGATGACCAATATCCCCTGGATAGAAAGTGATGGTAACTCCAAAATGTTATAGTTGTCACCAGAACAATAATAGAGAGGAAATCATCTAATGATGGCACCAATGACGATGGATGTAATTTTCTTTCTCGCACTTTGGAGAGGTTTCCCCTCACCTGTAATGGGACCTGAATAGAAGGTCAGACTATCCACTGTATCCAGCAAACTTGTTACTGTGCTCTGAACAGTAAAAAGTTACGGGTTTGCTTAAACTGGTATTGGTTTGGCTGTTCATTAGCTGGCAATGGTATCAGCTGTAAATGACTAGGCAGGCTAAAAAAATACATGTTATGAACCGATTAAGATTTAATAGCAAAATATTTCCCTGGATATTTCAATTCTTTTCTCATTTCCAGATTTAAATAATATTATATACATCGATCAGCCATGCCATTATGACCACTGATAGGAAAAGTGGACAATATTAATTATCTTGAAAGAAAAGAAATGGTTGCACATCCAGGAATTCCGATTGCCTTTTATTGTTCAAAGTGATAACACCAAAGACACCAACACAAGGTCACGTAGACGCGTTTCACACAAACATCTTACTGCCTGAGCCAAAAGTGAGACATCAGGGGTCTGTTTAGACCCCTGATATTTCACTAAAGACCCCCAACGTGGCTCCTAAAATAATTGTAAACAAATTTATAAAAAGTAATATTGTAAGAAAAAAAAATGGGAAAAAATTATTATAAAATAATAATATATAAAAAAACTACTGACACCATCCACTGCTCTACTGACTAACACCAATCTCTGCCCTACTGACACGTCCACTGCTCTACTGACACCCAAACACCGTCCGATTTTTAATACATTTTAAAATGTTTGTTTACATTTATTTATAAGAGTGTGTGTGCCATATACACAGTATATATATATACAGTATATATATCTACACACATACACACACATGCATGTGTGTTTGAGCTTTGGGGTGCACATCCTAATGCAATAGGCTGCACACACCTGTGCCCACTAGGGTGACCACGTGTCCTGGATTGCCCGGGACAGTCCCGTATTTTGCAGGTCTGTCCCGGGCACATTCATTCCAAGACAATACAGTGTCCCGGAATAAAACTGACACAGCCACCCCCCGGGCCAATCTGATGCCCCCAAAAAAGGGCGCCACATCACCGCTTTACTCACTGACAGTACTTGTCCTGGCTGGGAATGCCTGAAGGAGCACAATCCCCGCCCCCTGTTTGTAAATGGAGAAATCATAAATCCCGCCTCTTGTGTCCAATCACTGTGCTGTGATTCGTTACAGCACAAGCTGATTTTTGGGAAGGGAGGGTGTCCCTGAATGGTAGTTTGGAAATGTGGTCACCCTAGTGCTCATAGTGTTCCTTTTCCTTACATGAATACATGACTACACATGGAAGAATGACTGGTCAAAGACTCATGTCAAGAGATCCTGCCTTATTGTAACCTTTATTCTTAAAATGTCAGTGCTTGTTGAGAGAACAAAAAGTGCATAGAAAAGTTGCCTTCAGTAAGAAGACTTGTTACCACAAGGGCACACTGATACTAGAACTATCCATCAGTTGATGAGAATGGTAGTATGGAGCTCACATCTGTCAAAGCTTATAGGTATCCGCCACGGCGGTGCTGATAAATGCTCTATGGCTTTTATAGAGGTTACAAAGTAGTGGTCAAGACAGAATATAATAAATCAACGGGTGTCTTGTATGTGGGCAACACCTATATATCATCAGATTACTGGTGTTTCTAAGTAGCAGTAAATATATGTGCTGACATTACTATATAAAATAATTGTGGTGATCTAGGTTTGTATGGATGTATTTATTTATTGATAATAATTGAAAAAAACTTGGATTATTAGTTTACATTTTTTGTGTACTGCATGCGTATGAAGATGAGATCTTACCTCTGGTAATACAACAAAAGCTCCAGTCAGTATTGTGAGTACAATGTTAATGCCGAATAACCATCGTAAAAATATAAAGTATGAAGCAACACCTGATCCAAAGTGACCTGATGAAGAAAACATAGGTTGCTTGATGCTTTTAGGCTGTGGAAGCTAAATCTACGTGTTAAAATATCACATTAAATATTTTAGAAAGTTTGGAATGTAAATGAGTGCATGCTAAAGCCTCAGTTTAGGTAAAATAAAAAATAAATAAAAAAAGCAACTCAAGAGAGATTTTTTTTTCAATAAGGATTTTTATTGGCAAAATTCCAATGAAAAAGCAGTATAAGACAAAACAATGCCAAAGTTTTACCATACATGTATGACATTTAGCAAAATTATTATCTTATACAGGGCACATTGTATAAAACATTATAAGTCATAATAAAAAAATAAAAAAAACAAAGAGGGTAGATAGATATTAAGAAGAGATAAGAAATGGGAACAGAATAAGAAGTATACAAAGAAGAAAGGGACGATAGTAAGTTTACGATTTTGTGTTGGACCACAGGTTGGACACTCATACTATATGAGATCTTACTTCATAGACACTGTATGTATTGTTTTTTTTTAATCAAAAAAATCGTTTATTGAGCATAGTAGAAAAAGGTACACAGTCAAATATGGGGTGCAACATGCACCAAACACAAGGATATCACATCTGACATTACTACCACGTAAATGACACATACATGCTGAGCTAATCATCTGGATCCAGCTGAGGGCCCGGGCGTAGAGAGCATCGGGGTGGCCCAGATTGGTGACACTGTAACGCAACTCGGTCAGTGGGTCGTGACAGTAGGAATTGGACTGCAATAAATTAGGACTACAGAGGGATTGGGGGCACAATTAAGGATTAGTCTTGGTCTGTGCAAGTGGACGAGTCCTCCACCCACCTGTCCCAGATCTTATTGAACTTAGTCGGGCAGCCCCTGTGTTTGTAGAGCACTTTTTTGTAGGGAAGGGTGGCATTAACCGCCCCCCTCCACTGATGCATGGTGGGGGGTGCTGGCTTGATCCAAGTGCGGGCGACCTGCATCCTGGCTAGAAACAACGTTTCCTGTAGGAAAATGATGAGGTATTTTTCTTCTTCTGGCAAAGGGAGGATACCAAGGAGACATTGTCGGGGGCAGAGAGAGAGTGGGGAGCCCATGCGATCGTGAAGGAACTTCACCACCTGGGACCAGTATTCCTGGAGTTTGGGGCACGACCATAACAAATGATAGAACGTGCCCAGCGAGTCACCACATTTGGGGCAGGCCGAGCTGTAACCTGGTTTAAATTTAGACAAGCGGGCAGGGGTGAGATAAGACCTGTGTAGCATGTATAGGTGAGTGAGTCTGTCCGACAATTTGGGGGAAGCTAGCTTGGAAGTGGCCAGTGCATCTTCCCAATCCCCGTCCTCCACAGCCCCAAGGTCGAGCCGGTATGCCAGCGAGGTGGCCGATGGCATCAGCAGGTGGTTGTAAAAGAAAGAAATCATCCCTTTGGGGTCACGGCCAAGGATCACGGTCACAAGAGGCAGCGATTCAAGTCTAGGGATGTGTTCTCCAAATTGAAAGGCGAGGGCGTGGCGGAGCTGGAGATAGCAAAACAGCATGTGATTGGGGAGACTAAAATCATCCTTGAGAGCTTGAAATGATCTAATTGTCAAGGACCTGGGTGAGAAAGAGAATACCAAAGACTATCCATTGGGTTCGGTCTGGGACGGTACGCAATTCGGGGAGTTGGGAGTTGTCCCAGAGGGGTGTGTAAGTGTGGAGTGCGGGGGCTTCAGTAATGGTCACAGCTCGTTGCCATATCTTACAGTGATGGGTCAGCATGGTGTTTTTAGCGCCCGGGGGTCCGTGAGTGCCACGTAGGAGGACTTGGAACGGATGTGTGACCTGACCGACGCTCGTAGAACACACTAGAGTCACGTAGCGATCCCTGTCCATCTGATTGAGATAATAGAAGTGCGACAATTGAGAGGCGACGTAGTATAGGGTAAAGTCTGGTAGGGCAGTGCCCCCCAGGTGGACGGGACATTTTAAAGCACGCCGTGAAAGTTTGTGGCGGGATGCACCCCATATTGTTTATGTTAACAAGTCATAAATTGTGTTTTCATGGATCTGATGTTAAACTGGAATTTCATATTTGGATGGTTTTGAATTAAAAATTGATGCCACACCAATTTAATAAACGTGTGCAACATATTTCGGTCCAAATACAAATTTGGACAAATGTTTGCTTTTTCGGAGATTCGGATGCACCTGAATCTCCAATTGAAATAGTAACAAATAGTAATGAATTTTGATTCAATACCGGCAATAGAATATTCCCCCCCAAAAAAACAGCATGCCCCCCCCCCACATCCATACCAGGCTCTTTGGGTCGTATATGAATTCTAAAGGGAACCACATGCCAAAATAAAAAAAAACAAAACAGTGTGGGTTCCCCCCAAAATCCATAATAAACGCTTATCTGAGCATGCAGCCCGGCAGGCCAGGAAAGGGGGGGATGAACGAGCACCCCTCCCTCCTGAGCCATACCAGGTCACATGCCCTCAACATGGAAGAGTGCTTTGGGGCAGCCCATCCCAAAGCACCTTGTCCCCATGTTAATGGGGACATGGGTCTCTTCCCCTCAACCCTGGGCTGTGATTGTGGGGGTCTGCAGACAGGGCGCTTATCAGAATCTGGAAGCCCCCTTTAACAAGGGGGCCCCCAGATCCCAGCCACCCCCATGTAAATGGGTATGGGTAACATAGTAACCTTACACATTCACCAAAAATGTGTAAACCATGAATAAAGACAATAAAAGGGTTTTTGTCAATTCCTTTATTAAAAAATAAAAAACAATGTCCTCCGATGTAGATCCATCTCACATCGCCCCGCCGCACCGCCGAACATGAAAAAAGGAAAAACCTCCAGCCTCGTTGAGCGCTCCAGACGGACTGTCTGCTCCTCCGTCTGGCATTTCTTTAATAGCTAAGGGGCGTAGTCACCCGATGACATCAGCGTGTGACCCCTCCTTGGGACGTCACTGACCGGGGAATGCTGGGTCAATGATGTCACAAAGGGTCACCAGTTGATGTCACCAGATGGCCCCCCTCTTACCTATATAAGAAATGTCAGATGGAGAAGGAGGAGGCAGTCCGCGGGGAGCGTTCGACAAATACGGAGGTTTTTTTTCTTATTTCTGGTTTGGCGGTGCGACGGGCGGCGTGAGATGGATCTACACGGGGGGACATTGTTTTTTTATTAAAATTTTTTTAATAAAGGACTTTTCAAAAACCGTCTACTGTTTTTCTTTATATTTAATGCTTTTTTGGTGAATGAGTAGGGGTACAATGTACCCCAAACTCATTGACATGGGGGGGCGGATCTGGGGGCCTCCTTGTTAAAGGGGGATTCCAGATTATGATAAGCTCCCTGCCCACAGACCACCACAACCACCGCCCAGGGTTGACAGGAAGAGGCCCTAAGGGTCAGATATGGATTTTTTTTAAATAGCCGGGTGACGCCAATTGCAACCGCGAGTCCATTGAAATGTGACTTAACTCATTTTTTTTCTTTAGAAATTTAATTTTTGCTGCAGCATGTTCTACACATGCTACAGATGCGCCACATTACAGGCAGACTAAGGGGACCCTCCAGACACTATATTTAAAGGAATTTTTAATTGTTATTGTTTCAGTTAAAGTGGGAACCCCCACCCAAAAGCACATTGTCTCCATGTGGATGGGGACAGGGGCCTCTTCCCAATAACCCTGGGTGGTGGTTGTGTGGGTCTGCGGGCAGGGGGCTTATCGGATTCTGGAAGCCCCCTTTACGCTGTCTTTTTTCTGAATTTCCTATTGCCGGAATTGTTTTGTTTACATTTCAGCTGTCAGTGGGGAAGCCAGCTGACAACTGATGAGTCATTGGTTGTTAAAGGAGCGGTGGCCGGCTAATTCACACAGAATTAGAATGGGTCGATCATTTTTTTGACAGATCCGAATTTGAATTGTTCTGAAAATTTGGAATTCATTAGAAAATTTATGAACAAAATTACATTTAACGAAAACTGAACAAAATGTAATGAAAATGTAATGAATTCTGAAACCACACTAAACGGATTCCAAAACAAAACTAAATTAGTAACATAACGAATATATACAAAACAAAACAATTTTTCCATTCTGCACATATCTACTATTTAATGTCAATATATTGTTGACTTTCGTTTTCCTGAAAAATCAAAAAAATACGATTGAATATAAATGGACCCCTCTGTGTGCTATCAACTAGTCTGGTGGTAAGAGAAAGATGCTTACAGTAATCACAGTGCAGAATAAATCTCCTTTTTTAAGTTGGTAAAACCTATCCATCTAAGATGACATTTTCCCAGGCTGGCCAAGTATTATGGCTCATACAAATCATATTATATGTTGATAAATCAATTTAATACACTTACTTTCTATCTTCTTTATTCTCATCTCCCAAGGAACAAACAGGACAACAAAGTTGTAGGCCAGGCGAATGAATTTTTTCCAAAGCTAAAAACAAATAATCTGTATTAATTTCGTGACTATATAGTATAATTTGCAATATGTGTGTGTGGTGGGTAAGGTTCATTCTTTACTGCACTCGGGGTTCTAAATTCATATCCCATCAAGCAAATAAAATATAAATTCCTCTGTCTGTTCTGATTTCCTCCCTGATCTAAGAAAATACTGGTAAGTTAATAGATGTTTGAATAAACTGGCCTGAAAATGTGAATTGTAAGCTCCTCTTGGGAGGGGCTGATGTGAATGTTTGTTTGTACTCTATAATCTACTACATAAAGATCATTTCTAGACACAAATCAGAAATAATGTGTGTAGTACTTAAAGAGGAAC
Source organism: Rana muscosa (assembly GCA_029206835.1). Classification (NCBI taxonomy): domain Eukaryota; kingdom Metazoa; phylum Chordata; class Amphibia; order Anura; family Ranidae; genus Rana; species Rana muscosa. The sequence goes on from CM055118.1 coordinate 493,802,626, forward strand.
TGCAGTCTGCTCACATAATTTGTAATAAAAACATCTTTGCCATTCTGAAGCTTCCCTCCGACCACTTTGCATATTATTTGATATATAATGTGATACTGCACTTGCCAGCTATGCTGCAGAAATCTCCCTCCACTAGGTCTGGCTGCATCCATTTTATCGGGGGCAGCTGAAGCTGCTGCCTGTTCACTTCCTGGATTTACAAAGACACACAGAGGCACACCTCCAGCACTGCAGCTCTCATTGGCCCTCTTATGACTCATCCCCCCTCCCTTCCTGGCAAACTCTCACCAGAGTGAGAGAGAGAGCTGTGCATGATGTCATAAGCCTAGGCCTTTTACCAGACAAGAAAGTGGACTGTAAAAGGTATTTACTGGCATAAAAAATATGTTTTAATATCCAAAGTTTAAACAACAATGGTAGAAGATTTAATAGATGGAAAGTTGAAAAAATGACTGACGGTCCGCTTAAAATATAAAGTATTATATGGTATTCCATATTATGTGACTGAAAGGTAATACAGTGGAACCCTCGGATTGCAAGTAACGTGGTTAACGAGCATTTCGAAATACGAGCACTGTATTTTAAAAAATCGTGACTCAGTTCGCGAGTGTTGTCTCGCAAAACAAGCACGATTCAGGCCAAAGCGGTGTGCAGTACCGCTTTTGGCCTGAGGTGGGGGGGCGCCAGAGCCAAGCAGAGCCGAACGTCGCCGATCCAGGCCGATCGGCGCCGTTTGGAAATGCACGGAAAGGCCTGAGGACAGCACGGCTGACCTTGGCAAATCTCGGGTAGGAAGTCTTTCCGAGGTTTGCCGAGGTCAGCCGAAGTGTCCTCGGGCCTGTTCGGTCCGTTTCCAAGGCTCTCTGGCGCCCCCATCTGGCCACATGCGGTATTGCATCCCATTGAAGTCAATGCGGAACAAATTATTTTAGTTTCCATTGACTTCAATGGGGAAACTCGCTTTGATATGCAAGTACTTTGGATTACAAGCACACTCCTGGAACGGACTATGCTCGTAATCCGAGGTTCCACTGTACTTTTCTCCATTAATTTGAAATTAAATATTAATTATAGATGGGCCAGGTGACAACTGCTTTGGCTTCTAACACAAATGAGCCTTTCCTTTTGTTTTCAATGGACAAAAACTGGAAGACGTGGTACTTCAATTTCTACACTAATTTGTCAAAAAAAATAAAAAATTTAGTTTATTAAAAAGAAAACTTTTTACCAAGGTTCTGCTTTGGTAAAATAGAAAAATATGCTTAGAAATGTATACAGGGAACCCAACCTACCCGCTCAGAGCTTCAGATTTCTATCCAATGTATAGGTCTAATGCACCACCCCACCGCACCACCTTCTTTCAGTAATCTGGGAATCTCTTTTCTTTTCTGTTTATAATGCACACTATATTCCCCAAAACACCCTCTGTAATCTTTTTGCTGTCCCTCACATACAGAAATGTTAGATCATCAATGCCTCATCACTAAGAAATTTCTCAAACTTGCTAACTAGATGGAAATCTGTCTTTGAAATATTAGATCAGAATGGCTTCATAATAAACAGGGTAAAAATACTGAAAAGGAAAATAGACCATATCTCAGCACAGGTGAGGAGCTTTGTGGAATCTGCCAAAAGTGGATTACAGAAAAGTTAAATGAAATATTAGTTTTACTCTCAATCAACATTACCTACATTTTAATCTTCATGCTCCATTTAAACGTTTTTTTTTTTACATTTCTTTAGTTGCTTCCTGGTTTCTGACCTAGGCTAAAGTGATGTCATATATCCCAGGAGTCTTAATGGCATTTTTTTTCTTTCCTCCGGAGGAGGGGCTTTCTCAGCTAAGTACACCCTCCTGCCTGCATGCCTAAACTAAGGGCAGATGGATTCCAGGAAGTAAATGCTACACAAATTATCTGCCCTTACCCAAGATGGCCAAGGTGATTTCTCAACAAAATAAAGCATGGAGACATGGATGGATGTTTGCCCACTTACAAAGAAATGAAGGGTCCATAATTTTTATTATCGGTGTATTTTAAATGATAGAAACAGAATATCAACCAAAAAAAATGAAAAAACACAGGATACAAATGTTATAAATTGAGTTGCAGTTCAGCGAGTGAAATAAGTATTTGATCCCCAAGCAAAACATGACTTAGTAGTTGGTGGAGAAACCCTTGTTGGAAAGCACGGAGGAAAGACGATCCTTTTAATTGGTGATCGGGTTTGCACATATCTCAGGAGGGATTTTGGTCCACTCTTTTTTACAGATCTTCTCGAAATCCTTAAGGTTTCTTGGCTGTCGCTTGGCAAATCGAAGTTTTAGCTCCCTCCATACATTTTCTATGGGATTAAGTTCTGGAGACTAGGTCACTCCATGACCTTAATGTGCTTCTTCTTGAACCACTCATTTGTTGCCTTGGCGGTATGTTTTGGGTCATTGTCTTGCTGGAAGACCCATCCACGATCCATTTACAGTGTTCTAGCTGAGGAAAGAAGGTTCTCATTCAAGATTTTACAATACATGGCCCCGTCCATTGGCCCCTCAATGAGGCCAAGTCAGTCTGTGCCTTTAGCTGAGAAACAGCCCCAAAGCATCATGTTTCCACCTCCATGCTTGACTGTAGAGATGGTGTTGTTAGGGTCATTGTCAGCATTTTTTTTCTTCCAAACACAGTGAGTCCCCATCCTCAAGAAGGCACGTGCACAGTCATGCCAATGAACATCTAAATGATTCAGAGAAGGATTGGGAGAAAGTGCTGTGGTCAGATGAGACCAAAATTTTGCTCTTTGGCATTAACTTGACTCGCTCTGGTCGATTCTGGTCCCCTAAAAAAAATGGAAGGGGAACAACCCTCCTCTGTCTGGGGGGATTGGATTGGAGGGCAGTCAAATGTAAACCGACAACAGAGTCTGTTTACTCCTGGCCGCCTATAAATCAGAACGGGCTCTGTCTGTGTCCAATCTGCATAAACTGAGAGGATACAGATGGCTCATTCACCTGCTCTGCCCTGACAGCAGGGTATCAGTGGACAGATCCCCTGCTGATCTCAATGGAAACCGCCTTGTGTGAAAGGGACCTTAATTCCTGATTTAAGAAATACTGATTGGCCTTTGTTACTTTAGCACAGTTGAAGTGCTTACTAGATAATATTAGCAGTTTACAGACTGGTTTCAGTTGTTACCTGGTTACCTACTGGTCTAAACAGCTTTAACCGCTTGCCGACCGCCGCACGAACATTTACGTTGACAGAATGGCACTGCTGCGCAAATGGGCGTATATATACATCCCCTTTAATCTGCCGGCCGTGTGGTCGCGCTAGCGCCGGCGGCGCTGCGCTCGAGACCCTTTTGCAGGCTCCGTGACCGTGCCCACGGGACCCGCGGACTCGATGTCAGCCGGTGTACCGCGATCGGGTCATGGAGCAGAAGAACGGGGAGATGTTAGTGTAAACACAACATCTCCCCGTTCTGCCTAGTGACATGTCACTGATCGTCTGTTCCCTGTCATCGGGAACAGCAATCAGTGACGTGTCACGGCAAGCCACGCCCCCTAACAGTTAGAAGCACTCCCTAGGTCACACTTAACACCTTCAGCGCCCCCTACAGGTTAGCCCCTTCACTGCCAGTGTCATTTTTACAGTAATCAGTGCATTTTTATAGCACTGATCGCTGTAAAAATGACAATGGTCCCAAAATGGTGTCAAAAGTGTCCGATGTGTCTGCCATAATATCCCAGTCACGATAAAAATCGCTGATCGCCGCCATTACTAGTAAAAAAAAAAAAATATTAATAAAAATGCCATTAAACAGTCCCCTATTTTGTAGACGCTATAACTTTTGCGCAAACCAATCCAGAAACGCTTATAGCGTTTTTTTTTACCAAAAATATGTAGAAGAATACGTATCGGCCTAAACTGAGGAAAAAAACGATTTTTTATATATTTTTGGGGGAAATTTAGTATAGCAAAAAGTAAAAAATATTGCATTCTTTTCAAAATTGTCGCTCTATTTTTGTTTATAGCGCAAAAAATAAAAACCACAGAGGTGATCAAATACCACCAAAAGAAAGCTCTATTTGTGGGAAAAAAAATGACATCAATTCTGTTTGGAAAACACGTCGCACGATCGCGTAATTGTCAGTTAAAGCGACGCAGTGCCGAATCGCAAAAAAAGGCCTTGTCTTTGGCAAGCCAAATGGTCCGGGGCTGAAGTGGTTAACTATCACAATGTTAGCAACTATCTACTTTTCAATATAATAATTCTAGAAACAAATATGGTAGTTCCCGTTACCATAACAGCTAGCTAATTTTTCATCCACTCTAAATAGTCCTTTCACACGAAAAAACTTATTGCAGTGCATCTGCTGGCATGTCCATGTCTCATAGGTCCCAATGGACAAAAAGCTCATCAACTAGTCATACATGACTAATACAGGGAAATGACGTGTGTATGAATGTGCACTTATAATTGTACAGCTGGGAAATACATTCCCTCCTCACTGAGGGTTATCTAGTAGCTGCATCTTAGGATAAAGGCTGTGTAACGGCACCCCAAGTATGAAAGGGGTTAACGCCGTTTAGGATATTCCCTTTCCGAACACAAGGCAACTACTGACACTCCACGGTCAGGCGACCGAGACCCAAAGGAATAATTCCCCCCAATAACGAGACACAGCTCTGTTTTCAGGTTCCAAAACAGGGAATGAATCTTTATTGCAAGCACATGGTAACACACTTCTCTTCAAAACACTTCCCTCCCATCCTTGGGGAACAGGGCGGGTTAAACTGTCCAATGACAATGGTGATACAGGTCAGGTGTGTTCAAACTTCTCCTTCAGTAAACAGTCTTAACAGGAGGGGTTGCTGGAGTGATTCCCCCCCCCCCCCCCCTCCTCACAGCAAGACACTTAAACATCCCATAATAGGCAGCCAGACTGTCTACCAAGCTCCAATCCACATCACCACAAACAACAATGAAATGGTCTTTGGAAGCTAGTCTGGATTTAATCTACATTACACAGGCAGACAGGTGGTTGCAGTTGAACACATCAGCATCTCTCAATTAACCTGTTGAGTTCAGAATCAAACAACCAGTAAATAGTCCTTTACAGATATCCTGGGGAATATTGTGGATTACTATTACAGACCCATTGTAAAGCAATCCAAACACATATTCTCAATGTCCATTATTTTCTGGCTCATACTTTCTAAGAACTTCTGGGTTCCACGGGCCCACCCGTTACATCTCTCCCCTTTCGGCAGGAGACTAACAGAGGAGGAGACCCCAGACGGATTGACTCCGAAGTTAGTCCATAGTTCCATTCCTCTAATGCCTGGACAACCCATCAGCGTTGCCATTTTGCTTACCAGGTCAGTAGCGGATGGTGAAGTTGTAAGGTTACAGGGCGAATAATGGAATTCAGTTCTGGAACAGTCACTTGCTTTGCTCTCTCAATGGCTCCCAAAACTTGTTGCTGACGCTCTTAGGAGAGGTAAGGCAAAACCTGGCCGCAAATCCCATTTAACCTTTTGACAATTTCAGCCTGTTTGTGCATTTCAATGTTCAAGCCATGGGACATCTCATAATACATGACGTAGTGTCGTTGCATCTCCGATTTCTCACTGGCCAACTGGTCACATTCCAATTTTAGACTGTGATATTGTGCCTGATCTAAGCTACATGTCGGGGAAAATAGTCTTACCCAGGTCTCGGCAGCAAGCGGGTCGGTTCCAGCAGCACAGGTCTGGGCACAGGTAATCACTGGGTTGGCTTCAGCGGGGCCCATCGGGGCGTAAGCAGAAACGAGGGCGCCAAATCATTCCCCAGTAGTACATCCGCTGGCAAATCCTTCATCACCCCCACATTCACGTGTCCCGAACCAACCCCCCAATCCAGGTGAACACGGGCAACGGGTAGCCGGAAGACGGTGCCTCCCGCTACTCTTACGGCTACAGTGTCTCCGGTATGTTGGCTCTCTGGGATGAGATTCTTCTGTAGTAGGGTCATGGTGGCACCAGTATCACATAGGCCATTGGCTACCTTTCCATTGACCCAGACAGTCTGCCTGTGTTGCTGCCGGTTGTCCCGGTTAGCTGCTTGTATTGGATCAGCCTCGTGCAGGATGCCCCAATGTTCTTCCTCCTCAACGCAGTGGGCCGCAGGCATCGATGTGTGGGGGTTCCCTTTTGCTGGCTGTCTCCATCACTGGGACTGCCTGGCTGGATTCAACGGACAGTCTGGCTTTTTGTGCACTAGCTGTTTACACCCGAAACACCTGATGGGTTGTGAGTAGCCCTGGGAGTTGGACCTGGGCTGCTGAGAATAAGTGGCCGCTGGAGGTGGTGCTGTAGGGTGGCACGACTGGGGTTGGTAGGCGATAGCCGGAGGGGGTGCCGCTGATCGATAATCCACCCGAGCTGTTGTCTTGACCACAGGGTTATCCAGTTTGCAGACGTCTTTATATTCATCCGCCAGGCGAGCTGCTTCAGGCAAGGTGAAAGGTTTTCGGTCCCGGACCCACTCTCTGACTTCCAGGGACACTTTGTCAAAGAAGTGCTCCAGCAGGAACACCTGCAGCACCTCTTCCCCAGATTCTGCTTGGCATCCAGTGACCCAGTGGGATGCCGTGCGGTGTAGGCGGCATGCCCACTCGGTATACAAGTCTGCAGTCTGCTTGCTCGTCTCTCGGAACCGCCTCCGGTATGCCTCCGGTGTGCATACCTGGCCAAAAGTGCTTCTTTTACCAGTCCATAGTTCATAATATCCTCATCTGGGATGGCCCTGAATGCTTCACTGGCCCGGCCGGACAGTTTCCCAGACAAAATGGTAACCCATTCCTCTGTGGGCACCTGGTGTAGGGCACATTGCCGTTCAAAATCGGCAAGGTACCCATTGATCTCCCCTTCAGTTTCAATGACATTTTTAAAAGCTGCAAAATGTATCTTTCTCCTTTCAGTTGGTGCTCCTCTGACTTCTGCTGCTGCAGCACCTCTTTGCTGTAGCCAATTTGCGTCCACAGCCGCTATAACTCAGTCTATGATCTCCGCTGTAGGGTTAGGACCATAATATGCCAGTCTTATGTTAACAGCCCGATCAAAACTTGCCTCTTCGGGTGTCCTGTTTGTTACGCTGGGCCTTTCGGTTATGTTGGGTCTTTCAGCTCCATCCATTTCGACTCATTCTGCGATTAATGTCCCTTTCCTTACGGTTGTTGGCCGGTCGGCCCGGTTCTCCAGTAAGTCCTTGAGGGAAGAGAGCTTTAGCCATCCCTACTGTGCTTCCATTGTCCTGTGTCCTCTTGTAGCTGTCCTTATAGGCTGTGGGAATCATCCCGCTGCTTTGCCACCAATGTAACAGCACCCCAAGTATGAAAGGGGCTAACTCCGTTTAGGATATTCCCTTTCCGAACACAAGGCAACTACTGACACTCCACAGTCAGGCGACCGAGACCCATAGGATTAATTCCCCCCAATAATGAGACACAGCTCTGTTTTCAGGTTCCAAAACAGGGAATGAATCTTTATTGCAAGCACATGGTAACACACTTCTCTTCAAAACACTTCCCTCCCATCCTTGGGGAACAGGGCGGGTTAAACTGTTCAATGACAATGGTGATACAGGTCAGGTGTGTTCAAACTTCTCCTTCAGTAAACGGTCTTAGCAGGAGGGGCTGCTGGAGTGATTCCCCCCCCCCTTTCCTCATATAGGGTGTTGCCATCTTTTTTTAGCTAGCTGTGTATAGGAAATAGGCTGCCCCAACCACATGTAAATGATGACAACTACATTATTGGCTGTATCCTTTTTCACTAACCCTGTTATATGATAACCAGGTTTCACAGCAGTGTGCGGAATTGAACTTGGTATGACAACTGCGTTACACCCAGAGCTAACATTAGATAAAGCAGTCACCTATTCAACAACTAGCTAAACTTACAATTATTTTGGCAGGTAAACATGCATGCATTTCAGCTGTGTGTTAGCTGTTTACCTGCACTCTCACTTTAAAGTCCAACTCCAGACACAGGGAAAAACTACCCATGTTAGTTTTTGCCTAGGAGTGTAGGGATAATGCAAAATGCTAGCCTTATTACTCCATCCAGCAGGGTCATTTCAGCAGTGCAACTTGTCTCGCAAAGCCCCCCCCCTAAGGTGCTCCTGGCTGTGGTCCCATTCCTGCCTCCCCCACATACAATACAGGATTAATAACCCTGAATTTTACACGTTGATGCCCAAGGGACTGCCCACAACCGGAAGTATAAGAGGGAGAGGAGGGCAGAGCCAGAGCCAGAAGGAGCTGGCTGAAGCGGGCCCTCTAGATGTAACAAGCATTTAGGTTTAGTTCATTTTTACCAAAAAACTGCAAATGCAGAAAAGAGATGTCTGTAGATTAAATAAAGCTGTGCAGCTTTGACCAAAATTGAATAATGCCTTTGCTATAGGTGTAGGCCATTTACGTACAGTACTTCATGTAGAATGACCAGAAAACTCCCAGGATGTTGCTAGGGTGTTGCTAAGTGAGGTCTAGCTATTACTGCTCATCTTCACCATCACAGGAGCAAGCTCTTTCTCTCATTCAAACCTCCTCACAGGCACTTTCTCTCCCCTGATGCAGTAGCTCTGAGCTCAGAGTTTGAGAACTTACTCCTTAGATGGTGAAGCAATGCTTAGCAACATACTGGGAGTTCTCAGGTCATGCCTTATGAGGTAGGGAAATTACCTACACCTATAGCAAGGGCTTTATTCAACTTTAGTCAGAGCTGCACAGTTTGTTTTTATCTACAGATGCCCCTTACCTGCATAGGCAGTTTTTAGTAAAGGTGAACTAACCCTTTAACTCATGTTGTTTGTATATTGTAAGGGTCCTGACCAGATTCCTTGGGCCAGAGCACCCCAGTAGTGGGCTTAGCACTATATGGCCATATGGTGTAACTAAATCCCCATATTTTGTAATATGTTCAGATGTTTTAAATAGCCTTGCAGGATTTAAATGTAATTTCTGTATGTGTGCGCTGTAATCTATTTTATTCTGTTTGCGGTCTTATAGCAGCACCATCTTGAATGTAAACACATTTCTAGGGTGTGCCCCCCAAGTCTATTGTTTGTTTTTATCTACAGATGCCCCTTCTGCATGTTTAATAAAGTTGAACTAACCCTTTTAACTCGGAAACTGCATTTTTTTGTGACGATGCCAAGGGACTGCCTACAACCCAGAGAGCTGGAGGAAGAGGACTCCAGAGCTGGGCCAGCCGAAAGGGCCCCCTAGACGAAACAATAATTGAATCCACACAGTGTGGAGGGAGGGGGGCCTACTGCAAGGTTGTTTCCATCCAAAAGTTGGGATTCAGGCCTCGTACACACGGCCGATTTTCTCGGCAAGAACCAGCAAGAAACTTGCTGGCAGAGAGGTCTTGCCGAGTAAATTGGTCGTGTGTACGTGGCTATCGGGTTTCTCGTCGAGAAAACCGACAAGAAACCTCAACGAGAAAATAGAGAACCTGCTCTCTATTTTCTCGTCGAGATTCTCCTCGGCATGTTTCTCGACAAGAAAAGTGAGTGTGTGTACACTTACCTGTCCTCCCGGAAGCCCGCGCATGTTTGAAATGAATTCGACGCATGCGTGGTAGCTTCCTAGGCATACGTAGGGTATACCAAGATGGCGGCGACGGCATCGAATGTGATGAGCGCATGCTCGTCGTAGTCAATGACGTCACCGCGTACGCTCCATTCAAAGAACCGCGGGTTCTTTGAAACGAGCGTGTGTACACTCGGCCCGGGACAAGTTTCTTGTCCAAGAATCTCGTCGAAAAAAACGACATGTTTTTTTAACGAGAATCTCGGCCGTGTGTACGAGGGCTCAAAGTGGGATTTCAGGCAAAATGTTCTTACTTCTAAAAATGTTCCCTCCCAATCCTAACAGCTATTCTTACTAACCTGTGTAAGAAAGGTTTGTATACTTACTTATTTTCGGCCCGCTCCGGTTTGGTCACATGATCTGGCTCCCCTGTGTCAGCCAACCTTGGCTGCAGGGGAGAGGAGCACCGACAACAGATGGGTTATAGTAAGCCTATGGGTGACGTCACCACTCCGAGACATTATCAGTCTTTGCTAAGCTCTCTCTCTCCTCTCCCCTGCAGCTGGCACTGGCTGACACAGAGGAGATCAAGTGGCTGGACTGGGGTGGGCAAAAAATAGGTAAGTATACAGATTGGTCAGAATAGGTGTTGGAAAGGGGGGGGGCATTTTTAAGATTAGTGAGGTAAAGCCGAGAATTTCTACTTTAAGGTTGATGCAATAAAGTAAAAGTACATGAGCTGAAGAGTTACAGTGCCTTGAAAAATATTCATACCCCTTGAAATTTTCCACATTTTGTCATGTTACAACCAAAAACGTAAATGTATTTTATTGGTATTTTATGTTATAGACCAACATAAAGTGGCACATAATTGTAAAGTGGAAGGAAAATGATAAATGGTTTTAATTTTTTTTTAAATAAATATCTGAAAAGTTCCCAGCACGGAGCACTGTTCAATCCATCATCCAAAAATGGAAAGAGTATGGCGTAACTGCACACCTACCAAGACATGGTTGTCCACCTAAAGTGACAGGCCAGGCAAGGAGAGCATTAATCAGAGAAGCAGCCAAGAGACACATGGTAACTCTGGAGGAGCTGCAGAGATCCACAGCTCAGTTGGGAGAATCTGTCCACAGGACAACTATTAGTCGTGCACTCCACAAATCTGGCCTTTATGGAAGAGTGGCAAGGAGAAAGTTATTGTTGAAAGAAAGCCATGTGGGGGACACAGCAAACATGTGGAAGAAGGTGCTGTGGTCAGATGAGACCAAAATTGAACTTTTTGGCCTAAAAGAAAAAACGATATGTGTGGCGGAAAACTAACACTGCACATCATCCTGAACACATCATCCCCACCGTGAAACATGGTGGTGGCAGCATCATGTTGTGGGGATGCTTTTCTTCAGCAGGGACAGGGAAGCTGGTCAAAGTTGATGGGAAGATGGATGGAGCCAAATACAGGACAATCTTAAAAGAAAACCTGTTATGCCCTGTACACACAATCGTTTTTTCCGATGAAAAAAGTCCAATGGACTTTTTTCATCGGAAAAAACGATCGTGTGTACAGGGCCCCATCGGACTTTTTTCAATCGGTGTAAAAAATTAGAACATGTTTTACATTTTTCAGATGGAAAAAAAAACAATAGGAAATTACGATCGTCTGTGTGGAACTCCAACGGAGAAAAAACCCACGCATGCTCAGAATCAAGTCGACACATGCTCAGAAGCATTGAACTTAATTTTCTTGGCTCATCGGAGTGTTTTACATCACCGCGTTTTGGACGGTCGGAATTTTGTCTGATGGTGTGTATGCAAGACTGATAGAAGTCAGCTTCATCGGAATTCCGACGGAAAATTCCATCGGATTTTATTCCATCGGAAATCCGATCGTGTGTACAGGGCATTAGAGTCTGAAAAAGACTTGAGACTGGGGTGGAGGTTCACCTTCCAGCAGGACAACGACTCTAAAACTACAGCCAAAGCTACAATGGAATGGTTTAGATCAAACGATATTCATGTGTTAGAATGGCCGAGTCAAAGTCCAGACCTAAATCCAAATGAGAATTTGTGGCAAGACTTGAAAATTGCTGTTCACAGACGCTCTCCATCCAATCTGACAGAGCTTGAGCTAATTTGCAAAGAAGAATGAGCAAAAATATCTATGCTAGATGTGAAAAGCTGGTAGAGACATCCCCAAAATGACTTGCAGCTGTAATTGCAGTGAAAGGTGGTTCTACAAAGTATTGACTTGGGGGCTGAATACAAATGCACACCACACTTGTCACATATTTATTAGTACATTTTTTTAAAACAGTTCATAATTTTCCTTTAATTTCACAATTATGTGCCACCTTGTGTTGGTCTATCGCAGGGATATGCAATTAGTGGACCTCCAGCTGTTGCAAAACTATGAGTCCCATAAGGCATAGCAAGACTCTGACAGCCACAAGCATGACACCCAGAGGCAGATGCATGATGGGACTTGTAGTTTTGCAACAGCTGGAGGTCCGCTAATTGCATATCCCTGGTCTATCGCATGAAATCCCAATAAAATACATTTACGTTTTTGGTTGTAACATGACAAAACGTGGAAAATTTCAAGGGGTATAAATACTTTTTCAAGGCACTGTACATCTGTCATAGCTCATAGAGTACTTTATGAGGCTGTGCTAAAAGCGAAGTTCCACCCAAAAGTGGAACTTCTGCTCGTTGTACTCCTCCCCCTCTCCAGTGCCACCTTTGGCACCTATCAGGGGGGGGGGGGGGGTCAGGATACCTGTCTTTCACAGGTATCCTGTTCCCACTTCCAGGAGCCTCAGCCGTGGGTATTGACGTCACCGTGTGGCTCCCTCCTCCTTTCACGGCCGCCGGGCCAGTAGAAGAGAGGAGCGGAGTAGAGCGCATGCGCAGTAGGGTTCCCAGCATGAAGCCGTAAGGCTTCACTGCCGGGTTCCCTTACTCACAATGGAGGCGGCATGCACCCGACAGCTGATGGAAACATCAGCTGCGGTGCTGACATCGCTGGACTCCAGGACAGGTAAGTGTCCGATTAATTAAAGTCAGCAGCTGCAGTATGTGCAGCTGCTGGCTTTAAATTTTTGCAGCGGTGGGCAGGCATCCGCTTTAAGAGGGGAATATGAGATTAAAGTCCCTACACACGGACCAAATATTTGCCGGCATTGGTTCAATAGAAACCGGCCGACATTCAGGGCATGACCGGGGCATCAGATCAGCGCTCTAAGCCAATAGCTGAGAGCACTGACCGGTGTGTTCTGGTGGGCGCCCCAGAACACAATAGCTCAGCTGGGAGATCGCTATACTAACATTGGATTGTTAGCACATGATCTTCTCCCAAGCGCTTCAGTTTTTTTGTTCAACCCAGCAGGCTTGTGTACTATGTTCTGTAGATCAGCCTTATAAAGTGCACATCTTTTTGCTTTAGTGTTAAAAAACCACATGCAAGAACTTATAATTATGACTTTGTTTTGCCTCATTACCCTGTTGAGTAGAGTCTTCTTGAATTATTTTTTGTAAGCAGTATTTAATTTAACATGAAGCCAGTATTTCACATAAATACCCATCCATGTTTCAAGCCAGCACATACTGTAGAATTTAGATGGCCCCTTATAGGACTTGACGGGTCATCTGCACTGCTGCCAAAAGGCAAAATATCATCACCAAATCAATACCTAATTAGCAGCAATCGGTGTAATCAACTTCCTACTGCCTTAAGGAGAATATGGCAAGTGGCTGTAAATAGCTACCGTTTGTCTATATTAACATTTATAAATTAATATCTGCAATTGTGATCTATAGAAGGCAGGCAAATGCATATATAATAAGTAAATGTACATTAATAATCTGACAGGGGAAGAAAATCTAAAACAAAATATTTTACGTCTTCAGTGGAAGCACAGCTGTAGGATCTGTTATTAGGAATTCTGTTATAGAGATAGCCAAGAAAAAACAGAATAGTGTAGGCACCGCTGACAGGCAGGGGCGTTGCTAGGTGGCAAAAAGACCAGGGGCTTCAGCCCGAAGTCCAAGGTCAGAAACGGGGGGGGGGGAATTTGGTAGTGGCACAGGTTGTTTTTTTTGGCTGGGTGGCTGGGTAGTGGGGTTGTGTGGCGGGGGGTAAGCTCACTTGCTGGTTGCTGCCTGGCTTACCGATGCCCATCAATACTGACCACTAAACTCACCTGCCTGACACACTGACCATTACACTGACCTACCTGACATACATACACTGACCTACCTACCTGACATACATACACTGACCTACCTTCCTGACCTACATACACTGACAGTAGTGACATACATACACTGACGGTAGTGACATACATACACTGACGGTAGTGACATACATACACTGATGGTAGTGACATACATACACTGACGGTAGTGACATACATACACTGACCTACCTGACATACATACACTAACCTACCTGACATACATACACTGACCTACCTGACATATATGCACTGACCTACATGACATGTATTTTGTTTTAATTATTATTATTTTTTTTTTTTTCTGTATTTCTTCTTATTTTTATTTTTATTTATTATTTATGTTTATTTTTTATTTTTATTTTTAATTTTTTAATTTTATTCATTTTCATTATTATTATTTTTATTTATTTATTTCTTTATTTATTTATTTTTTGTTTATTTAATTTCATTTTTAATTTATTTCAATTTATTTTTATTTTTTTCATTTTTATTCATATTTACTTTCCCCTTTTCTTTTTCTTTTTCTTTCTTCCTTTTCTTTCCTGCTTTTTTTTTCTGTTGTTTCTTCTTCCTTTATTTCCCTCCTTTTCTCTTCTCTTTTGTTTTGTACTATATTTTCCTTATTTCCTGTTCTTGCTTATCCCTCTTGGATGCTGCTTGCTTCTCAAGCCTCGCTCCCACACTCTTGCACGCCTATAGGGTGGCCTCGCGCGGCGCCGCCTGCATGTCACTGGTTTCCATGACAGCGGCGGCCCCGCAATTTGGCGTTTTTCTCGTCCTCCTGACAATGCGTCTTACACGCATTCGCGGTACACGCGGCACGCCGCTATTGGCTGTCGGCACATCCGATCTGGTATTGGTCTACTGTTTTGTGACAACATGAAAGACTTACTGCACGTAACGGGCCGATGCAATGAGCACAGCGCCCGCACCTTGATGATAAATGTGCGATTGGATCATGTACTTCTTATACTACAGTAATAAGCCCCATGTAAGTTATTACAAATTACCTGATTTCTATTGTATGATCATGTCTTTTTAAATTGTTCTGGCGGCATTTTGGCGCCATAATGACGTCATGGGAGGGGGGGGTAACCTTTTTTCCACATGTTTTGATTGGTGACTGTTTTATATATGTAGCGCTACCCCCAGTTAAGAGAGCCGCTGATATTGATTTGGGCCCTGCAGTGCACCGCTGTCAACCCCCGGCAATCGGCTCTAACCTCCCGTGGCACAGCTGGTGATAGAGAGATAGGACCGCGTGATCGCAACTGTTGGTGACGCAGTCCTATAACAAACATACACAGAATATACTTTAAAACTCCTATTAAAGTAAGCGGAACTGACACCAAATGTACTTTACCCAGATATTTTACTGAGGCTAATGGGCAAGTAATAAACAACAGTATAACAAGTTGCAGATCCCTGCAATAAACAGTAATAAAGATAAACAGAGTAATCAGAATAATAAAGTATTGCTATGCAACTCTAGCGCTGCCCTTTTACAGCTACTTCCCCTTTATGGGTAGACTAACACCCAGCAATGTCTACCTATGCAGTCAGGCCTGACTGATCTAAATGGAAGTTCAGTGAAACAATATTCGCTAGCAATCTCTCGGTGGTGCACTTGAAGAACAACTTTGTAATCCCAACGAATAGTAAAGATAAAGGATCTGTCTTTAAACAGCTCTCACCACCTGGACAAGTCCAAGTCCGTTCCCTCCATCGATTCGTCTAGGAACAGGAATCCACCGACATCCAAGTCTTCAATCCTTCTGGTGTACTGCAGCAAGGAGGATTAGATGTCTCTAAGGCTCTGCTAGGCTGGCAGAGGGCTCTTTGGAAAGGAGCACACGGCCCAGGCTTCAGGCCTTGTGCACACAGCAGTTCAGCACAGACATCCTCTTGCTAGGAGAGGGGTGTCCAAAGAGGCCGACCAAAACTCCGCCTCCCCTTTATAAAGTCTGCCCCAGCAGTCTCTGTTCTGGAGCAATGCACCCTGGGTGCTGCAAGATGTACTGGGAGATGTAGTCTCTCTCTCCTCTGCTTTCACTTCCATAATGTCTCTTTACTTCCTCCCGACTCACCTCTCACCTGGAACTTCTTGTCTCTCTGCATTAAAGGGGAACACCCCGCTACACACTCCCCCCACTTGAACTCTTTGGTCCCCAAAGATAAACTTCAACAAATACTGTTTACCATTTTGGACAATGTCGAGCATGATGTTGGCATAGGGAATTCCCACCAAAACTTTGGGATGGAACTCTCTTGCCCACAGGTCACACTACCATGAGTGGCCTGCCTAACTGTGCCAGAGAGTGAGCTGGGGTTGCCCTCCACCAAATGGACGGTGGAAGGATCAGGTTGTTCAACACTTCTCCTAGCCGTTACAACAGAGTCCTCTGAGCTCGTCCCCATTTGGGGGTAAGTTAGTTTCTTGGGAGGCCTGATGACTCTGCAAGCCCTCTGCTCTCTTGGTGCTTCTGACTCTGGCACCACAGGCTCTTCTTCAGGAGTAAGTTCAGGTAACATTGCTGGTTCTGGAACCTCTGATTCAGAAGTCGACTGACGTATGGAATCTCTAGAGTCCTCCTCTGCGCAAGTGTCAGGAACATCTTCCCAGTAATCAGCTGAGGGACTGAAGGGTATGAATTCAGTAGCCTCCGGATTCAGCGTTGCATCTGGGGTATCCCCTCCATTTGGGAGATCTATGGCGGACGTTCCCAGAGTCGAGGGAGGCCACAGCCAGTCCAGTTCTCCACCTTCTTCTGTACTCAATTGGGATGCCTCCCCATCTTTGGCTCGAGAGGTCTGGGACCGAGTGTTCGGCCTAGGAATATCCAGGATAGAGGCCGGTTCAGGGGAGTCTCTCACGGGAGGTATTCTGACTGCCTCAGCAAGTGGGAGCAGGTGGTTCCGATGCCACGTCTTCAGTGGACCCACCTTTCCTTCTGGCTTTAGTTTGTAGACAGGCAAACCGGGCAACTTCCTACAGACAACATAGGGCTCAGATCTCCACCTGTCGGCAAGCTTGTGTTTTCCAGGGACCCCCAGATTGCGTAGCAGTACTCGGTCCCCGGGCTGCAGATCTTGCACTCGAACCTTCAGATCAAAATTTCTCTTGTTGCGGGCCCCCCTTTGATCCGAAGCCGCCTGGGCTTGTTCATAGGCCACCTGCAAGCTACGTCTAAGTCTGTCCACGTATCCCTTGTGGGATGTAGCTGAGGTATTGTCTATAGAAGTGCCAAAGGCCAGGTCCACAGGTAGCCTTGCTTCTCTCCCAAACATAAGTCGATAAGGGGAGTAGCCAGTGGCGTCACTTGTGGTACAGTTATAGGCATGTACTAGGGCTGATATGTGCTGACTCCAGTGTTGCTTCTTCTCTGTTTCTAAGGTTCCCAACATGTTGAGCAGGGTCCGGTTAAATCTCTCCGGCTGAGCATCTCCTTGTGGGTGGTAAGGCGTGGTTCTGGTCTTCTTTATTCCTAATGAATCCAAAAGTCTTCGGATCAACCGACTCTCAAAGTCCCTTCCTTGATCTGAGTGGAGTCTCTGTGGTAGTCCGTAATGGACAAAATACTTCTCCATAAGTATCTTGGCCACGGTGGATGCCTTCTGGTCTTTGGTTGGGAAAGCTTGAGCATAGCGGGTGAAATGGTTGGTTATTACCAGAACATTCCCCAATCCACTCAGGTCGGGTTTGAGGCAGAGAAAGTCAATGCATACCAGATCCATTGGGCCTTGACTCTGTAAGTGGCCCATTGGGGCAGCTTGATGGGGTAGGGTCTTTCTCTGAATGCATCGTGCACAGGAATGGCAATACTCCTCTACTTCTGCCCTCATGCAGGGCCAATAGAACCGATTTCTGACAAGCTGGAAGGTCCTTTCTGCCCCTAGGTGACCATGATGGTCATGCAGGGCAATTAGTACAGTCTCTCGGTGCTTCTCTGGAAGAAATAACTGCCACTTATCTTCTGAGTCATCAGAGGGGCCCCTTCGGTAGACCACTCCCTGATGTACCTGTAGCCTGTCCAATTCCTTCCTCAACAGGCGAGCCTCCTTTGAGGGGTGATGTAGGAATTTGTTGGGATCCTGATTCTCCAGGGCTTCGAGGACCAATCTCCCCATGGGGTCTTCCAATTGGTCACACCTCAACTCCTTCTTGGACAGTCTCGGTAGGTTGTCTTCCTCCAGTTGAGTTACCCCACAATAGTGTTTGGGGACTCCTACCATGGTAACCCCTATTTCTTCTGCTCTGGAGCCTCCTCTGGCTTGGAATTCAGCCCCTTGACAAAGGGCCCGCACCCCGTCCGGAGCCACTTGGGTCCAATCTTCCCAGTCATTTGTCGTGGCATGAGACCTCCGGGACAGGGCATCTGCATCCCTATTTCCGGCTCCTGGTCTGTACTTCAGACTGAAGTTGAATCCAGACAATGCGGCCAACCACCTGTGTCCGGTGGCATCTAGTTTCGCGGTGGTGAAGAGGTAGGTCAGGGGGTTGTTGTCTGTCTTCACAGTAAACTCTGCCCCATACAAGTAGTCTTTTAGCTTGTCTACTACCGCCCATTTGAGGGCCAGGAATTCCAGCTTATGAGTGGGGTAATTCTTTTCTGAGGGGGTCAGGCTCCTGCTCACATAGGCCACTGGTCGCAGTTGTCCTTCATGTTCTTGGTAGAGTACACCACCTAGACCCTCATGGCTGGCATCCACATGTAATTCATAAGGTCTGGTAGGGTCGGCGTAGGCCAGGACTGGGGCAGTGGTTAAGCTCCTCTTCAGAGCATGAAAGGCCTCTTCACACCTTGGGTTCCACTGATCTTGAACTGACTCACCAGGCCTCCTGGGCCCTGAGTCATCCTCTTCCCCTTCTGCCTTTAGCAATTCATTCAACGGGCGGGCAATCCGAGCAAACCCCTCCACAAACCTCCTATAATAGGAGCAGAACCCCAGGAAGGATCTGAGCTCTGTTACTGTGGTGGGTCGTGGCCAGGAAGTGACTGCTTCCAACTTCTCAGGATCTGTGGCCACCCCTTCTTCAGACACTATGTGCCCCAGATAGTTCACAGAAGACTGGTAGAACCGACACTTCTCGGGGGAAAGCTTAAGTCCCTCTTCGCTGAGTCTTCTCAATACTTTCTCCAACCTGGCTTCATGTTCTTCCAAGGTTCTCCCAAAGACAATGACATCGTCCAAGTACACAAGGACTTCTATAAGATTCATGTCTCCAACAGTCTTCTCCATAAGGCGTTGAAAGGTAGCAGGAGCTCCAGACAGACCCTGAGGCATCCTATTGAATTCGAAGAATCCCACCGGGGTTATGAAGGCTGTCTTCTCCCTGTCTTCTGGGTGCATAGGGATTTGATAGTACCCACTCTTGAGGTCCATCACACTGAACCATTTGGCTCCAGACAAACTTTGTAGGGCATCTTCTATCCTTGGCGTGGTGTATTGGTCAGGGATGGTTCTCCTGTTGAGTGTCCTGTAATCGATACAAAGCCTCAACGACCCATTCTTCTTTCTGACCACCACGATTGGGGAGGCATAGGGACTTCTAGACTCCCGGATCACACCAGTCTTCTTTAGTTCTACAAGTTGTTCCCTCAGATCCTCCAGATCTGCCAGGGGGACCCGCCTGACCCTCTCTCGGAAGGGCTTATCTTCTTGGAGGCGGATCCGATGGGTGGCACTTCTTGCACACCCCACATCGAATTCATCTTCGGAAAAGATCTTCTCCCACCTGGTCAGCTGGGCCTTGGCTCTTTCTTTCCAAGCCCTGGGTAGGTTCGGGTTTTCCACGGACAGTTTCTCCCAAACATCTCCTCCGTCACCCGTCCCCTTGACTTCGGACCAAGTGACCGGGGCAGCAGGGCTCACCTGACCAAGCAACACTCTGGCAGGGATCTCCATGGGTCCTCCCGTAGTGTTCCTAACACTCACCGGAACTCTGCCATGGGCCTTCTTCAGGGCCTTGAACGGAATCACTTCTGGTATCACTTCCAGGCCTGAGGACTCTTCCCTTGGGTCTGATTCCAGCATGACAAAGGGGCCAGGTTGTTCCCACGAAAGCTTCACAGTGGCCCTAAGACAGGTTACTTCTCCGGGCTGTAGCACTACTCCTTCTCTGCCAAGTCTCCACACCTTCCCTATCCCCTCTCCCGGGGTCTTCTGCTCTAAGACCAGTCGTTGGTAGGCCGTCTTTAGCATGGGATGGATTTTGGTGGCTGAATGGTTTCTCTCTTTCACTAGAGGGGTCAGGAGTCTCCTGACTAGATCCGTGTTTGTCCCAATGATCAGGGAAATCTTGCTGGCTCCAGGCGGCCGGGGACACACAACTGCCAGGGTGTCAAACACTTCAGCCTTCCCAGCCACGGATGGGTCGAAAGTCATCTTTATGGGCAGGTACCCATCATAAGGGAAACTCTGGGTTCCAAGTCCCCATATCTCCAGCTCTTCTATCTTCTGGATAGGCAGATGACTCAAGTGCCTATCATAGAAGTCCCGGTATAGTAAAGTCACCTGTGCTCCGGTGTCCAAAAGAGCTTTAGTATAGACTCCTTCCACTTGAATGGGCACAGTAGGAGACGGGCCCACCAGTTCCTTTGGGTATGGCCGGACTGGGGTCACCTCTTTTTTTTTGCTTTCGACCCTTGCCCTGCTCCTTTTGGACTTTAATTTTTCCTGAGCCTGGCATGCATTGACTTTCTCCCTCTCAATGGGGGCACAAACCCGCTGAGGGATGTTATTGTTCCTTTTAGGTGGATGTTCCTTCTTTGGGGTGCTGTACTTCCACTGAGGGGTCTTGCCCCCTCCCTCTGGGGTACATCTTGGTGGGGGTGTACTATACCTCCTCCTAGGAGTTTTGTCTCCTCCATTCTTGGCCTTTTTTTTTAGTTTGGAGCGCACTGAAGATGATGGGCACCCGGTTGACTCCTTCACCGGGGCCCTTTGGAGTTTCCCGCCGGCTTGCAATTATCTGTTCTCTTCTTCTTTGGGCTGGAGCATACGTTAGCAAAGTGGCCACTCCCTCCGCAGTTATAGCAAATCACCTCTTCTCGGTCCTGTAGGGAGGCCGGTGCTGAGGTGTTCGGGAACAACTCCTTTCTTGGGCTTGGTTTCTCTCGTCTTCTCTGATCTTTCTCCATCAAAGAGGTCAGCATCTCCAACACTTGGGCCATTTGCGATTTCAGAGTGTCAACCTCTGCATCTCTTTCTGGGCTCTTGACAGAATGGACCAACACTGGTACAGGTGTGACATTCGCCTTGGCCACCTGCTGATCTTCCTGCAGCGCCTCTTCGTCCCTAATAATTTTTATTAGATCAGAGTAGGTTAGTGACATTCCTCCTCCTGAGGTTTTCAGGTGCAGCCAGACCGGGTCTGAGCGCCGCGCTCCCCTCATGATCTGCTTCATGCGTGCTTCATCTGCATCTTTGGGCAGCATTCCCTTCTTCAGTACAATCTTGCATAACTGCCTGTTCAGCCTTCTAACATATTCTGACAGTTTCTCATTCGGCTGCTGGAGAGTGTGTTCAATTTGATAAATCATCTCTGACACCTTCTCCAGCTGACCAAACTCTTCCTGCAGCATGGCCAGGCAATCTTGAGCTGTACAGTTTTCATTTCCAAACCGGAATCTCTTCACCGCTTCTGCCGCGGCACCTTTCAGACTTTCTAAGACTCGTTGTCTCTTCTGTGCCTCAGGCACCTCCCATGCTTCTACTGCCTGCAATGCCTGTTCCATCCAAGTGTCAAAATCTTCCTCCCCCGCAGGGACGGGGAGCCTCCCTGAGAAGGTGCTAAGCTTCCGGTAACCGGCCTCCACATGCACCGTACTGCTTTTCTGGCACTTAATTACAAGGTCTCCTAGAGCATTCAACAATTCAGGCCCTATAGCGGCCAGCGGTGATCCCGGGCTTAATAGTTCCTTAAGCTTTTCTGCTTTAGGGGATAGTGGTGGAGATAATTGTGGGAGTGATGGCTTTGGTGTCTGAAACCATTCTTCCTTCACTGGCAGCGTATGTATCAAGTGATAGATCTGATTATCTATGGCTTGTATACTCTGACTTTTAAAATGTTCTGGGATTTCGTTTTTCCATTCTACCAGTGCGTATGTAAACGAGATCACTGGATCTGGCCTAAAATCCATCACCCATGCTTTGTGGCTCGGAGACAGTAACAATACGAGCTGTTTTATCTCCTCTTCCTTCCATCTTTCCCCCGGGAGTACAATGACTACCGCCGCGGTTGGATCGGCGCCAATCGCTGCGCACCACTGTGACATTGCCAGCGGGTCCATGCTGGTACTTCTGACCGGCTTGATTGCAGCGTGCAACGTACAAGGATCCCGGACTCGAGCCCCCACGTGTAGCGCTACCCCCAGTTAAGAGAGCCGCTGATATTGATTTGGGCCCTGCAGTGCACCGCTGTCAACCCCCGGCAATCGGCTCTAACCTCCCGTGGCACAGCTGGTGATAGAGAGATAGGACCGCGTGATCGCAACTGTTGGTGACGCAGTCCTATAACAAACATACACAGAATATACTTTAAAACTCCTATTAAAGTAAGCGGAACTGACACCAAATGTACTTTACCCAGATATTTTACTGAGGCTAATGGGCAAGTAATAAACAACAGTATAACAAGTTGCAGATCCCTGCAATAAACAGTAATAAAGATAAACAGAGTAATTAGAATAATAAAGTATTGCTATGCAACTCTAGCGCTGCCCTTTTACAGCTACTTCCCCTTTATGGGTAGACTAACACCCAGCAATGTCTACCTATGCAGTCAGGCCTGACTGATCTAAATGGAAGTTCAGTGAAACAATATTCGCTAGCAATCTCTCGGTGGTGCACTTGAAGAACAACTTTGTAATCCCAACGAATAGTAAAGATAAAGGATCTGTCTTTAAACAGCTCTCACCACCTGGACAAGTCCAAGTCCGTTCCCTCCATCGATTCGTCTAGGAACAGGAATCCACCGACATCCAAGTCTTCAATCCTTCTGGTGTACTGCAGCAAGGAGGATTAGATGTCTCTAAGGCTCTGCTAGGCTGGCAGAGGGCTCTTTGGAAAGGAGCACACGGCCCAGGCTTCAGGCCTTGTGCACACAGCAGTTCAGCACAGACATCCTCTTGCTAGGAGAGGGGTGTCCAAAGAGGCCGACCAAAACTCCGCCTCCCCTTTATAAAGTCTGCCCCAGCAGTCTCTGTTCTGGAGCAATGCACCCTGGGTGCTGCAAGATGTACTGGGAGATGTAGTCTCTCTCTCCTCTGCTTTCACTTCCATAATGTCTCTTTACTTCCTCCCGACTCACCTCTCACCTGGAACTTCTTGTCTCTCTGCATTAAAGGGGAACACCCCGCTACATATATGTAGCGCACCCACCCCTCTCTTTACCTGCCTTGTTCGGCTCCTCGCAGGAATAGAGGGGCACACCGCACCACAAGCCCGTACCCTCCTGTGTGAAGAGGTTGAGCGGTGTTGTTGATGGGTCCTCCACAGTTAGACAGCCAGAGAATGTTTCTCACCTCTATATTAAATAAAGACAAGTCCTTGTATCCCCACAGTAACTTGAATGTCCACACCAGCTGAAACTCCAACGTAGAGTTTATTTTCTTGCAAAACACAGTCTCTGACAGAAAAGGTTGGAGGGAGGACAGGACAGCTTAAGGTGTGGAAGAGGTCCAGGCACAAACGTAACCCAGTTCACTGCTCCGATTCTCAAGCAGACTCAGCCCATTCGGATAGTCTCCCTAGCTTGTGTCTAGCAGCCGATATGGTGCTCGAACTTTACCCAAAATCTCTGCCACAGACCCGGTGAAATTGGTCTCTGCCACAGACCTGATGAACTTGGTCTCTGCCACAGACCTGGTGAACTTGGTCTCTGCCACAGACCTGGTGAACTTGGTCTCTGCCACAGACCTGGTGAACTTGGTCTCTGCCACAGACCTGGTGAACTTGGCCTTTATTAAGGAGAAGACATCTCTCCAGAGAGTTACCGGGACCCTTCCTTCACCGTGACTTCCGCACCAGTCCTTCGGAACGGTTCCTTCCCCGGCCTCCTCATCTAGGATACGGGTCCCCTCGCAAGGCACCCTGAGACTCCTCAATCATTGGTGGGCTCCAGCCGAAGATGCTGGGCCCAGGCCTTTGTTGCAGCCCCAGGACTAAAGGTGCCTGGGACTGATCAACCGACCTCTGCCCCTGGGCCAAAGATGCCCAGGACGGACAGGAACACACACCTCCCTGGGGTAGGACCCCCGACAACGAACCCTGAACAGGCAGCGTCTGCCCTTTTTATATCCTCTCCCAGCATGCACAGCAGGCCTACCACACCCACCATACGGCTGCTGAGAGGGGACACACAAGGCACAGCACTGGACTAAAAGTAAAAAAGAAAATTCTCGTCGTTTTTCCTGACGAGAATCTTGACAAGAAACTTGTCCCGGCCGAAGTGTACACACGTACGATTCAAAATAACCGTTGTTCTTTTGAATGCCACGAACGCGGTGACGTCATCGACTATGACGAGCGTGCGCTTGTCACATTCGATGCCGTCACCGCCATCTTGCTACACCCTATGCCTAGGAAGCTACCGCGCATGCGTCAAAGTCATTTCGAGCATGCACGGGTTTCCACGGTGACAGGTAAGTGTACACACGCTCAGGTTTCTCGTCAAAAAACAGGCCGACAAGATTCTCGACGAGAAAAAAGACCGCAGGTCGTCTTTTTTCTCGTCGGGGAATCTGGGCAGTTTTCTTGACGAGAAAACTGAAACCCGCGTACACCCAGCCGGTTTTCTCGGCAAGAAAGCTCTCCCGGCAGTTTTCTTTCTTTCAATCTTGGAATTTTTAGTCGGAATTCCGTTCAAGCTCTCTTGCGTACACACCATCAGACCAAATTCAGACCGTCCAAAACATGGTGACGTACAACACGTACGACGGCAATATAAAGGGGAAGTTCAAATCCAACGGCGCCACCCTTTGGGCTGTTTTTGCTGATTTCGTGTTACTGCGCGTTAGTAAAAGTTTGGTGTTAGCCGAGTCGCGCTTTTCAGTCTCCATGCTTTTCAGATCGTTTTCTGCTGTTCAGTTGGTGCTTGTGGGTTTGTATCTGTCTTTCAGTGCGTGTAGTCAGGTCGTATCTGTTTTTCACTGTGTTCTTGTCCGCTCATTTCTGGTTTTCAGGACTTTCTGTTCCTCAGCGAGGTCTGTTTAGTGAGTTCTGACCAGCCGACCGGTTTCTAGCCATGTTTGAAGTACGTTCTCATCATAGAGCTCGTGCTGCGTATGGGATTGGTGTTGGGGTTAATACTTTGACCCGAGCTCAGTCCATGAACAGGGTGAGGAGGAGTTCATGGACTAAGAATTGGTTGCTCCAGTGGGACCAATTCTCATATGCCTCTGCTGCAGGAAATCCAGGAGAATAATCCTGATGACTTCAGGAATTATCTCCAGATGACAGACCCCGTTTTTCACCATCTGTTGGATTTGCTGTCCCCCTATATCACGAAGCAGGACACTCTGATGCGCCAAGCCATCACTGCCGAGCAGAGGCTATTTGCCACGTTGCGATACCTGGCGACTGGAAGAAGCCTGCAGGACCTCAAGTTCACGACAGGCATCTCCCCCCAGGCTCTGGGGATCATTATCCCAGAAACCTGCTCTGCCATAATTCAAGTCCTGCAGAAGAACAATATTAACCACTTAAGCCCCGGACCATTTCGGGCCATTAGGACCAGCCCTGTTTTTGGGATTCGGCACTGCGCTGCTTTAACTGTAAATTGTGCGGACATGCAATGTTGTACCCAAATGAAATTTGCGTCCTTTTCTTCCCACAAATAGAGCTTTCTTTTAATGGTATTTGATTGCCTCTGCGATTTTTATTTTTTGCGATATAAACAGAAAAAGACCGAAAATTTTGAAAAAAAATGATATTTTCTACTTTTTGTTATAAGAAAAATCGAATAAACTCAATTTTAGTCATACATTTAGGCCAAAATGTATTCAGCCACATGTCTTTAGTAAAAAAAATGTCAATAAGCGTATATTTATTGGTTTGCGCAAAAGTTATAGCGTTTACAAACTAGGGTACATTTTCTGAAATTTACACAGCTTTAAATTTATGACTGCCTATCTCATTTCTTGAGGTGCTAAAATGGCAGGGCAGTACAAAACCCCCCCAAATGACCCCATTTTGGAAAGTAGACACCCCAAGGAAATTGCTGAGAGGCATGTTGAGCCCATTGAATATTTTTTTTTTTGTCCCAAGTGATTGAATAATGACAAAAAAAAAAAAAAAAAATTACAAAAAGTTGTCACTAAATGATATATTGCTCACACATGCCATGGTTATATGTGGAATTGCACCCCAAAATACATTCTGCTGCTTCTCCTGAGTACGGGGATACCACATGTGTGGGACTTTTTAGGAGCCTAGCCACGTACGGGACCCCGGAAACCAAGCACCGCCTTCAGGATTTCTAAGGGCGCAAATTTTTGATTTCACTCCTCACTACCTATCACAGTTTCGAAGGCCATAAAATGCCAAAATAGCACAAAACCCCCCCAAATGACCCCATTTTGGAAAGTAGACACCCCAAGCTATTTGCTGAGAGGCATGTTGAGCCCATTGAATATTTTTTTTTGTCCCAAATGATTGAATAATGACAAAAAGAAAAAAAAAAAAATGTACAAAAAGTTGTCTCTAAATGATATATTGCTCACACATGCCATGGTTATATGTGAAATTACACCCCAAAATACATTATGCTGCTTCTCCTGAGTACGGGGATACCACATGTGTGGGACTTTTTGGGAGCCTAGCCGCGTACGGGACCCCAAAAACCAAGCACCGCCTTCAAGGTTTCTAAGGGCATAAATTTTTGATTTCACTCCTCACTACCTATCACAGTTTTGAAGGCCATAAAATGTCAAAATAGCCCAAAACCCCCACAAATGACCCCATTTTGGAAAGTAGACACCCCAAGCTATTTGCTGAGAGGCATGGTGAGTATTTTACAGCTCTCATTTGTTTTTGAAAATTAAGAAAGACATTTTTTTTTCTTTTTTTACATTTTCAAAACTTTGTGACAAAAAGCGAGATCTGCAAAATACTCAACATACCTCTCAGCAAATAGCTTGGGGTGTCTACTTTCCAAAATGGGGTCATTTGGGGGGGTTTTGTGCCATCTGGGCATTCCATGGCCTCCGAAACTGTGATAGGCAGTGAGGAGTGAAATCAAAAATTTACACCCATAGAAATCCTGAAGGCGGTGCTTGGTTTTTGGGGTCCCGTACGCGACTAGGCTCCCAAAAAGTCCCACACATGTGGTATCCCCGTACTCAGGAGAAGCAACAGAATGTATTTTGGGGTGTAATTCCACATATGCCCATGGCATGTTTGAGCAATATATAATTTAGTGACAACTTTTTGTACATTTTTTTTTTTTTTTTTGGTCATTATTCAATCACTTGGGACAAAAAAAAAAATATTCAATGGGCTCAACATGCCTCTCAGCAAATAGCTTGGGGTGTCTACTTTCCAAAATGGGGTCATTTGGGGGGGTTTTGAACTGTCCTGGCATTTTATGCACAACATTAGGAAGCTTATGTCACACATCATCCACTCTTCTAACCACTTGAAGACAAAGCCCTTTCTGACACTTTTTGTTTACATGAAAAAAAAAAATTTTTTGCAAGAAAATTATGTTGAACCCCCAAACATTATATATTTTTTTAAAGCAAAGGCCCTACAGATTAAAATAGTGGGTGTTGCATTTTTTTTTTCCACACAGTATTTGCGCAGTGATTTTTCAAACACATTTTTTGGGGGAAAAACACACTTTTTTTATTTTTAATGCACTAAAAAACACTATATTGCCCAAATGTTTGATGAAATAAAAAAGATGATCATAGGCCGAGTACATGGATACCAAACACGACATGCTTTAAAATTGCGCACAAACGCGCAGCGGCGACAAACTACATTCATTTTTAAAAGCATTTAAAAGCCTTTACAGGTTACCACGTTAGATTTACAGAGGAGGTCTACTGCTAAAATGACTGCCCTCGATCTGACCTTCGCGGTGATACCTCACATGCATGATGCAATTGCTGTTTACATATGACGCTAGACCGACGCTTGCGTTCGCCTTTGCGCAAGAGCAGGGGGGGACAGCGGTGCTTTTTTTTTTTTTTTTATTATTTATTTGGCTTTTTTATTTTATTTTTAAACTGTGCCTTCCATATTTTATTTTTTTACCATTTTTATCGTTATCTCAGGGAATGTAAATATCCCCTATGATAGCAATAAGTAGTGACAGGTACTCTTTTTTTGAAAAAAATTGGGGGGTTAGACCCTAGATCTTTCCTCTGCCCTCAAAGCATCTGACCACACCAAGATCGGTGTGATAAAATGCTTTCCCAATTTCCCAATGGCGCTTTTTATATCCGGGGGGGGGACATTCCCTCCCACTGCTTGTAAAAGCAGTCTAGAGGCTAATTATCTGCTAGAATTGCTTTTACATGAAAGCCGGCCGCTGGCTGAAAAGAATGATACCAAGATGATACCTAAACCCGCAGGCATCATTCTGGTATAAACATTCAAATTCCAGCAACATACCAGTACGTTGCTGGTCCTTGTTGGACATGTATTGTAATCTTTTTTTATATACAGCCTATTGGCTGAACGAAAAAAAGAGATTGATTGGTGGGTATGCCCACCATTAGAATACCTCCCTTCATCCACCCACTTCTAATGATGGGCATATATGCCGAAGCATGGGGGCATCCTCCCGCAAAAAAGTTATGCCGCGTACACACGGTCAAGCCTTCGTCGGAATTTCGACCGTATGTACGCGGCATAAAAGGTTATGCCGCGTACACACGGTCGGACTTTTCCACGGGCAAGCCTCCGTTGGAATTTCGACCGTATATACGCGGCATTAGGAGCAAAATCGCTCCTCCGCCCCTGCTGCCCCCATGCTTCGGCATATATGCTCTTTTTTTTAACTGTGGTGGTGAAATCACCTCCTACAGCGTTGGAGTCACGGCTGTCAAGATAAATAGATCCGCGCTGCAACTGAATGGCGTACCTGCTAAGCAAATGGTGGTTAACATTAAAACAAAGTAACATTACAGTACAACAGTAAGACCTTACCATGCCATACCTGCAAAGCAAATACCAAAACAAAACCTAGTAAAAAATAAAAAAATGTTTTAACGCAACCTGTGCCTAAAATATATATATGCCGAAGCATGGGGGCATCCTCCCGCAAAAAAGTTATGCCGCGTACACACGGTCGGAATTTTCCACGGGCAGGCCTCCGTCGGAATTTCGACCGTATGTACGCGGCATTAGGAGCAAAATCGCTCCTCCGCCCCTGCTGCCCCCATGCTTCGGCATATATGCTCTTTTTTTTAACTGTGGTGTCACGGCTTTATGTATCGTGGGAGCAAACGCTGTTGCTGTCAAGATAAATAATTCCGCGCTGCAGTTGAATGGCGCACCTGAAAACAAAAAATTACATACCTGAAAAGCAAGCATGATAAAACATTGCAGAATAGAATACAGTAAAAAAGAGCTGAACAATAGAGAGAAAATAGAGAGAGAGAGAACAATAAAACGACAACTATTTTTGTTTTTTTTATTTTATATTTTTTTTGTGTTTTGTTTTTTACGTTTTTTTTTTTCTTTTTTACACTTTTTTTGTAACTTTACAACTGTAATGGTTCGGGTCTCTCAAAATGTAATGGCATCTTGGGAGACCCTGTGTAAGTGTGTCCTTGTCTGTGAAATGCTGTACCCTACGCTAAAACTTCACTTTTGAGTGGTAGCGTTCAAAACATTCACCTTGGACTGGTTGATATTGATGGTTGCTATGGACTGGTTGCTATGGACGGTTGCTATGGACAGTTGCTATGGACGGTTGCTACGGATTGGTTGTTATGGACGGTTGCTATGGATTGGTTGCCATGGACAGTTGCTATGGACTGGATGCTATGGATAGTTGCTATGGATGGTTGCTATGGACAGTTGCTATGGACGGTTGCTATGGACTGGTTGCAATGGATGGTTGCTATGGACAGTTGCTATAGACTGGTTGCTATGGATGGTTGCTATGGACGGTTGCTATGGACTGGTTGCTATGGACGTTTGCTATGGACTGGTTGATATGGATCAGGCCTGTCTCTGCGAACGCTGCAGTTATGTGTGTTGTGTTTGGTAAGTGACAGTGATCGATCGATACTGCACTTGGGTGGGCTGGGCTGGGCTGGGCGGAGGGGCTAAACGCAGGCGCTAGCAGGTATCTGGGCTGATCCCGCTAACACTGCGTTTTTGGGAACCCTAAACCGCTGGGGATGCTAGTATAGATCTGATCAGATACTATACCACTAAGGGGGGTGTATGCTTTGCGCGTGGGTGTTAGCGTTACTGGCACTAACCTAACACTGCCTGGGGCGACGCAGACCCTCTCTGGCGCTAAAACCTAATTGATCTCACCCGCCGGGCGATCAGGGGGGTTAAACCTTTATTGGGTTATATACGGCGGGTGCCCTGATGCTATAAAAAGCAAACTAATCAACCAGCGTCACCGTAACCTTTATATGGTGATCACTGGTGAAAGGGTTAACTAGGGGCAATCAGGGGGTTAAAACCTTTATTAGGTTAAATATGGGGGTACCTGACACTATATAAAAACCTGACGGGTAACCTAAATAACTAAATAACTTACTGGCTAACCAGTGACACCAGTGACGCTTATACGGCGATCACTGGTGAAAGGGTTAACTCTAGGGGCAATCAGTGGGTTAAAATAATATATGGGGGTACCTGACACTAATAAAAACCTGCGGCGAACCTAAAAAAAAATAACTAATAATCTAAAACACCAGCGACACAAATACAGCGATCGGAAAAACAATCGCTTAGTGACGCTGAAGTTAGGGGGTGAAAGGGTTACCTGGGGGGTGATCAAGGGGTTAAACCTTTATTAGGGGGGGTTAGGGGGCTACCCTGGACCTAAAGGGGCCTAATCCTAACTGCCCTGCAACTTTTTACAATCACAGATGACACTAAATGCAGTGATCAGTAAAATAAATGATCACTGCAATCAGTGACACTGTGATTGGGGGCTTTGGGGTGACCTGGGGGGTGATCTGGGGGTGACTGGGGGGTGATTTGTGTGCCTATGTGTACCTACGTGTCAGTGGACTGTTGGTGCACTAACCTCTGTCTTCACTCCTCGGCGCCGGGAACGAAAAGACCGCGGCGAGGGAGATGACATCACTTCCTCCAGCCTTGTTTACATCACATGGCGGAGGAAGCATTTTCATTGGCCGGGAGCGATCGCGAGGGGGGGGCGGAATCGAACGGCCGCCCCCTCATGCCTGATCGCTCCCGAACACTTAACGGCCGCTCACTGCAGTGAAGGGGGGTCCGGATGGACCCCCCAACTGCACAAAGGCGATCACGTAGATCTACGTGATTCTGCCTGTCCGTGCCATTCTGCCGACGTAAATCGGCGGTGGGCGGTCGTTAAGTGGTTAAGGTAAGTTTTCTCCTTTAACATCACATTCTATGTAATTCATGTATGCTAATGTATGTATTTCTTTCATCATTCCCTAATTACCATGATTGTAATATGCTGTGAATGTCCCATTTGTCCTCATGCATGCTGTAAGTTTTTAATGCTCCTTTTTTGGCCTACATGCATATTTGTCTTCACTAACCTCTCCAGCATGCTATCCTGGGCCCAAACACACCTAGCCAAGTCACTTACCAATGTATTTTGTCAGCTCCATTGTAGTGCTTCCCCCCCCCAATATGCATACAAATGTTTTTGTTCTCATTAAATTCAGGCAGAATGGCAGAAGCTTTTTTTGGAGGGCCCAAACTCATCTAGAACCCCTCCCCCCCTAAAATGTTTCCAATGGGCCATCAGAGGGGGTGAGGAATCTGATAATTGGGCCTTCTATTTTTGTCTTTAAATACTCCTTTAAATAAATGTTATACTGATGTTGGCCAAGAATGTTTTTGTGTAATCTGCTTGCAATGTTATGTGCAAAAGTACTAATTTATTTTTCTGGTTTGACTCCACAGTTTCCTTCAACGCCACAGGAATGGCAGAATGTGGCATCCCAGTTTGCCCAGTGATGGGACTTCCCCAACTGCGGAGGGGCAATAGATGGGAAGCAAGTCCGCATAGTGCCACCACCCCATTCAGGGTCGTATTATTATAACTTTAAAGGTTTTAATAGTATTGTGTTAATGGCGGTGGTGTCGGCACAGTATGAATTTATGTATGTGGACGTCGGGAAGAATGGCCGGATGTCAGATGGTGGTGTGTTCGCACAGACGGAATTTGCCCTATGTCTCCATAGTGGTGGCCTGGCTCTGCCACCTGATGAAGACAACGTTGAGGGCCTTCCGTTTGTTTTTATCGCTGATGAGGCTTTCGGACTCGGACCACACCTGATGAGGTCATTCCCCCTGAGGACCCTCACCCCGGAGAAGAGGGTTTTTAATTACCGGCTGGCCAGAGCCCGAAGAGTTGTTGAGAATGCCTTTGGGATAATGGCCAGCTGGTTCCGCCTGTTCCTTACACCCATACATATGGCGGACTACAAACTCAATCATATTGTTTTCAGCTGCTGCATACTGCACAACTATTTGAGGAGAAATTCAGCAAATTATATGACAACATTTGGGCCTGAGGCCGGACTTTCTGACAATCCCATGACGGGCCTGGATACTGGTCGTACGGGCTTGGCCCCCCAAAGCACCCGTGAAGTACGGGAGAAATACGTTGAGTATTTTAGGGGTAGGGGGGCCATCGCTATGCAGACAATCTCTGATTTTTTATAAAAAATTAAAATAAATAATTTCTGTGAAAAGCTAGATTTTTCATTATTGCTTGTGTTTCTTCTATCTGTCTCCCAGGTTCTCCTAGTGCACTTTAACTGCCAAGTGGAGTTGTCTTTAGTAAATAACCACCATTGTCACTGTAAGCAACAACTTAATTTTTAAACTGGTATTGAGAATAGAAAGAAGAAGCCACACATTGTTGATTACAAAACTATGTTTACTCTGTGCATATTCACATGTGCGTTATAAAATTTCTTGGAAAATTCAAACCATTTTTTTTTAAAAACTTTTTTTTGGGGGTTTTGCATAAACAAGCATGTTTAAAAAAATACAAGATATAAAACTATGGAACTTACAAGGTTCAACCTTTGAAAAACTGAAGGCAATATCAGACATTATATAGTGTTTAAAAAATGTGTTGCTGTTGCCTTCATGAGATGGGGTGATGTCACCCCCGAACAAGCCAAATTTTGAAGATGCACACAATTTGTGCGTCAAAATGGGTATTTTCCTCCTGATCCCATCCCAAATGTCAACATGTGTTATCTGCCATCATGAGGGATCAATGGACGTGTTTTGGGGGTGCAAACCCTTCCTCTCACCTACTTGAGTTGCGAGGAAGGCGTTGCACCCTCAAAACACGTACATTGATATCCCCTGATGGGAGATAGCACATGTTGATACACTGTGTGCATCTTCAAAATTTGGCTTGTTAAATTACACTAAAACGTGGGAAAGTAGGCCACAAAAATGTTAAATGGTGGCATTACGAAGATCTTTAGACTCTTCCCAAAACATCAATCATGTTCTTAATTTGTTGGTCAAAACAATTGAGTTTGTGCCTTACAATGTTGATTTCACGACTCATAACCATGAGGTCCTGGATTATGATTTGTGCGCTCAGAGCCGGCCCTACCATGGGACCCGGTGGGACCATGGTCCCAGGCGGCACTTTAAGAGGGGCGGCAACAGGAGCGCACTGCCTGAGGACCTGGGGTTCCCTCCATCTAGTGTGCAGTGTCATCCTTGCACTGCATCGCCGGCGCAGCTGTCACTGGCCACAGTGGCAAGACCCACTTCAAGGGTCTCACCAGCGGCCCCTGCTTCCCTGCCCAAACTGGTTGCTAGCCGCGGCCCGCCTTGTTTCTAGCAACCAGTGACATCAGACGAGAAGGAGAGAGCCGCACACCATTCATTACGGAGGAGCATTTAACTTTCCCCTCCTCTGCTAGCTCCACCCACCTCCTCCCTGTATGTTCCCCTTAGCAAATGTTAGGAGCGGCGAGCGGTCCGGTCTGAGGATCAGAAACTGTGCTGCCTGCCTCCTCCCCCCTCGAGGCGCCACAGAAGAAGAGGACTCTGTTGTTTCTTGCCCAGCCCCCTTCTATTTGCGGGCAGTAGAACAGCATGAGATCAGAGCGGCTGTGTGTGTAAAGAACAGCTGCGGGCTCTTCTCCCCTCCCTCTCCTCCTCATGCTGCTATTCCCAGGACAGCCGCCCACTACGTTGCTACGCAATTCTCTTTGCAGGAGGGGGCATGTCTCTTTGCAGAAGGGGGCATGTCTCTTTGCAGGAGGGGGCATGTCTCTTTGCAGCAGGGGACATGTCTCTTTGCAGGAGGGGGTATGTCTCTTTGCAGAAGAGGGCATATCTCTTTTCAGGAGGGGGCATGTCTCTGCTTTATGGAACTGTCTCTTTGCTGAATATATGGGATGTCTCTTCCTGAATGTATGGGGCTGTCTCTTTGCTTTATGGAAATGTCTCTTTGCTGGATGGGCGTAAGATTATTTTTTTGGGGGGGGGCAGCATTTCATTCTTAGGCCCAGGCAGCACAATGTCTTGGACCAGCCCTGTGTGCTCTACCACTTTTTTCTGTTGTTTCTTCTTCCTTTATTTCCCTCCTTTTCTCTTCTCTTTTGTTTCGTACTATATTTTCCTTATTTCCTGTTCTTGCTTATCCCTCTTGGATGCTGCTTGCTTCTCAAGCCTTGCTCCCACACTCTCGTATGCCTATAGGGTGGCCTCGCGCGGCGCCGCCTGCATGTCACTGGTTTCCATGACAGCGGCGGCCCCGCAATTTGGCGTTTTTCTCGTCCTCCTGACAATGCGTCTTACACGCATGCGCGGTACACGCGGCACGCCGCTATTGGCTGTCGGCACATCCGATCTGGTATTGGTCTACTGTTTTGCGACAACATGAAAGACTTACTGCACGTAACGGGCCAATGCAATGAGCACAGCGCCCGCACCTTGATGATAAATGTGCGATTGGATCATGTACTTCTTATACTACAGTAATAAGCCCCATGTAAGTTATTACAAATTACCTGATTTCTATTGTATGATCGTGTCTTTTTAAATTGTTCTGGCGGCATTTTGGCGCCATAATGACGTCATGGGGGGGGTAACCTTTTTTTCACATGTTTTGATTGGTGACTGTTTTATATATGTAGCACACCCACCCCTCTCTTTACCTGCCTTGTTCGGCTCCTCGCAGGAATAGAGGGGCACACCGCACCACAAGCCCGTACCCTCCTGTGTGAAGAGGTTGAGCGGTGTTGTTGATGGGTCCTCCACAGTCAGACAGCCAGAGAATGTTTCTCACCTCTATATTAAATAAAGACAAGTCCTTGTATCCCCACAGTAACTTGAATGTCCACACCAGCTGAAACTCCAACGTAGAGTTTATTTTCTTGCAAAACACAGTCTCTGACAGAAAAGGTTGGAGGGAGGACAGGACAGCTTAAGGTGTGGAAGAGGTCCAGGCACAAACGTAACCCAATTCACTGCTCCGATTCTCAAGCAGACTCAGCCCATTCGGATAGTCTCCCTAGCTTGTGTTTAGCAGCCGATATGGTGCTCGAACTTTACCCAAAGTCTCTGCCACAGACCCGGTGAAATTGGTCTCTGCCACAGACCTGATGAACTTGGTCTCTGCCACAGACCTGGTGAACTTGGTCTCTGCCACAGACCTGGTGAACTTGGTCTCTGCCACAGACCTGGTGAACTTGGCCTCTATTAAGGAGAAGACATCTCTCCAGAGAGTTACCGGGACCCTTCCTTCACCGTGACTTCCGCACCAGTCCTTCGGAACGGTTCCTTCCCCGGCCTCCTCATCTAGGATACGGGTCCCCTCGCAAGGCACCCTGAGACTCCTCAATCCTTGGTGGGCTCCAGCCGAAGATGCTGGGCCCAGGCCTTTGTTGCAGCCCCAGGACTAAAGGTGCCTGGGACTCATCAACCGACCTCCGCCCCTGGGCCAAAGGTGCCCAGGACGGACAGGAACACACACCTCCCTGGGGTAGGACCTCCGACAACGAACCCTGAACAGGCAGCGTCTGCCCTTTTTATATCCTCTCCCAGCATGCACAGCAGGCCTACCACACCCACCATACGGCTGCTGAGAGGGGACACACAAGGCACAGCACTGGACTAAAAGTAAAAAAGAAAATTATCGTTGTTTTTCCTGACGAGAATCTTGACAAGAAACTTGTCCCGGCCGAGTGTACACAATAACCGTCGTTCTTTTGAATGGCACGAACGCGGTGACGTCATCGACTACGACGAGCGTGCGCTTGTCACATTCGATGCCGTCGCCGCCATCTTGCTACACCCTATGCCTAGGAAGCTACCGCGCATGCGTCAAAGTCATTTCGAGCATGCGCGGGTTTCCACGGTGACAGGTAAGTGTACACATGCTCAGGTTTCTCATCGAGAAACAGGCCGACGAGATTCTCGACGAGAAAAAAGACCGCAGGTCGTCTTTTTTCTCGTCGGGGAATCTGGGCAGTTTTCTTGACGAGAAAACTGAAACCCGCGTACACACAGCCGGTTTTCTCGGCAAGAAAGCTCTCCCGGCGGTTTTCTTTCTTTCAATCTTGGAATTTTTAGTCGGAATTCCGTTCAAGCTCTCTTGCGTACACACCATCAGACCAAATTCAGACCGTCCAAAACATGGTGACGTACAACACGTGCGACGGCACTATAAAGGGGAAGCTCAAATCCAACGGCGCCACCCTTTGGGCTGTTTTTGCTGATTTTGTGTTACTGCGCATTAGTAAAAGTTTGGTGTTAGCCGAGTCGCGCTTTTCAGTCTCCATGCTTTTCAGATCGTTTTCTGCTGTTCAGTTGGTGCTTGTGGGTTCGTAGCTGTCTTTCAGTGCGTGTAGTCAGGTCGTATCTGTTTTTCACTGTGTTCTTGTCCGCTCGTTTCTGGTTTTCAGGACTTTCTGTTCCTCAGCGAGGTCTGTTTAGTGAGTTCTGACCAGCCGACCGGTTTCTAGCCATGTTTGAAGTACGTTCTCATCATAGAGCTCGTGCTGCGTATGGGATTGGTGTTGGGGTTAATACTTTGACACAAGCTCAGTCCATGAACAGGGTGAGGAGGAGTTCATGGACCAAGAATTGGTTGCTCCAGCGGGACCAATTCTCATATGCCTCTGCTGCGGGAAATCCAGGAGAATAATCCTGATGACTTCA
Organism: Rana muscosa; assembly: GCA_029206835.1. Taxonomy (NCBI): domain Eukaryota; kingdom Metazoa; phylum Chordata; class Amphibia; order Anura; family Ranidae; genus Rana; species Rana muscosa. The sequence continues at coordinate 493,839,781 of CM055118.1, forward strand.
GGAATTATCTCCAGATGACGGACCCCGTTTTTCACCATCTGTTGGATTTGCTGTCCCCCTATATCACGAATCAGGACACTGTGATGCGCCAAGCCATCACTGCCGAGCAGAGGCTAGTTGCCACGTTGCGATACCTGGCGACTGGAAGAAGCCTGCAGGACCTCAAGTTCATGACAGGCATCTCCCCCCAGGCTCTGGGGATCATTATCCCAGAAACCTGCTCTGCCATAATTCAAGTTCTGCAGAAGAACAATATTAAGGTAAGTTTTCTCCTTTAACATCACATTCTATGTAATTCATGTATGCTAATGTATGTATTTCTTTCATCATTCCCTAATTACCATGATTGTAATATGCTGTGAATGTCCCATTTGTCCTCATGCATGCTGTAAGTTTTTAATGCTCCTTTTTTGGCCTACATGCATATTTGTCTTCACTAACCTCTCCAGCATGCTATCCTGGGCCCAAACACACCTAGCCAAGTCACTTACCAATGTATTTTGTCAGCTCCATTGTAGTGCTTCCCCCCCCCAATATGCGTACAAATGTTTTTGTTCTCATTAAATTCAGGCAGAGTGGCAGAGGCTTTTTTTGGAGGGCCCAAACTCATCTAGAACCCCTCCCCCCTAAAATGTTTCCAATGGGCCATCAGAGGGGGTGAGGAATCTGATAATTGGGCCTTCTATTTTTGTCTTTAAATACTCCTTTAAATAAATGTTATACTGATGTTGACCAAGAATGTTTTTGTGTAATCTGCTTGCAATGTTATGTGCAAAAGTACTAATTTATTTTTCTGGTTTGACTCCACAGTTTCCTTCAACGCCACAGGAATGGCAGAATGTGGCATCCCAGTTTGCCCAGCAGTGGGACTTCCCCAACTGCAGAGGGGCAATAGATGGGAAGCACGTCTGCATAGTGCCACCACCCCATTCGGGGTCGTATTATTATAACTTTAAAGGTTTTAATAGTATTGTGTTAATGGCGGTGGTGTCGGCACAGTATGAATTTATGTATGTGGACGTCGGGAAGAATGGCCGGATGTCAGATGGTGGTGTGTTCGCACAGACGGAATTTGCCCTACGTCTCCAGAGTGGTGGCCTGGCTCTGCCACCTGATGAAGACAACGTTGAGGGCCTTCCGTTTGTTTTTGTCGCTGATGAGGCTTTCGGACTCGGACCACACCTGATGAGGCCATTCCCCCTGAGGACCCTCACCCCGGAGAAGAGGGTTTTTAATTACCGGCTGGCCAGAGCCCGAAGAGTTGTTGAGAATGCCTTCGGGATAATGGCCAGCTGGTTCCGCCTGTTCCTTACCTCTATACATATGGCGGACTACAAACTCAATCATATTGTTTTCAGCTGCTGCATACTGCACAACTATTTGAGGAGAAATTCAGCAAATTATATGACAACAGTTGGGCCTGAGGCCGGACTTTCTGACAATCCCATGACGGGCCTGGATACTGGTCGTACGGGCTTGGCCCCCCAATGCGCCCGTGAAGTACAGGAGAAATACGTTGAGTATTTTAGGGGTAGGGGGCCCATTGCTATGCCAGACAATCTCTGATTTTTTATAAAAAATTAAAATAAATAATTTCTGTGAAAAGCTCGATTTTTCATTATTGCTTGTGTTTCTTTTATCTGTCTCCCAGGTTCTCCTAGTGCACTTTAACTGCCAAGTGGATTTGTCTTTAGTAAATAACCACCATTGTCACTGTAAACAACAACTTAATTTTTAAACTGGTATCGAGCATAGAAAGAAGAAGCCACACATTGTTGATTACAAAACTATGTTTACTCTGTGCATATTCACATGTGCGTTATAAAATTTCTTGGAAAATTCAAACCATTTTTTTTTTTAAACTTTAAAAACTTTTTTTTGGGGGTTTTGCATAAACAAGCATGTTTCAAAAAATACAAGATATAAAACTATGGAACTTACAAGGTTCAACCTTTGAAAAACTGAAGGCAATATCAGACATTATATACTGTGTACAGGACGCCGTGGCTGGGTCCGGGAAGGACGCTATATTTCCCCTCTGTTTGGGCTGTGGTTCCTTTAAGGGAACAGCAATGGTTAACACACCTTTCCAAGGAAGTGGTTTAAGAGAGACAGGAAGTTGTAGGTGAGAGAGTGAAGGAGTATAGTGAAGACTGCATGGTGAATGGTGGACATTGCAAAGCTGTGGAGGCTGTGAAAAGCTGTGAATGTACATGGCAGTGGCCTGCCTGGAAGCCTGCTAGCTGGGGAAGCTACCTACAACCTCAAGAAAGGACTGTTAAACTGCGGTAGCAGTTCTGAACTCTACAAGTCGGTGAGACTGGTATTTCTTTTGTTTTTGCTGCTGTAAAGCCATTTAAGTTTAATAAACCTTATTTTGGATTGAAAAGCCTGTGTCCTGCGATCTAGCTGGTTCCCCGAACATTACACTGGTGCTCGAATGCGGGCAGGACAGAATAACAGGCATAAGAAGAAAAAAACAAAACATTTTTTTTTTTTGACATTAAACTGAACAGTTAAAGGGACAGTACATTGGATTTATGTCCTGGGTTAAAGCTGCACAAACATTGAAATCTGAAACAATGGAGGAGCTAATTAAACAGCTGTCCCTGGCTAATATGCAAGCGCAGACTCGCCATGAGGAAGCTAATCAGCGCTTAGCAACCCAGCTGGAGGTACAACAAACTCACCACAAAGAGGCGCTGGCTCTGCAGCAAGAAAATACTCGAGTGTTGGTGGCCCAGTTGGCAGCCCAGCAAGCGACCCAACAAGAGGTTATGCAGGCTCAGGTTACTGCCTTAAAGGAAGCAGTGCAGCAGCTGTCTCAGGAACAAGCGGCTGTTGCCCCTGGCAACCAGGTGACTGTGAGAGAAAGCCATTTTCTGCAGAAGTTGTCCCTGAGCGATGATGTAGAGGCATTTCTTGCTACATTTGAGAGGACGGCAGAGAGAGAAGGGTGGCCTCAGGACCAATGGGCCGGCCTCATTGCCCCTTTTCTCACCGGAGATCCTCAAAAAGCCTACTTTGACCTGCCACCCGATGATGCTAAAGACTATCAAAAGTTAAAGGCAGAAATTCTGGCTCGTCTGGGGGTGACTACGGCCGTTCGGGCCCAACGAGTACACCAATGGAAGTATCGTCCAGATCGGCCACCCCGGTCTCAAATGCATGACCTGGTGCAACTGGTAAAAAAATGGCTGCAGCCTGAGGTGTTGTCTGGCCCCCAAATCGTGGAACGGGTCGTGCTGGACCGATACCTGAGATCCCTGCCAGACGACCTTCAACGGTGGGTCAGCCATGGAGACCCCAAGACAGCAAACCTCCTTGTCGAGATGGTAGAACGATATACAGTGGTGGAGGACCTGCTCGGACCTACCAAGCGCATAGGGCCCAGTCTGCCACGGCCTGTTCGACCAACTGCTGCCCTTCGAAAGGATGTTCCAAGGAGTCCTGCAGCAAACACCCCGGAAGGTCAAGAGTCACTCCCGGTACCTCCTCAGCGTTCTGTTCCAGTTCGGAGAGGAGGGGATGTACAATGTTGGCAATGTCATTCCTGGGGTCATACCCAGGCACACTGCCCACTGCAAGAGGAGCCCATGGAATGCGGGGTTCTTCGGAGGGGGTCTTTTTATGCCCATAAAGTATGCACCACACATCTCGACCTGGGTGAGGAAAAATTTGAGTGTGAAGTCCAAGTGAACCACCTCCCTGCCAGGGCTTTGTTGGACTCCGGAAGCATGGTAACCCTGGTTCATCCTAGAGTAATTGGGAAGATCGGTCCGGTAAGAAAAACCTTACGGGTGGTGTGCATTCACGGGGACACTAGAGAGTACCCTCTCATCTCGGTGACCATCTCCTCAGCATGTGGCACTGGTACTCAAGAGGTGGAGGTGGTAAAGAACTGGTACATGATGTTATAATAGGACGAGACTGTCCGTTGTTTACAAAACTGTGGGAACAAGGAGAACAGTTCAGAGATTGGGGAGAAACTAGCCTCCCTGTTCCTGCTGCTGAGAGGAATAACCCTGAACTGCCAAATGTTCTTAATGTGGATCCAAATGATGAAATTGCTAATGGTTGGGTTAATGGTGATGAAAGTAGAGCTGATACTGTTGATAATGTCAAGACATGTGGTCCACAGACCTACCAAAACACTGAGGGGGGAGGATCTTCCCCACTTCAGGTAATGCTGGGGGAAGAGGACGAGGAATTGGCCTCTACCCCTGCCCTGCCAGATTTGGGTGTTCCCCAGGGGGCGTTTGGTACTGCTCAGATGCAGGACCTCACTTTGGCCCGTGCACGGGAACAAGTTGTAGTAGTAAATGGGGTTCCCCAAGAGCCAGGTGCAAATGAGCGGTGGCCACACTTCGCAATGTATAATGAGTTGTTGTATCGGGTTACCAAGGTGAGGGAAAATGTGGTAGAACAATTGTTGGTACCCCAACAATATAGACGAAAGGTTCTGGACCTGGCCCATGATGATGTGTTAGGGGGACACCTGGGAGTTGAGAAGACGGAAGCACGGATCACCGACCGGTTTTACTGGCCAGGTCTGAAAGCAGAGGTAAAGAAATACTGTGCCTCTTGTCCCACCTGTCAGTTGACCGCTCCGGTGACCCACTTCCGGAGCCCTTTGGTCCCTCTGCCCATAATTGAGGTCCCATTCGAGAGGATAGCCATGGATATAGTGGGTCCCTTGGTAAAGTCGACTCGAGGTTACTCCTACATATTGGTGATTCTTGACTATGCCACCCGATATCCTGAGGCGCTTCCACTGCGGAATACCTCCTCTAAGGCTATTGCCCGGGAATTATTCCAGTTGTTTACACGGACTGGTTTTCCCAAGGAAATACTCCCAGACCAGGGCACCCCATTTATGTCGAGAGTTATGGCCGATGTGTGCAAGCTGTTCCGGATTAAACAGCTGCGCACATCGGTCTACCATCCCCAAACGGACGGGTTAGTGGAACGCTTTAACAAGACCCTTAAGTCTATGCTAAAGAGAGTGGTACAAAGGGATGGGAAAGACTGGGACTGCCTGTTACCAGCTCTCCTGTTTGCTATCAGGGAAGTGCCCCAGGCCTCCACTGGGTTTTCGCCCTTTGAGTTGGTATATGGGCGGAGACCTCGCGGACTACTTGACTTTATTAAAGAGGAATGGGAAAGTGAACCTGTTCAGCATAAGAGTGTTCTTGAATATGTCTCCCAAATGCAGGAAAGGATCCAAACTGTGATGCCACTAGTCAAAGAGCATTTGCAAAAAGCCCAGGAGGCTCAACGACGGGTCTATAACAGGGCTGCTAAAATAAGGCACTTCCAAGTGGGGGATCGAGTAGCGGTGCTAATTCCCACTGTGGAAAGTAAATTCTTGGCCAGATGGCAAGGTCCCTTTGAAGTTGTGGAAAAAGTGGGAGAGGTAAATTATAGAGTCCACCAGCCAGGCAAGAGGAAACCGTATCAGATATATCATGTCAACTTGTTAAAGCCCTGGACAGACAGGGAACCGGTGACCTCCCTGGCTAGTGCAAGACTTGAGCCTCAGGTTGGGGTGGAGAGTGTCCAAGTAGCAAGTACCCTGTCTAAAATCCAAAGTCAGCAGGCAAAGGAGTTCTTGCAGAGAAATAAAGAAAAGTTTTCAGACTTGCCAGGGCTAACTAGTGTCATAGAACATGATATTATCACGGAACCTGGAGTCAAAGTTTTTGTCCGGCCCTACCGCATCCCAGAGGCTCAAAGGAAGGCCGTTTCAGAGGAAGTGAAGAAGATGCTGGACCTGGAGATCATTGAGGAGTCGCAGAGTGAGTGGTCGAGCCCGATTGTGTTGGTACCAAAGCCCAACGGGACTCTGCGATTCTGCAATGATTTCCGGAAACTTAATGAGGTTTCACGGTTTGATGCCTACCCCATGCCCCGGGTAGATGAGCTTATTGAGAGACTAGGTCCAGCCAGGTATATTACAACATTAGACCTTACCAAGGGGTATTGGCAAATCCCGTTGACTAAGGCTGCTAGAGAGAAAACTGCTTTTTCTACCCCAGAGGGGAGTTTTCAGTACAAAAGAATGCCTTTTGGACTACAAACTGCTCCAGCCACTTTCCCGCGAGCAATGGATAGGATTTTACGACCTCACCGGGAGTATGCCTCAGTGTACTTGGACGACATAGTCATTTTTAGCAGAGACTGGGAATCACACTTGCCCAAAGTCCAGGCAGTACTGGACTCTCTTTGGAAGGAGGGGTTTACAATAAACCCTGAAAAATGTGCTTTGGGAATGGAGGAGGTGAAATACCTGGGCTATATTGTAGGTAGAGGGGTGGTGAAACCTCAGGTTAACAAGGTAGAGGCTATACAGAATTGGCCCCGCCCCCTCACAAAAAAGCAGGTACGTGCATTCCTGGGCATGGTGGGATACTACAGGAGATTCGTACCCAACTTTGCCACATTGGCGGCTCCATTGACCGATCTGACTAAGGGACGGAAATCGGTCATGGTGGAATGGAATGCAGATGCTGAAAAGGCTTTTTTGGAGCTCAAGTCAGCACTGTGCCAACACCCTGTCCTGATAGCACCCAATTTTTCAAACGAGTTTGTTGTCCAGACTGATGCTTCCGATGTAGGATTGGGAGCTGTGTTGTCACAGGTTGTTCATGGTGAGGAGCACCCAGTAGTCTTCCTCAGTAGGAAGTTGACACCAGCGGAGAAAAACTACGCTATAGTTGAACGAGAATGTCTGGCCATTAAGTGGGCTCTGGAATCCCTCAGATATTACCTCTTGGGAAGGAAGTTTAGGTTAATTTCTGACCATGCCCCTTTAACATGGATGAGGCAAGGTAAAGGGACTAATGCCAGAATTACACGTTGGTTCCTGGCGCTCCAGGAATTTAAATTTGTAGTGGAGCATAGGCCCGGGAGACTGCATCAAAATGCAGATGCCCTCTCCCGAGTCCATTGTTTTAGCTCCACTGTTGCCTCCACCTCCTTGGCATTGGGGCACAGGGGGGGGATATGTACAGGATGCCGTGGCTGGGTCCGGGAAGGACGCTATATTTCCCCTCTGTTTGGGCTGTGGTTCCTTTAAGGGAACAGCAATGGTTAACACACCTGTCCAAGGAAGTGGTTTAAGAGAGACAGGAAGTTGTAGGTGAGAGAGTGAAGGAGTATAGTGAAGACTGCATGGTGAATGGTGGACATTGCAAAGCTGTGGAGGCTGTGAAAAGCTGTGAATGTACATGGCAGTGGCCTGCCTGGAAGCCTGCTAGCTGGGGAAGCTACCTACAACCTCAAGAAAGGACTGTTAAACTGCGGTAGCAGTTCTGAACTCTACAAGTCGGTGAGACTGGTATTTCTTTTGTTTTTGCTGCTGTAAAGCCATTTAAGTTTAATAAACCTTATTTTGGATTGAAAAGCCTGTGTCCTGCGATCTAGCTGGTTCCCCGAACATTACAACTGTTTAAAAAATGTGTTGCTGTTGCCTTCATGAGATGGGGTGATGTCACCCCTGAACAAGCCAAATTTTGAAGATGCACACAATTTGTGCGTCAAAATGGGTATTTACCTCCTGATCCCATGCCAAATGTCAACATGTGTTATCTGCCATCATGAGGGATCAATGGACGTGTTTTGGGGGTGCAAATCCTTCCTCTCACCTACTTGAGTTGCACCCTCAAAACACGTACATTGATATCCCCTGATGGGAGATAGCACATGTTGATACACTGTGTTAAATTACACTAAAACTTAGGAAAGTAGGCCACAAAAATGTTAAATGGTGGCATTACGAAGATCTTTAGACTCTTCCCAAAACATCAATCATGTTCTTAATTTGTTGGTCAAAACAATTGAGTTTGTGCCTTACAATGTTGATTTCACGACTCATAACCATGAGGTCCTGGATTATGATTTGTGCGCTCAGGGCCGGCCCTACCATGGGACCCGGTGGGACCATGGTCCCAGGCGGCACTTTAAGAGGGGCGGCAACAGGAGCGCACTGCCTGAGGACCTGGGGTTCCCTCCATCTAGTGTGCAGTGTCATCCTTGCACTGCATCGCCGGCGCAGCTGTCACTGGCCACAGTGGCAAGACCCACTTCAAGGGTCTCACCAGCGGCCCCTGCTTCCCTGCCCAAACTGGTTGCTAGCCGCGGCCCGCCTTGTTTCTAGCAACCAGTGACGTCAGACGAGAAGGAGAGAGCGGCCCACCATTCATTACGGAGGAGCATTTAACTTTCCCCTCCTCCGCTAGCTCCACCCACCTCCTCCCTGTATGTTCCCCTTAGCAAATGTTAGGAGCGGCGAGCGGTCCGGTCTGAGGATCAGAAACTGTGCTGCCTGCCTCCTCCCCCCTCGAGGCGCCACAGAAGAAGAGGACTCTGTTGTTTCTTGCCCAGCCCCCTTCTATTTGCGGGCAGCAGAACAGCATGAGATCAGAGCGGCTGTGTGTGTGTGTAAAGAACAGCTGCGGGCTCTTCTCCCCTCCCTCTCCTTCTCATGCTGCTATTCCCAGGACAGCCGCCCACTACGTTGCTACGCAATTCTCTTTGCAGGAGGGGGCATGTCTCTTTGCAGGAGAGGGCATGTCTCTTTGCAGAAGGGGGCATGTCTCTTTGCAGGAAGGGGCATGTCTCTTTGCAGAAAGGGGCATGTCTCTTTGCAGAAAGGGGCATGTCTCTTTGCAGGAGGGGGCATGTCTCTTTGTAGGAGGGGGCATGTCTCTGCTTTATGGAACTGTCTCTTTACTGAATATATGGGATGTCTCTTGCTGAATGTATGGGGCTGTCTCTTTGCTTTATGGAAATGTCTCTTTGCTGGATGGACGTAAGATTTTTTTTTATGGGGGGGCAGCATTTCATTCTTGGGCCCAGGCAGCACAATGTCTTGGGCCAGCCCTGTGTGCTCTACCACTTGAGAAAGGAGGAGATTGTTCTTCAACAAGCAACACATCACCTAAAAACAAAAAGTAAAAAAACATGTCTTATAAATAGGCAGGCATGCATATTCCCTGAATCTGTGGTGTATGACACTGACCTGTTGTGGTTACAATCTCGCACACTTCCTCCACCTTTCCTTCCTCCACCTTTCCTTCCTCCACCTTTCCTTCCTCCACCTCTCCTTCCTCCACCTCTTCTTCCTCCACATCCTGAGGTTGGGGTTCTCTCTGGTCCCTTCTTTCTGAGTTTGGGGTTCTCTCTGTTCTTTATTAGGAGGTGTGGGGTTCCTGGGCTCCTCAGAGTGGTGTCCTCCGAGTCTTTGCTCCCCTATGAGAATGAAACAAAAGGTATACTTAGAACACAGATATTTGAGGGCAGAAATAGGAATATTAAATATTGCTTGGAAGTGGGGTACAATTGTCTGTTTTGGCAGAGTTCCAAGATGAAGTCATGATTTTTTGATTTTTACAAAGCTGGAATACTGAAGTTTTTTGGCCAAGTTACACACATGGAGACACCCCAAGAATCCACTGGAGCACCTGTGTGGGACACCCTAAAAAGGTTGTTCTGGTGTCCATCACTAGTGCTCCAGAGTCCAGATGTGGAAACAGTGTCCTCATTCTATTTATAAACACATCATCTAGACAACAATGTTTCTAATCGTTGTTTTAACGCAAATAGGCATGACCAAATGTGGTTTACCTGTATCTGCGCAAAACATCGTATTTTGTTGACGAAGAATGTTTACTACGAACGATTATACTTTGGCCTCTAACCTGAAAGTTGCCATTTTCAAATGTCCAACCAGTCAATCAAAGCACATGGAGCAACATGCAAGTACAATAATCAAATTATTAATAACACAGGAGAAATACTTACTTTTTGCAAGCATTTTTTTGATCTTCCTGTACTGCTCAGGCTCCCTCAACTTCAGGTCAGACCACCTTTTTCTCAGCTGCTCTTTGGATCTCTGGACCCCAAATTTCTGGTACAGACTCCTTACCACTTTGCTCATTATTTTGGCCTTTCTTAGATTAGGGTTGGTGTATGGCCCATGCTTCCCATCATAATCTCTACTCCGCAAGATCTCCACCATCTCCGCCATTTCTGCAAAGGACATATTACTGGCCTTGTATCTTCTCCTGGATCGGGACGTTTCCGGCTCCGGGCTTTCCTCGTCTGTACTTAAAATAACACGCACCTGCTGTGACTGCACCATATCGTCTCCCACTGTGCGCCAAAAGAGAAGGGGCAGGGAAAATCCTAGAAAGAACGTCAGGGGCAGGCGACGCGGGCGGAGTTTCATGCATGCGCAGTGTATATAATGCTAACACGCATGTGTCGTAACTACATTCTGTGTGCAGAGTAAGGAGGACCGGAAGTGCCAAATGTCATAAACAAAGATAAAATTGAAACTTGGGGCATTCGTGGCCTATACTGCTTCATGATTGAGGCCTATATTGGGATAAGATTAGGACAGTTTAGGCTGACCTAGTGTTTTTGTCTTGTGCTTTATCTTGCAGAAAATATGCAGAAATGTAAAGATCCAGAAATAATGTCAGCATTCATAGACAAATACAGGGAGCTGCGAAATTTGTGGGAGCTAAAACACAAGTTATACCATAACCACGCCGCAAGGAGGGCAACAATGGACAAATTGGTCCAATTTATGCAGACATGGATCCCCGAGGCAGACTATTACATGGTGAATAGTAAAGTCAATAACTTGAGGAAAACGTACAAGAAGCAGCACACTAAAATCCTCTATTCCAGGAGATCAGGAGCAGCAGCAGACAAAGTGCATGTCCCCAGGCTGTGGTACTACAAGAAATTGCGATTTCTTGACGACCAGCTTGAAGTCAGGGAATCACTTTTGGGCCTTCCCTCTAGCCTTCTCTCCACCCTTCCCTCCAGCCTTCCCTCCACCCTTCCCTCCACCCCTGCAGAAAATGAGGAGGAGAGTGAATACAATGTAAATGTGAATACACCACCAATACAACAAGTGAACAACCAAACAGTGACAGTAACCAACCAGCATATGTAGCAAAAGGGGGAACCAGAATCGTAGTCAAGCCAGGCCAGGATCATTAACAGGAGATCAGCAGATGGGGGGCCAGGAGTAGACAGACAGGGACAAGAAGGAAGCAATCAGGCTGCAGAGAAAGGATCCAGGGGTGCAGGAACAGATACAGGAAAGAGGAAACAGGGTTCAGGTAAACAGGCTGCAGGTCAGGGCACGAGGACGATACCATGGCAGTGTGTTTGTGTGCACTTGCCAGGTATTTATACTATTAAATGCTAACAAGCTCAGGTGACCCCTAATTGCAGAAGGTAAAATCTGCACCACACTGCCAGGATCCATCCACTGGTGGACGCCAGTACTGCGGCCCAAAGATGACATAACACCAGCAGGTAGAAGCTCCCCTGACAGTTCCAAACTGCCAGGAGACACCTGCTGGTGGACCCCAGTACTGCACGCCAAATGATAGATATTTCCAGCGGATGGAACCTTTCCTTACAACGAGGCTCTGGAGTGTGGCAGCCAGGAGGAGGCAGGGGTGAGTGGCAGACAGGGGGAGGCCGGGCGGGCCCAGTGGCAGCCAGCAGGTGGCCGGGCCAAGTGGCATGCAGCAGGTAGCTGGGCCCAGTGGCAGCACCCAGTCACAGGCAGGGATGAGCCGAACACCCCCCTGTTCGGTTCGCACCAGAACCTGCGAACAGACAAAATGTTCGTGTAAACTTTAGAACCCTATTAAATACAATGGACTCGAACGTTCGAAATCTAAAGTGTTAATTATAAAGGCTAATATGCAAGTTATTGTCCTAAAAAGTGTTTGGGGACCGGGGTCCTGTCCCAGGGGACATGTATCAATGCAAAAAGAAGTTTTAAAAACGGCCGTTTTTTCGGGAGCAGTGATTTTAATAATGCTTAAAATGAAAAAATAAAAGTGAAATATTCCTTTAAATTTCGTACCTGGGGGGTGTGTATGATATGCATGTGAAGTGGCGCATGTTTCCCGTGCTTAGAACTGTCCCTGCAAAAAATGTCATTTTTGAAAGAAAAAAATGCATTTAAAACTGACTCGCGGCTATTAATGAATTGTCGGCTCCCGGCAATACATACAAAAGTCATTGATAAAAAAAAAAAAAAAAAGCGTGGGGGTTCCCCAGAATTCAATTACCAGGCCCTTCAGGTCTGGAATGGATATTAAGGGGAACCCCGCCGCAAATTTAAAAAAAAATTGACGTGGGGTTCCCCCAAATATCCATTCCAGGCCCTTCAGATCTGGCATGGATTTTAAGGGGAACTCCACCCCAAATTTAAAAAAAAAATGGCGTGGAGTCCCCCTAAAAATCCATACCAGACCCCTTATCCGAGAACGCAACCTGGCCGGCCGCAGGGGAAAAGGGGGGGACGAGAGAGCGGCCCCCCCCTCCCTCCTGAACCGTACCAAGCCACATGCCCTCAACATGGGGAGGATGTCCCCATGTTGATGGGGACAAGGGCCTCATCCCCACAACCCTTGCCCGGTGGTTGTGGGGGTCTGCGGGCGGGGGGCTTATCGGAATCTGGAAGACCCCTTTAACAAAGGGGACCCCCAGATCCCGCCCCCCCCCATGTGAATTGGTAAGGGGTACATTGTACCCCTACCATTTCACAAAGAAAGCGTAAAAAAATGTTTAAAAAAACACACAAACACCTTGAAAAAGTCCTTTATTTAAATAAATAAATAAATAAACATTCCAGCGGTGAAATCCAGTGTCCCGCGGCGATCCCGATGTCCAGCGCTGTCCTTCATTGGTTGTGCCTGAGCGGACCTGATGGGGAACTCCCTCTCAGTATTTTAAATGTATAGACCCGCCCCTTCTAAAGTTCCCCATCAGGTCCGCTCAGCGGACGAGATGCAGAACATGAGAAGGGGCGGGTCTATACATGTATTACCAAAGTGAGAGCAGTTCCCCATCAGGTCCGCCCCCTCGGTATGTCGGACCCGCCTACGTCATTGGCCTGAGCGGGGAACTTCCTTCACTGTGTAAATTTAAATTACACAGTGAAGGAAGTTCCCCGCTCAAGCCAATGACGTAGGCGGGTCCGACATACCGAGGGGGCGGACCTGATGGGGAACTGCTCTCACTTTGGTAATACATGTATAGACCCGCCCCTTCTCATGTTCCGCATCTGGTCCGCTGAGCGGACCTGATGGGGAACTTTAGAAGGGGCGGGTCTATACATTTAAAATACTGAGAGGGAGTTCCCCATCAGGTCCGCTCAGGCACAACCAATGAAGGACAGCGCTGGACATCGGGATCGCCGCGGGACACTGGATTTCACCGCTGGAATGTTTTTTTTTTTTTTTTTTTTTAAATAAAGGACTTTTTCAAGGTGTTTGTGTGTTTTTTTTAAACATTTTTTTACGCTTTCTTCGTGAAATGGTAGGGGTACAATGTACCCCTTACCAATTCACATAGGGGGGGGCCGGGATCTGGGGGTCCTCTTTGTTAAAGGGGTCTTCCAGATTCCGATAAGCCCCCCGCCCGCAGACCCCCACAACCACCGGGCAAGGGTTGTGGGGATGAGGCCCTTGTCCCCATCAACATGGGGACATCCTCCCCATGTTGAGGGCATGTGGCTTGGTACGGTTCAGGAGGGAGGGGGGGCCGCTCTCTCGTCCCCCCCTTTTCCCCTGTGGCTGGCCAGGTTGCGTGCTCGGATAAGGGGTCTGGTATGGATTTTTAGGGGGACTCCACGCCATTTTTTTTTAATTTGGGGTGGAGTTCCCCTTAAAATCCATGCCAGATCTGAAGGGCCTGGAATGGATATTTGGGGGAACCCCACGTCAATTTTTTTTTAAATTTGCGGCGGGGTTCCCCTTAATATCCATTCCAGACCTGAAGGGCCTGGTAATTGAATTCTGGGGAACCCCCACGCCTTTTTTTTTTTTTTTATCAATGACTTTTGTATGTATTGCCGGGAGCCGACAATTCATTAATAGCCGCAAGTCAGTTTTAAAAGACTTTTTTTCTTTCAAAAATGACATTTTTTGCAGGGACAGTTCTAAGCACGGGAAACATGCGCCACTTTACATGCATATCATACACACCCCCCAGGTACGAAATTTAAAGGAATATTTCACTTTTATTTTTTCATTTTAAGCATTATTAAAATCACTGCTCCCGAAAAAACGGCCGTTTTTAAAACTTCTTTTTGCATTGATACATGTCCCCTGGGGCAGGACCCCGGTCCCCAAACACTTTTTAGGACAATAACTTGCATATAAGCCTTTATAATTAACACTTTAGATTTCTCCCATAGATTTTTCGAATTTGCCGCGAACACCCCAATTTGTTCGCTGTTCGGCGAACGGGCGAACAGGCAATGTTCGAGTCGAACATGAGTTCGACTCGAACTCGAAGCTCATCCCTAGTCACAGGTGCATGCCCTCCACGTTAGACCAACAAGGCCCAGGAAGATGACTGAAACGGAGGAGGAATCCCTGAGAATAATAAGGGAGGCAGCCGAGATCATGAGAGCCCCCCCCCCCCCAACCCTGAAGAAGCCTATGGCTGTTATCTAGACAATAGGCTACAGAAAGTGGAGGAGGGACAACGTATCCTCTCTGAGGGGCTTTTTTCTATGGTCCTTCAGAAGGCGGTGAGGGGCCAGCTGACAGAGACCACCCATCTGTGTGATCTCAGCCATCCTTCTCCTCCTCCTTCTCCTCCTCCTCCTGACACAATTCCACCACCAGAGCCACAGCCTACAAGGAGGCGTGGAGGGAGCCGTGGAGGGAAGGCTGCAAGGAAGACCAGAAAGTGATTCCCTGGCTTCAGTCTTCTCTGCCAGAAGACACAGTCTGTTGTAGTACCACATCCTGGGGACATGTATGACATCTGCTGCTGCTCCCGATTTCTGAGATTTGGGGACCAGATTGTGCTCCCTATTCTATGGACTCTTCAAGTTATTTTATTTTTTTTCAACACACTTGATGTCTGCCTTGGGGTCCAAAAGGCTGCGCAAATTTGACCAGTTTCTCCATTGTTGCCCTTCCTCTTTATTTTGTTACCAGAATAAATGGATATTTTATTTAATTTAAATACTTGCCTGTGTGTTTTTCTTAAAAAGGACAGTTTGTTTGTGAGTAGGCAGGTAGATTTCATAAATACAATGTCAAATTAACAAGGGACACCAACCAACCTCCTTGAGGTAACAAAATCCAAGATAATAATGTTATTGTGGTAACTTGACCAGAAAATAAAAATGGAGATCACAAGAAAATATTAAAAGCCCACAAAAAAATAAGAGATCTTGATTCAAATCACCAAAAAAAAAAAAAAAAAATGTTTTTGAGATCTGGCTTTAAAATCAAAGACGAATATTAATGAGATCACAAGAAACAATAAAAAAACAAGTTGGTCAGAACTCTGTGAATATCAGCAGCAATGATAGCATTAGAAAGAAGAAAAGAATGCGCTACATTAATTATTAATTATTATTATTATGCAATAATTTGCAGCATGACGAATGTGCTATCTCCATTACGAATGCTAGTTTTACCAGAACAAGCTCTCCCGTCTCCTAATTTATTCTGAGCATGCGTGTTTTTTTCTCCATTGGAGTTCAACACAGACAATAGGAATTTCCCATCTGATTTTTTTCCATCGGAAAAAAAAAACATACGTTCTATTCATAAACTCCGACGGAAAAAAGTCCGATGGGGCCCACACACGATCGGAATTTCCGATGAAAAAATTCCATCGGACTTTTTTCATCGGAAATTCCGATCGTGTGTACAAGGCATAAGAGTACATCTTAAACCGTGTGTCGGTGGCTCTATGAAGGTGGAGGATTTTTCTTGCACCAATTGAGGAGTTTCTATTTTCCATAGCCATTGGACTATGTGAACTTAGCCTTTGTGCGTTTGGACTTTATTGACCCCTCTCTTTTGTTACACGTTGTATATTTATTTAATTTGAATTTTTATCTCTTCAGCGAAACTTACTTTTTATATATACTTTTTTTTTTTGTGTTATATCTCACATTATTTGTTGCTGCTTTATATTTATTTTACATAAGCGCAATATTACTTTATAGTTTCTTTCTATAATAGGAAGTGATTTTTGAGACTACTTTAAAATGTTAAAGCTTAAACTAGAATGCAATGTGTGCATTTTAAAAGGAGCTCCAGTCTGGGCAATAAAATATTAAACGTCAGCAGCTACAAATATTGTAGCTGCTGACTTTTACTATAAGAACACTTACCTGTCCAGGGATCCAGCGATGTCGACACCCCAAGCCGATTCGTCAATCGGCTTTGGGTGCAGGCGCCAGCATCTTCACTGAAGGCTTCACTGCCGGTTTGCTACTGCGCATACACATGCACTTTCTGAATAGTCCCACCGTCTTCTGGAACTTTTGTTTCCCATAAGCCAGCGGGTGAAGGAGGAGGGGCCGGAAATACTCAGAGTTTGCCGTGGCGATCTTACCCGGAAGAGGGAGCAGGTACCTGTCAAAGCCAGGTACCCACTCCCCCTGAAAAGTGCCAAATGTGGCAGTGGAGGAGGGGAGGGTGCGAACAAGTGGAGCTTCCCCTTTTAGGTCAAGCTCCACTTTAACTATGTTTTAAAGTGGTTGTAAACCCTTACATATACCCAGTGAAGTGACTGGCCTCAGGCAAAACACAGACATGAAACAAATCCTCCTACATAAGTTGTACCTATTTATCTGCTGTTTTCTCTTTTCTACATCCATTCAAAGTTTTGAAATTATAATGATCATCTGTGCTATCAGAAAACAGGGGACTGGTGGCTAAAATTACACACATCAGAGCTCAGTGAGGGTTGCTCTGACAGCTGATTGGTGGGAAGAGACACACCCCTTTCACACAAAACACAGTAACAGAGCTGAGGATGTCAATCACAGGCTGTTTACTTGAGATTCCTCCCCTGTCACCCTTTTTCTCTTGTCAGAAGTGACTCATGCAGATAGCAGAAGAAGGAGGCAACAGACAGAAGAGACACTTAGTGCTCTGGATTGTGATAAGTACACACTATAGAGGGATATGCTTTGCTTCTATTTCATGTCTGAGGTTTACAACCACTTCAAAGCCTAACTCCAGGAAATATGAAAGCTCAGCCCCACAGTAAGGGTTGATTGCTCTTTTAGGTCTAAAAATAAGCATTTTTATTTACCTAATCCTCCGCTTGCTTAGCTGCTCCTGTGATGTCCTCTTTTCCAATGTAGGGATGTGGAACCTACATTTGTCTTGATGAACACTACAGCAGGGAGGACAATGTGACAATGTGGGAACCGGTCTAGCAGCGCATAGGAGTGGAGGATTGGGTAAGTAAATTTATTTTAGTACTCCCTCTAGACGTACATGAGCAGCTACACCTTTCATTGCAGGCCCAGCCCCACTGCAAGGGAGAATTTTCAAGTTGAACTTTAAAAATGAATGCTAAAGAGTTGTTAAGGTTTACAAATTTGTATGAAAAAAATCAATAAATGTTGAATAGAAACAAATTATCAGATTAAGTAATACATGCCTTTCTATTAGAATGATATGCAAGTATTTTTTTTTTTAATAAACAGCATTGCCATCAATATAGTTGCCTAGCTATGTCTAAATAATTTTTAAAACTCCTTTCTAATTGGCAGTCAATCTAGAAATGGGAAAGCGTTGGCCTTCTGTTTTTTTTTTAATATTAATTCTTCAATATATTTACTCAAAATGTATTCCAAAGGCTTTTAGCAAACACACAAATTGCTGTATTTTCTACTGATAAAGCGGTCCTGGGAATTCAGCGTCTAACTGCTCTATAAATCAGCATGGGAAAGTTAATTAATTTTTACAGAGCTATTTCAAATTTTATTGTGTGACTGAAGTATTTTAATTAAACAAATAATTAACTGAGGCGGTTAGAAGCCATAGAAACTGCCGGACGGGGTTCTTTGATTTGAGAGCCGCTGTTTATTTGTACTAAAGAGCAGCCAGGAGGTTAAATTGACGACATATAAATTACACATACACTGTAGGTGTCACTGGGAAAGGTCTGGGCTAGCACAGATAAAAATGTGTTTATTCTGTTATGGAGGATCGGTGATGGAGTGAAAGCACGGCTATATACAGAGGTAATGGAGTCCTTTATAATGTCTATAATTGAATGTACATGTTTTATAACAGCAATATTAAGGCAAGCTAAATTATTCTGGTCGCAAAATGTAAATTGGTCAGCTTGGTGCATTGTAAAAAATAGAACTGTACAGTAGGCTTCTCCTACCATGGCAAATAAAAGTGTTTAGCTGCATGAAAACACTTTATGGGTTCAGGGTAAGGCCTCATTCCTACAGGCATAGTATAGCGTACGCTCATGATAAGGCTGTGTTTGCCTGCACAGGGATGCAGAGGTGTCCTGTACACTCCCGTGTAGGCAGTGCCGTTCATGTCAATCGGGACGCAGCGGCTGCACGGATGCAGCTCCTGCTCCCAATTTTACAGCCGTGCGGGTGAGAATGCATGCAGTGGCGTCACTAGGGTTGGTGTCACCCGGTGCAGAAAAACATGGTGTCAACCCCCCCCAATAACTATAGTCCCTCCTCAGTACAGACCCCCCCTCCACTAAGTACAGACCCCCCTCTATCAGTATAGACCCCCCTCAGTACAGACCCCCCTCTATCTTTATAGACCCCCTCAGTGAGACTCTCTCTATCTGTATAGACCCCCCTCAGTGCAGACCCCCTCTATCTGTATAGACCCCCTCAGCGCAGACCCCCTCTATTAGTATAGAACCCCCTCAGTGCAGACTCCTCTATCAGAATATACCCCCCACTGCAGACCCCCTCTATCAGTATAGACCCCCTCAGTGCAGACCCCCTCTATCAATATAGAACCCCCTCAGGGCAGACCCCCTCTATTAGTATAGACCCCCTCAGTGCAGACCCCCTCTATCAGTATAGACCCCCACTGCAGACCCCCTCTATCAGTATAGTCCCCCACAGTGCAGACCCCCTCTATCTGTATAGACCCCCTCAGTGCAGACCCCCTCTATCAGTATAGACCCCCCTAAATGCAGACTCCCTCTATCAGTATAGACCCCCCTCAGTGCAGACCCCCTCTATCTGTATAGATCCCCCTCAGTGCAGACCCCCTCTATCTGTATAGACCCCCTCAATGCAGACCCCCTCTATCAGTATAGACCGCCCCTCAGTGCAGACCCCCTCTATCAGTATAGACCTCTCTTAGTGCCGACCCCCTCTGTAAGTATAGACCCCCCTCAGTGCAGACCCCCTCTATCTGTATAGACCCCCCTCAATGCAGACCCCCTCTATCAGTATAGACCCCCCTCAGTGCAGACTCCCTCTATCAGTATAGACCCCCCTCAGTGCAGACTCCCTCTATCAGTATAGACCCCCCTCAGTGCAGATCCCCTCTATCAGTATAGACCTCTCTTAGTGCCGACATCCTCTGTAAGTATAAACCCCCCTCTCGGTGCAGACCCCCTCTATCAGTATAGACCCCCTCAGTGCAGACCCCCTCTATCAGTATAGATCCCCCTCAGTGCAGACCCCCTACATCAGTATAGACCCCCCTCTCCACTTGTGCTAGTGGACCCCCCCCCCCCCAGCACATGTCCTCTTAACCCCCCTTCATCTCTCCTCCATTGTTTTGCCCCCTTTCCTGGTCACTGTCTCTCTCCTCTGCCCTCCACATACATTACAATAATCAGTACAGACCTCAGAACAGCGCAGTGTGTGTCCCTCAGTCTCCCTCCTCCTCCTGTGTAGATGTAAACAGAGAGGAGGGGGAGGCAGCTTCTGTCAGTTCCGTGAGACAGGGAGATAGCCGGCCGGCGACATGCAGATCAGTGGGGTGCGGCGGTGTTAGCGGTACCGCTGCCCACAGTTGTTACCCCTCTCATGGGTGTCACCCGGGGTGGCCCGCACCGCCCACCCTCCCCCTAGCGACACCACTGAATGCATGGCCTTGAATGCACACTGTCTGTATTCATGGTCATGCACCCACACCCAATTGGCTGTCATATTGGGGGCAGCAGCTGTGTCTGTGCTGTTGTTGTATCCCAACTGACATGAATAGGACTGCCTGCACATGGATGCATGGAACACCTGTACAGGGAAACACAGCCTTCGCATGGGCATATGCTATAGTACGTCCATGGGAATGGCTTTGCACGCTAGCACATTATCCAGTTGGCTCCAGAGCAATTTTTTTCATTTTTCGCACACATATAAAATTAATTTTTGTCAATATAATTACTTAAACCCCAAAAACATTATATATTTTCTGAAAGCAGAGGCCCTGTAGAATCAAAGGGTGATCGTTGCAAAGTTTTATTTTGGATGATATTCGCGCAACTTTCTATTAACCACTTCAGCCTCGGAAGAATTGGCTGCCCAATGATTCGGTACTGCTTTAACTGACAATTGCGCGGTCGTGCGACGCTGTACCCAAACAAAATTGACGTCCTTTTTTTCCCACTTTCTCTTGGTGGTATTTTATCACCTCTGCGGTTTTTATTTTTTGCGGTATAAACAAAAGAAGAGCGACAATTTTGAAAAAAACACAATATTTTGTACTTTGCTGTAATAAATATCCCAATTTATAAAAAAAAAAAAAATTTTTCTTAGTTTACATATTTTTGGTAAAAAAAATCGCAATAAGCGTATATTGATTGGTTTGCGCAAAAGTTATAGCGTCTACAAAATAGTGGATAGTTTTATGGCATTTTTATTATTATACATTTTTTTACTAGTAATGGCGGCGATCTGCGATTTCTATCGGGACTGCCACATTATGGCGGACACATCGGACACTTTTGACACATTTTTGGGATCATTGGCATTTATACAGTGATCAGTGCTATAAAAATGCACTAATTACTGAAAAATGTCACTGGCATGGAAGGGGTTAACACTAGGGGGTCATCAAGGGGTTAACTGTGTTCCCTAATGTGTGTTCTAATTGTAGGGGGGGTGGGACTGACTAGGGGAAGAGACTGATCGGTGTTCATACATAGTATGGGCACACGATCAGTCTCCTCGCCCCTGAGAGAACCCGGATGTGTGTGTTTACACACACAAATCCCCGTTCTCGCTCTGTAATGAGCAATCGCGGGTGCACTCGCATCAAGTCCGGGAAACCGATTCGGGCACGCGCGTCCGTGGAGGTGCCTTAAAGTGCCGACGTAGAGCTACAACAGCTCGCGCAGGGGGGCCAGCCTGCCGCAGTATAACTGGTCTGGAAGGAGTTAAACGCAAATTTTCAGGACAAAATAAAATAAAATAAAATAAAGAAAATTAATTTTGTGCAAAAACACACAATATAATACCCATGTTTTGCTAAAATATAAAAGACAAGGTTGCCTCGAGTAAATAGATACTAAACATTCTATGTCTTAAATCTGCATGTGCCCGTGATATCGGCAAAAACTATGGTGTCCAAAAATCACCATAGGTGACGATTTAAAAGCCTTTACAGCTTATCAATTTATGCCGCGTACACACGATCGGAAATTCCGACAAGAAAAGTCTGATGTGTGCTTTTTGTCGGAAATTCCGACCGTGTGTAGGCTCCATCGGAATTTCCGCCAACAAAAGATTGAGAGCAGGTTCTCTATTTTTCCGACGGAAAAAGTTTCTATCGGAAAATCCGCTCGTCTATATGCAATTCAGACGCGCAAAAAAACATGCATGCTCAGAATCAAGCAGAAGAGCCAAACTGCCTATTGAACTTCATTGATCTTGGCTCGTCGTACGTCTTGTACATCACCGCGTTCTCGACATTCGGAATTTCCGACAAGATTTGTGTGACCGTGTGTATGCAACACAAGTTTGAGCCAACATTCCGTCAGAAAAAATCCACGGTTTTCTTGCCGGTATTTCCGATCATGTGTACGCATCATTAGCATTAACTAGGAGCTCTTGTACTAAAATTACTGTTCTCACTTTGACATTTTGATATGTGGTGTGACCGCGGTTTACATACGCATGCACACCCTGGGATTGCGCTTGCGTTTGCACAGGTGTGCGGGGAAACGGAGGTTACGGCAATTTTTCTTTTCATGTTGATATATTTTAGTATAATTATTTTATTTTTTACTTTTTTCTTTCCATTTTTTTATTTAATTTTACTTGATTGCAATCACAAGGGGTTAAAGTGGTTGTAAAGTCTAAGCATTCCTTGCATTAAAGTAAAAAAATGTTTAGGTGTCAGGTGTCACCCCCCTGTACTTACCTGAGACCTCATTCGATCCAGCGCCATGCACATCTGCTGATCTTTTCTCCCCTCACTTCCGGGTCTCGTTGACTTTGCTGGGACACAGGGAGCCATTGGCTCCCAGTGCTGTCAATCAAAGCCAGTGACGAGGGAGCGGGGGGCGGGGCTGAGTCCCTCTGTCTGTGTCAATGAACACAGCAGAAGGACTCGGGTGCGAGCACCCACGAGTGCCCCCATGGAATGCGGCTTCCCATGGGGGCGCTGGCCAGAGAGGAGGGGCCAGGAGTGCCAGGACCCGAAAATTGGAGGTTCCCAGCCACTCTGTGTGATTCCATTGCACAGAGTAGGTAAGTATAAACAGGTTTGTTATTTTAAAAAAAAAGTACCTTTACAACCCCTTTAACCGCTTCCCGACCAGCCGCCACAGTTTTACTGTGGCAGAATGGCACGGATGAGCGAAGCGAGGTTACCTTACGTCGGGCGCACGGCCGCCTAGGCGGCCGCGAACAATCGGATTCGTTTTAGAACGGATCAGTCCCCAGGCCCAAGCCAATGATTTCTGGCCTGGACCTGCTGATCGGTCCTGGTGAATGAAATCCTCCCCTGCCTGTGTAAGTGTAAACACAGACAGGGGCAGTGATTTCATCTCCCCTCGTGGAACTCTTTTCCGTTCCATAGAGAGGAGAGAGGACATCCAAACTTCAGTTGCACCAGCACTACACTGACACAGTACACATAGGCACACATTTCAACCCCAATCACCCCCCGATCGCGCCCCCCAGTTAACCCCTTCACTTCCTGTCTCTGTGTCACCCAGTGCAGTTTTCAAATTTTTCTTTGATCACTGTACTGGAGTCATTAGTGACAATAATCAGTGTTAGTGTACTTAGTGGTAAGCCCAGATAGGTCTAGGGACCCCCCTTAACCCCCTAATAAAGGTTTAACCCCTTGATCACCCCCTATCACCAGTGATGACCGTTTTAGTGTTACGGATGAGACCTCCATTAGTAGTATAATGTCTGAATGGATCGATATCTTTGATCTCAACAGAACTATATTAGCGTCCCCAATAGTTTAGGGTTCCCAAAAAGGCAGCCTTAGGGGGATCAGCCCAGATACCTGCTAGCACCTGCGTTTAGCCCATCCGCCCAGCCCACCCAAGTGCAGTATCAATCGATCACTGTAACTTACAAAACACTAAACACATAACTGCAGCATTCGCAGAGTCAGGCCTGATCCCTGCGAACGCTAACAGTTTTTTTGGTAGCGTTTGAAGCAGTCGCTGACAGTCGGGTGCTTTTTTTCCTGTGAGTCTCACTACTGTACCAGTAAATTTAGAGACCATAATGTCCAATCGAAGGTACAGTATTGAAGAGGCCTACACGTTTCTGAGCATGACAGATAGTGAAGAGGAAGTCACTCATCTGTCAGATTCAGGCTCAGAATACGAACCTGTAACAGCACCCTAACAGATAGCTCTGACGACGGAGTAGTGGTCCGTGCCAAGGTCAGGCGTACCCGACCCCGTTCTTCTGCTGTTGTTGAGGTGCAAGAACCGCAGAGCTCTCGTATGGAGCAGAGAGCCAGTACTAGTGCCTCTCATCCTTCTGGTGAACTGGCAAGCACCAGCTGCCTAGTACATCCTGGTCGTACATCCAGCACTGCAGTAACACGTGGTGACGTGGCGCATCCCATAAGTGCAGTTCAAGCTGGTGAGGTGGCTAGCACAACTAGTGTCCTGCTGCCACCAAGAAGACAAAGACAGGCCCGTCGAGCCCATAGTGCCCTTCCTGCTGCATTTGCCAATCCAAATTGGGAGCCCACCACTTCTGCAGCACCCGTACTTCCCCCATTCACTGACCGGAATTCAGGTTGAAACAGTTGGTTTTACATCACTTGATTTTTATTCGCTGTTTTTCACGGAAGATCTCTATAGATCTAATGTGGACTAAAGCAATTTGTATGCTGGTCAATTCATCACCACTAATCACCAGTTGACCCTTGCCAGAGATTGGAGACCTATTATGGTCTCTGAATTTAAGACCTTCCTGGGCCTATCCCTCCTGAGTTGCGGTCATATTGGTCCACCGACCCAATTCACCATATGCCCTTGTTCTCTGCCTCCATGACCAGGACACGATACGAGCAGATCTTGCGGTTCATGCGTTTCAATGACAATGCACTCTGTCGTCCTCTGGGTGACCCTGAATACGATCAGCTCTACATAATTCGGCCCCTTGTAAACCACTTCAACCAACAGTTTTCAGCCTTGTTTACTCCCGATCAAGTTGTCTGCGTTGATGAGTCCCGGATTACGTTTTCTGGCCGATTGTCATTCAAACAGTATCTTCCCAGCAAGCGTACCAGATATGGGGTCAAGATGTATAAGCTCTGTGACAGGGCAACAGGCTATACATATAGTTTTATGGTTTACGAGGGAAGAGATAGTTACGTAGAGCCGGAGAACTTCCCAGACTACATAGGGATCGCTGGTAAGATTGTGTAGGACTTGGTGTCATTCTTATTCGGAAAGGGGTACCACTTGTATGTGGACAATTATTACATGAGCGTGCCACTTTTTAGTCACTTGTTTGATCATGGAATTGGCGCATGTGTCACTGTGCGATCTAATCGCCCGGGCTTACCCCAGCGGCTTGTACATTCCCGTCTTAGGCTGGGGGAGAGAGCCTGCTTGAAGTGTAATAATTTGCTAGCTGTAAAGTGGAGAGATAATAAGAATGTTTTCGTTCTGTCCTCCCTTCACGCAGACATGACGGTCCGAATTCCTTTGACGAGTGGTGTTGTGGAGAAACCCCTCAGTGTCCACGAATATAACTTTAATATGGGAGGGGTGGACCTCAACGACCAGTTGTTGGCGCCGTACCTAATTGCTCATAAGGCCAGACGCTGGTACAAAAAAGTGTCTGTATACTTATTTCAATTGGCTTTGCTGAATGCTCATGTGCTATACAAAGCTTCAGGACGAACTGGATCCTTCCTTAAATTCCAGGAAGAATCATCACAGCCCTTCTGTTTCCAGACGGTGCTGTGGCCCAACTTCCCAATCTAAATGCAGTGTGCCGGCTGCATGAGAGGCATTTTCCATATGTCCTCCCTGGTACCCCTACCCAAAGAAATCCCCAAAGAAGATGTTGTGTCTATAGAAAGTGGGGATTTAGGCGTGACACATGCTTTTACTGTCCCTCCTGTCTTGACCAACCTGCTCTTTGCATTGGTGAATGTTTCGAACGCTACCACACACTAGTGGAGTATTAGCATAGGGTACAGCATTGCACAGTCCTAGGGCACACAAACACAAGGTCTCGAAAGATGAGATGGCCATCACATTTTGAGAGACCCTATTCTGGAATTTTTACAGTTTATATAAAAGTGCAAAAAGAAAACACACACAAAAACACAAAACAAATAAAATATTTAAAATCCAAAAATAGTTTTATTTTAATTTTCTCTCTATTGTTTTCTCTCTTATGTTCACTCTCTATTGTCCACTCCATTGTTCGATCTCTATTGTTCTATATCTATTGTTTTCTCTCTATTTTTACTGTATTTTAGAACTGTAATATTTTATTTTGACTATGTTTCATTGTATTTGCTTTGCAGGTATGGTATGTCTTACTGTTATACTGTAATGTTACTTTGTTTTATTGTTAACCATCATTTGCTTAGCAGGTACGCCATTCAGCTGCAGCACTGATTTAGTTATCTTGACAGCAACAGCGTTTGCTCTCATGATATGTAAATCAGCGACTCCAGCGCTGTAGGGGGTGATTTCACCACCACAATTAAAACAAAAATGGTGCATGTATGTCCATAATTAGAAGTAGGTGGATGAAGGGCTGTATTCAAATGGTGGGCATACCCACGATTAATCTCTTTTTTTCATGCAGCCCATAGGCTGCATGAAAAAAAGTACATTACAATATATGCCCAACAAGGACCAGCCACGTACTGGTATGTTGCTGGACTTTAAGGGGTTATACCAGAATGATGCCTGCAGGTTTAGGTATCATCTTGGTATCATTCTTTTCAGCCATTGGTCGGCTTTCATGTAAAAGCAATCCTAGCGGCTAATTAGCCTCTAGACTGCTTTTACAAGCAGTGGGAAGGGAACGTCCTGTCCCAACAGGGAACCCAAGAATGCAGTCAGTGGTTCCGCCAGCTGACCATAGAGCTGATCAAAGACCAGAACAGTTCCAATCATCTCTTTGGCCTAAGAATCCGGAAGCTATGAGCATTTCATGACTTAACAGACTAAACAGCGCCATTGGGAAATTGGGAATGCATTTTATCACACCGATCTTGGTGTGGTCAGATGCTTTGAGGGCAGAGGAGAGATCTAGAGTCTAATAGACCCCAATTTTTTCAAAAAAGAGTACCTGTCACTACCTATTGCTATAATAGGGAATATTTACATTCCCTGAGATAACAATAAAAATGATAAAAAAAATAATAATTAAAGGAACAGTTTAAAAATGAAATAAAAAAGCACAATTAAATCATGTAAAAAAAAAAAAAAACACCCATGTCCCCCCCCGTGCTCACGCGCAAAGGCGAACGCAAGCGCCGGTCTGGTGTCATATGTAAACAGCAATTGCACCATGCATGTGAGGTGTCACTGCAAAGGTCATATTGAGGACAGTAATTTAAGCAGGAGACCAAGGTATTTGCTAAGAGGTATGGTGAGTATTTTGCAGCTCTCATTTGTTTTCTTTTTCTTTTTTCAATTTTCAAAACTTTGTGACAAAAAGCGAGATCTGCAAAATACTCAACATGTCTCTTAGCAAATAGCTTGGGGTGTCTACTTTCCAAAATGGGGTCATTTGGGGGGGGTTTGTGCTATCTGGGCATTTCATGGCCTCCGAAACTGTGATAGGCAGTGAGGAGTGAAATCAAAAATTTGCGCCCTAATGCCCCATACACACGATCGTTTTTCATGCCGTTAAAAATGCCATTTTTAAAAATGGGCATTAAAACCGATCGTGTGTATGCTCCAGAGCATTTTTAACGACGTGAAAAACGGCCATTAAAAATTTCGAACATGCTCTATTTTTTCACGTAGTTTTTCATGTCGTTTTTTTTAACGACGTGAAAAACGATAGTGTGTATGCTTTAACGACGTGAAAAAAAATGCTCAGAATCAAGTATGAGACGGGAGCGCTCGTTCTGGTAAAACTAGCGCTCGTAATGGAGATAGCACATTCATCACACAGTAACGGACTGAAAAGCACGAGGCTGAAAAGCGCGAATCGTCGCTCAACAAACTTTACTAACATGAAGGGTGGCTCCATTCGAACAAAACTTCCCCTTTATAGTGCCGTCGTACGTGCTGTACGTCACTGCGCTTTGCTCGAGCAGTTTTTTTAATGATCGTGTGTACGCAAGACAGGCTTGAGAGGAAACATGAAAAAAAAACGACAAGAAAAACGTTGGTTTAAAAAATGGCATGAAAAATGATCGTGTGTATGGGGCATTAGAAAGCCTGGAGGCGGTGATTGGTTTTCGGGATCCTGTATGTGGTTAGACTGCCAAAAAGTCCCACACATTTGGTATCCCCATACTCAGGAGAAGCAGCAGAATGTATTTTGGGGTATATTTCCACATATAACCATGCCATGTTTGAACAATATATCATTTAGTGACAACTTTATGTAAAAAAATAAAATAAAATTAATTTTCCTGAAACTTGTGGCAAAATATAAATCATTCCATGGACTCAACATGCCTCTCAGCAAATAGCTTGAAGTGTCTTATTTCCAAAATGGGGTCATTTGGGGGGGTTTACTATCTTGACATTTCATGGCTTCTGAAACTGTGATAGGTAGTGAGGAAGTGAAATCGACATTTTACACCCTTAGAAAGCCTGAAGGCAGTGATTGGTTTTCGGGGTCCTGTACACTGCTAGGCTCCCAAAAAGTCCCACACTTGTGGTATCCCCGTACTCAGGAAAAGCAGTAGAGTGTATTTTGGGGCGTAATTTCACATATGCCCATGGCATGTATGAGCAATATATCATTTAGTGACAACTTTGTGTAATTTATGTTTATTTTTTTGTAATTTTTCAATCACTGACAAAAAATTTAATATTCAATGGGCTCAACACGCCTCTCAGCAATTTCCTTGAGATGTCTAATTTCCAAAATGGGGTCATTTGGGGGGGGGGGGGGTTTCACTGCCCTGCCATTTTAGCACCTCAAGAAATGAGATAGGCAGTCGTAAACTAAAAGCTCAGTGAATTCCAGAAAATGTACCCTAGTTTGTAGACGCTATAACTTTTGCGCAAACCAATAAATATACGTTTATTGACATTTTTTTTTACCAAAGACATGTGGCTGAATACATTTTGGCCTAAATGTATGACTAAAATTTAGTTTATTGGATTTTTTTTATAACAAAAAGTAGAAAATATAATTTGTTTTCAAAATTTTCGGTCTTTTTCTGTTTAAAGCAGCGCAGTGCCAAATTCTAAAAAGTGTTCTGGGTCATTGAGCAGCCAAATCTTCCGGGGCTGAAGTGGTAAATAAACCTCTGTGATAGCATTGGGTAGGTGATGGGTACTCTTTATATAGACACCCCAATGTCTCCCCTGCCTTTTACACCATATAGCCAAGCATATATCAGCTTGGTTAGAAGTGTCTCCTGGCTGTAGTGACCAGGAAAGGGTGCATCTGAAACCAGAAGTGACATCACTTACAGTTTCTTTGTTTGCAAGTGAGATCGGGGCATGGATTTGCCTTGGTCTCACAGCAAGTAAGTGAAAGTGTTTTGTTAAGGGTTCTCTCTTTCAAACCCCTGATACTTACTTACCTTACCTTTGTGAAAGCTGGCTCTAAAATCTATAGGGGTGTATTTATTACAAAAAAAAACCAACATAGCTGTTCGTCCAACAAAACTGCATGTAAGATCATTCAGTACGAATGCATATGGAAAAAAATTCATAAAAATAAAACAGTGTGAATCATACAGTAGGTGCACTCATTGTACACAAAAAAGAGCAACCACAAGTCAGTTTACAGAAGTATTCTCAAACAATGCCAACAATTACATGATCTCATAGGACACATGTGTCAAACACAAGGCCCACGGGCCAAATCCTGCCCCCCATCCCATTTCTTGTGGCCCTCGCACGCACCTAGGGCTATTTTTCTGCCAGAACGTAGCTCTTGATCTCCATTCCTTGCTCACCACTGTCACTTGTAAACACAAAAACCTTCTGTGTTTACAAGAACAGCTTTGCTCTCAGCACCTTGTGGCTCTCACAGATCCCTGCCTACCCAGAACGCATTCACAGCCGGGGCAGATACTGACCAAAGATCTCCCTGCAAGTGAGAGAGGCAAATCCGCTACACTGCTGGAAGGTACTAGAGGCGGGCCAGGTAGGTGAGATGTGAGGAAGCTTTTGGGGGGCTGTGGATGGAGATGTGTGCAGAAGTAGGGGATGGGAGAGAGTGGTGCAGAATTCACAGCTGAGGAGGAGGGTGGAAGTGAGAGATGGACAGCCTGTGAAAGAGAGATGAACCCTGCACTCTGTGCATAGCACACCCCTAAACCCTGCACTCTGTATGTAGTGCACTCCTCAACCCTGCACTCTGTACACAGCACACCCTTGAACTCTGCACTCTGTATGTAACACTCTCCTGAACCCTGCATGCTGTACATAGCGCACCCCTAAACCCTGTGCTCTGTATGTAGCTCACTCTTCAACCCTGCACTCAGAACACAGAGCACGCCTGAACTCTGCACTTTGTACATGGTGTACTTCTGAACTCTGCACTCTATACATTGCGCATTCCTGAACCCTGCATTCCGTACATAGTGCACTCCTCAACCCCGCACTCTATACACAGTGCACCCCTGAAGTTTGTACTTTGTAAGCTGCGTACTTCTGAGTACTCCTATGTATCTGAGTAGAATTGAATATGCTAATTTCTGTGAAGGGGTCTAGCAGAGGATGTCCACATCCCTAGTTAACCAATCTACAGCAAAAAAAAAAAAAATTTCTCTGTAATGAACAGGCTATCCCCATCCATTTGGAGAGCTTTTTGGAAATATACATCAGAGACTTTACTAACTCATCTAATTTGATCTGTCTTTCTGATGTTATTGATTCAAGTTCCATTCTGTAAGTATGATTAAGGTGATGCGTTGAGTAATTTGTCCACTCGCAGCTGATGTTTATAAAATCCTATATATTCTAGGTCTATTAACGCAATTACTGCTCAGATTTTTAGTGCTTTGGAGTTTGTTTGTTTTTTAACAATCAGGAGTGCTTTATTGAAGGAGATATACAGTACATCACAAATAAACGGAAGTACAGAGAACAGACAATCATTTGACCATTTGTGTCCCGGGTCACTTACAGCATATCAACATTCAAGTTAGTGTACAGACAGCATCTTAATGCAATAGGAATGAGAATCCATTAGATGATACAGATACATCAAACCACCGGAATATTACAGTGAAAACATTTGACAATACCTCTATCCCCTAGTTCAAATTCAGAAGAACAAATATGAATAACTATGAAGGGGGGTGGGGCAGGGGGAGGAGAGAGGGGGGAGAGAGGGGGGGAGGGGAGACGGGTCCCCCCACAATGAGGGGGGGAAGGGAGGGGTAGGGGAGGAGGGGGAGGGAAGGAGGAGGCCAGGGAAGCAGAGGGAAGCAGAGGGGGAGCGCAGAAGGCCTACCCCATGTTCAAACAGAAACATTCAGCAGGATGTCCACGGAAGCCACACTTTATGGAATTTCCATGGGCACCCACGACTAATGTAAGTCAGCTTGTAAAGGGGCAATACCGCATTAACCCCTCTTTCCCATGAGGACACCCTGGGAGGAGTAGGGGATGTCCATTTGTATAGAATCTCCTTTTTTGCATAAAATAGTAGGTAAAAGATCAGCAGCTTATTATGGTGAGATCTTTGCTCATCGTCCTGTATACCTAGTAAGGTCAGTTCAGGGGTCCTGGGGACAGAGAGCTCAAGTCTTACATTTAGTTGTTCAAAAATCCCCGACCAAAATTGAGACAAATTAGGACAGTCCCAGAGCATGTGCATGTATGTGCCTAAGTGAATTTTACAATGGGGGCAGTGGGGATCCCTGTCAGGGTAGATTCTAGATAAGCGTACCGGGGTGTAATAAACCCTGTGCAAAAATCTTGTTTGAATGAGTTTATCGCCTGCAGAGATAACCAGTTTTGTACCCTGTTCCAGGCAGTCCTCCCAGTCCCCCCTCTCCAGTGTCGGGATATCCTCCCTCCACTTATCCCAGAGCCTGTCCATCTTCAATACATCTATTGGAAGAAGGGTACCATACAAGGCAGAGAGGGGCTTCTTGAGATCCCCATCTCTTAGGAGATCCTCCAGTGGGTCAAATTGCGGGGTTGAAGGGGTAGGGAACTGGGCTCTGACAGCGTGCCGGAGCTGGGCGTACCGGAAGTACATCCAACCTGGCAGGTCATGGACACTAGTCAATTGATGGAGTGAAAGCAAGGTACCCGTCGGCATAATATCGGGCAGCAGCGTTATACCAAATCTCGCCCATACCTGAGGATCCGGGACCGTTCGGAGATGTGGTAGATTGGGGTTCCCCCAGAGTGGCTGGGCCGGTGACCAGCGATCCGACCGGGTGAATCTGCGCCTAGCAAGGCCCATACCCTAAGAGTTGCCCTAGTGGGGGCGGGGAGATCAGCATAAGCCTTCAATCCCCTGGAGGCCAGGTTTTGCAGGGCCTGCAGGGAGCCCAAGTGTGCCGCCTCTAAACACACTGCCGCATTGGAGCGCTTAGCTCCAAACCACCAGTGAACAGTGACCAATACGGCCGCCCAATAATACACCCGCACACCGGAGAGGGCAAGACCCCCCAAATGCGTGGGCAACTGTAGCGTTGACTTTGCCAACCTGGGGATGGACCCATTCCATAGGAACAACATAATGCACTTATCCACCTCCTGAAAGAAAGACCCCCGAATCCACACCGGGCTGTTCCTAAAAAAATAATTGAGTTTGGGTAGGATTATCATTTTTATAATGTTTATGCGACCTATAAGGTTCAAAGGAAGCCCAGTACATTTAAGGAGTAAAATTGTGCAACATCTCTAGTAACCCGCACCCCAAGGTACTTGAATTCAGTAACCCACTGCAATGGGGAAGAAACCGACGGTGGTGGGCACTGTCCGTCTAGGGGTAAGAGGGTCGATTTGGACCAGTTAATTCGGATACCAGACAGGGATCCAAATTTATCAAATAGTGCTATGGCAGCAGTCAGAGACTGCCCCGTATCATTTAAGTAAAGCAGAGCATCATCCGCATAAAGGGATATTTTTTCTTCTAAAACACCTATTTTCAAGCTCCTCACCTCCGGCGATTCTCGAATTAGGATTGCCAAGGTTTCCAGGGCCAGGGCAAAGAGGCTGGGTGACAAGGGGCATCCCTGTCGAGTACCTCTTTGCAGTGGGAAGGAGTCCGAAACCCAGTCATTCGTATGTACCCTGGCCCTGGGAGCCTTATACAGCGCCTGAATCCATTTTATAAATTTAGGGCCGAAGTCAAAGCTTCGTAGCACACCCCAGAGAAAGTCCCGCTCCACCGAGTCGAATGCCTTCTCGGCGTCCAGAGAGGCAACCACTCGGGATCCAACATTATCATGAGTGATGGACAGGTTGAGGAAAAGCCGTCTGATGTTTATATCAGTACCCTTACCCGGCATAAATCCTGTCTGATCAACATGGATAAGCGTAGAAATTACAGATGTTAATCGCATGGCCAGGACTTTCGCAAGTATTTTGGCATCTACATTTAGAAGGGAAATGGGTCTGTACGACCCACATTCCTGGAGATCCTTACCGGGCTTGGGAATCAGAACAATTATGGCCTCCTCCATGGACTCAGGTAGACAGTCTGTCTCCTCAATACCAACGAGCAGAGCCTTGAGTCTAGGGGCAATAAGGTCAATGTGCTGAGAGTAAAATTCGGTAGGCAGTCCATCCGCACCTGGGGTCTTACCACTTTGAAGACTACCGATTGCGGATTGGATCTCCTCCAAAGAGATGTCCTCATCTAATAGTGTGCTATGTTCCTCTGATAGGGTGGGAAAGGGGACAGCGTCCAAGAATTCCCGTATGCCCTCCAGGGAGTGCTGGGATCTGGTAGAATAAACCTCCCGGAAAAAATCTAAGAACCTGGCGTTGATGCCCTCAGGAGAGGAGATCAATTGGCCCTGTGTATCTCGAATACTGGCTATATGTGTAGCTGCAGCATGTGTCTTTGCCAGCCACGCTAGCAGCCTACCATTCTTATTCCCATGTTCAAAAATCCTTTGTTTAGAATATAGCATAGACTTCTGAGTCTGCTCAATTCGAAGAAGGGACAAGTCTCTGAGAGCTTTCTGCCATAAATTATAGTGAGAGTCATTCGGGGTTTGAGTATAATCTGCCTCTCCCCTCACACTTTCATCCTCCAATGCCTCCAGGGACCGGGAGGTCTCCCTCTGAAAAAACGCTATCTGAGAAATGTATTTCCCCCTCAGTACAGCTTTAAATGCATCCCAATTGGCAAGCACATCTGCTGATTCCCCATGCACATTCCAAAAGTCACAGATAGCCTCCATCATCGGCTCTTGTAGTCTCTCATCCGTAGCCCAGAACCCGGACAGACGCCACAATTTCAAGGTTGGAGGTTTCGCCATGGATATGGTAAGATAAACCGGGGTGTGGTCAGAAATACCACGGGGCAGATGCCTCGCCTCCCTGGACCAACATAGGGCACTAGGGGAAGCAAATATCAAATCGATGCGCGAAAGAGCCCGGTATGAGGTAAAGTGGCACGTATACTCTCGCTCAGCTGGGTGAAAATGGCGCCATACATCCACGAGAGCAAACGTGTCCGCCCAGTTTTGCAGCTCAGAGGGAGAGCGATTGGTAGTGTGGAGTCTGTCCAGGTCCGGAGAGGGCACCAGATTAAAGTCACCAAGGATGAAAACGGCCTGCGTGTTAAATCCCATTACTATTTGCATAATGTCATACAGTAGTTGTACATCGGCTGGGGGGGGGAGATACACCCCCACCAGCACCATTTGTTTCTCAAACAATCTAGCATGCACAATTACGTATCTGCCTCCAGGGTCTGTGCGAATATCTAGTACCTGTAGTGGGAGAGACCTGCGGATCAAAATGCTAACCCCCCTGGCATAATTGGAATAAGTCGCATGGTAGTGAGCCCCAACCCATGCCCTCTGGAGCCCTAGTGTTCGCGCACCAATTAGGTGGGTCTCCTGGAGTATACACACGTGAGGGTTATACTTCCGCAAAAATTTGAACACTAACGATCTTTTTGTAGCGGAGTTCAGGCCCCGTACATTCCAGGAAATGAGGGAGAGATCAGCCATTCTCTATTACATAGGAATAAAAATTCAGTGATCCGCAGGGCCCCCCGCCCACTCCGAAACACGTAAGAAATGTTGCAAATGAACAATCCCTCATCCAGAACATCAGGGCATAAGACAGAATGGTGCGATAATACTGTATATAGAAAATTGAAAATCTCCCAAAGTCATAAAGCAACTCCAACATTAACAACTTAGTAGTACTTATCCCCTCCTGCAACGGCAGAGAACAACCCCCCCCCTCCCCACACCCCCACCCGAACCCGGGGGCGTATTGTATCCCCAACACCTAACATGGGACAAAAAGTTTTTTTACAGAGGGCGTGCACACACAGCCAGAGGTGTTACCTAATAGGCAACTAAGGCAACAGAGATACTGGATATTGGTGCATAGACATTCTCCTAGCCTAAGCCAGGGGTGCATAACTTGGTTACTGTTAAGGCCACAACCATATGAGATAATCTTAGCTAGAGTCTGTGATACCGGACTGTCCTAAAAATAAAAAAAATAAAAAGGGGGGGGGAGAACCCCCCCCCATGAGATATGGAATATCCACAGCGCCTTTGTGGAAGGGGCACAGTCCCACTGGGGGTACAGCAGTTCAGTATTCTGTAGAAAGAACTAGTCCACTGGGGGTACAGCAGTTCAGTATCCTGTATAAAAAAATAGTAGTCCACGGCCTCGGTCCAGCAGTAGTTCACTAAGACCCCCAAAGCAGGAGGAGGTAGTCAAGGCATATCTGAGGACATAACAAGATGCCTAAATGTTCAGCAGTACAGGGGAATAAGGTCATATGCGGCCCTCAGCTCCCACTGCCCAAATCTCACCTCCATAGCCAGCGAACGTGCTGGTGGTTCCAGCCAGCTCCTTGTGCAAAGTAACATACAGGCATGAGTCAGAAGGATTGTGAATCCTCACAGTTCTATGCAAGTGAGTCAGGTGGCATGCTGTGGCCTACAAAAGATACTCAAAATACCGAAGACCCTCCTGCCTGCATTTCTCAGTTTAATAAACATGACAAATTGTGGACCAAACTACTAGGGGTATAGGCAGTCCGGTAAAGCAACTAAAACTGATGGGGCCAACGGAAACAGATAATCACGGTGTCAGTGGCGTGGTGGTAGAGACTCCAGCCATGCAGCAGCATCCCGGGGCGAAGTAAAGAACTCTACAGTCTCTCCATCCTGAACCCTGAGTTTAGCCGGAAAAAGTACACTGTATTTGATATTTCGCGCCCTGAGACCCACCTTTACTTGGTCAAATGATCTGCGCATTTTCTGTGTCTCTAGCGAATAGTCCGGGAAAAACATCACCCTCCTTCGGGCAGCGCGGAGGGTCTCGTCCCGGTCCCTAAAGTTGAGAAGCCTGAGTATTAGTATTAGTGTACGCGGCCTAGATCCAGGAGGCCCCGGGACCGGGGGGACACGATGGGCACGCTCCACTGTGAAGTAGGGAGAGAACTGCGCCTCCGGTAGTAGACCTCGCAATAGCTCCTCCACAAACGTAGTAGGGTTCTTCCCCTCCACACCTTCAGGCAAGCCGACGATGCAGAGATTGTTCCTTCTGTTCCTGTTCTCCGCATCGTCGACCTTGTATTCCATGGCGCGGACCTTCGTGTGGAGGGTACGAAGGGACTCCGCGTGCTCGGCCGCCATATCCTCCGTCCGCCCGACTCTATGTTCCGCCTCCGACACCCGCGACCTGAGCTTGTTGAGGTCCTGGCGAATGAGGCCAACATCTAGATGAACCTCCTCGATCTTAGTGGTCAGAGTCGCTTGGCAGGTGGCAATAGCTGCCATCACCTCCTGGAATCCGAGCCTCACCTCCTCCGGCTGGTCCTCCATCTCCGTCTGCAACGCCATGTTACGAGCACGCCTAGGAGAAGCCCCCACGAGGGGAGCCTCTTTCGGGCACGGATCCGGAAAACTGAGCTTCTTTCCCTTGTGTCTGGTCCGATATTACATCCGGAGTGTCTAGCTATAAGTTTGGGCCAAAATTGTAGGGTAGGAGACCGGATTAGTGTCAGTCAGCCAGCAGAGCTCTGAGTCCTGCAACCTCTCAGATCGCCATCTTGGACACGCCCCCAGTGCTTTGGAGTTTAGTTAATCAGCCTACCATACCTTAAAGGACCAGGTGGGTACAACGATATTTTGTGTGGAAAATTATATATTTCAGTATAAACAAAATTACTGATTATATTGCTCTGTACCAGTAGATTTCCTTGGTGTGGCGTAATACCTTGGAGTTGGGTTTCGTGCCCCTTGTGGGGAGCTTTAAGTTGGACCCACTGCTCCCCATCCTTACGGACTTCTGGTGTCTAATGGCGGCAATTTTCCTTGTTTTTAAATAATGCGTCTAGTCAGGATATGAATACCGGTAAATATCCACCTGGTTAGTAAACATTTGCATAATGAAATTGTGTTATATTAAGAATGTTTGTGAAGCCTCTAATTGTATCTCCCTTCCCCCCCACTTTCTTTCACTAGATACTATTGTGTAATTATAACCACCCACCCCTGAAGAAGAGTAACTATCTAATCTCTCGAAACGCATTTGGGTATTACTCTGATCTTGGTTGTACCATTGACAGAGAACTGTGGCTATTCATTTGTAATCATTATGTATTGATTTTAACCCCATTCATTGCATTGTTTTCGTCTGCATCATTACCTTTTGAACTATATATATATATATATATATATATATATATATATATAGTATCTTCAAAAAGTTTCCACACCTTTTTATAGTTAATAGAGTTTGAAAAAGTGCGGTAACGTTTTGAAGAACCCATATATATATATATATATATATATATATATATATATATATATAGTTAGTTCATATTTAAATATAATCTTAAATATGGTGGATGAGATTTAATATTTAACTCAAGTTGTGCTTAAAACTCAGTGGTTAGTCTTTGTATTAATTGCAGCATTGGAGTGAAGCTCTATATAATGATAGTTTTACTATCTGACCTTATTATTTATTCTGTACCGTGATCACAAAAATATAAATTTTGCTACCAAAATATATTATGTCAAATGCAGCTGGCCTGATTTACTAAAGGAGTTGGGAATCTTCACAAAAAGAAATTGTGTGAATATTCACTTCAATTATCCAATGATTATAAAAGCAAATAAGTGAAATAAGGAATTAGCTTTTCACACAATTGGATAAATGAAGTGAACAGTTACACAATTTATTTTGGCTGGTTTACCAAAGGCTAATAAGCAAATAGGATGTTCACTAAGTGCAAGGGAATTTGCACTTAGTTTAGTGAATGTGGTGAAATTTGCTTTGGAAATGTAGCTCTCACCCCCTATCCTTAAATTCAAACAATTTTTGGGTGAAATGCGTCAAGGAGATGGTGGTCTATGGATGGAGACATCATGGTTGCAGCTACTTTATCAATGTTTAAATAAAATGACCTGGAAAAGCAGAGATTGGAGTGCGGCTCTCATTCACACATTTTTCCACTGACTGCATGCTTGATGTCAGTGACTTAAAATATATTGAAGAAAAGGATAACACAACATTCTATCCCCTATCCTTGTGATCAAGTCATTTTTTGGTGAAGTGTGTCAAGGAGATGGTGATTTCTGGGTGGCGACATCATGGTTGCAGCTACTCTAACTCACACATTTTTGGAGCGAAGATGGGCTTTCTTGAGCCAGCACCCTGTTAGCCCATAGACAAGGTAAAGGAGCATGTCTGGAGCAGTGCCGTGGGTGTAGGATTACAGTACCTATGCAGGCAGTGGAACCAGAAATTCTGAACTACCATTCTTGTTCCAGGTCATTGACTTGGCCTTTAAAATAGAAAGTCAATAATGACAGCTGCCCTAGTTCTATCTTCATAGGTTTCCCATTCCACGGCACTCTAACCATGACTCTCACAACAAAACGCCGGGGCAAAATTCCACTACCATTATATCTGGACAGTGGTAATTATTAGTATTCAGCAAGCAAAGATGAATAGAAGCCATGATTGTTGTGTGCTCATATCTAATGCCTTTGGAGCATGAACTCCTAATTGTAAATCATGCTAATCAGAGTAATGCCAAAATGTGATTACTATTATTTTTTTAGAGGCCTTTGGAGGTAATTTATTAAAAGAAAAAAGGAAATTGAGTTTTTCTGTAGCTAAGATGAAGCTCTGCTGACATCCATCATCCAATCATGTGCAGACAAAAACACTGTTTTTTTTTCTTTGCATGCGGATAGGTATTATTTGCAAAGTACATTTTTACCATATTCATTAAAATTGGGTAGACGTTAGTAGAATTTAGTTTGAATTTTTTTTAAGAACGTTCACTTAATTTTCTTACCTTTAGTGGAGTCAAATAGACCTTTAATTTTGGCCATGGTGATAAGAAAATTCGAAGGAGTGGTATGGAAATTTTTTCTCAACAAACTTCTAACAGTGAATGTCGTTTCTATTCAGGAAATTACATTCATTCCAAAATCGAAAGTGAAAAGCAAACGGAGCTCTGAACATCAAATGTACTGGGAATTTTCTAACAAATTTTTGTACAAATTTCTGTATGGATTTTCGTACAAAAATCGAATAGTGTATAGCCAGTTTAAGGGAAAATTCTCTTGCAATGTATACAGCCTATTTTCCTTTAGTAAATTACCCCATTGATCTAGAATCACTGCCACAAATAATCAGCAGCACTATCAATTGAGCATATCAGATAAAGCTTGTACGTTGTAGAAACAGTCTCAGCGCTAACACAGTCCCAGTGCGAAGCACATAGAAGACATTTTTACTCATACAGCAGACAGGGAACATGATAACTGGCTGAGTGTCATAAGTCAATACTCCATCAGTCCTAAAGGACCCCTCCATCAACGGATCTTTCAACTGTATGTAGACAGATTGCACTAAGAAGTATTAATCATGTATCATGAATACCCTTAAAGCAAATGATGCATAAGCTTCGAAAACTAGGGTGTAACCTTTACATTCAACTACAAATGGATAAGGCAATTCATCACAACTAACTGGCCCTCCTTGCCCCCTTACTGCTCTGAACTTATATGACTTTTCTTAGTAAATGTTATATATGATATCAGTCTTATCCCACCTCTGCTCCAGCTGCCTGGTAGCCTCGTGTTCTGGTTAGCCGTCCTTCATACTTCAACACAATCTCTTTAGCCTGTCTGTTGGATGGAAACAAAATGCATTACTATTTTTTTTTTACAATGAACAGGTCGACCTCAAGCTTCTAAATATATATTGATTTCATCTGATGCATGTAGCACTAAATAAAGGGACATTTTGCACTCTAGTGTCAGTTACCGTATCTTTTGTTTTTTTTTTTTTAGAGCTACGTTTGACTAGATCCCTATAGTCACCATGCAATCCCATGAATATTGCTTTAGAATAACGAGACATTTGTTCTTTCATTATTTTAAGGTCATTGAAATAGGAAGGGGGTACTCTTTGAGTCTGGAGGAAAAGAGGTTAAAGTGATTGTAAAGTCTTGTTTTTTTTTTGCTATAAAAATAACAAACATGTTATACTTACCTGCTCTGTTGCAGTGGATTTGCACAGAGCAGCCTGCATTATCCTCTTCTTCGGTCCCTCTTCTGTGATCCTGGCCCCTCCCTCCTGTTCAGTGCCCCCACAGCAAGCAGCTTGCTATGGGGGGCACCCAAGCCGAGTCATAGCTCCCTGTACCCCATTAAGACACAGAGTCCTGACCCGGCCACAACCGCTGGCTAACTGACTTTGAGTGACAGCAGTGGGAGCCAATGGCGCTGCTGTTGTGTCTCAGCCAATCAGGAAAGAGAATATGGGATGGCTGTGATACTCATGGACATCGTTGGACAGAGAGGGACCTCAGGTAAATATTAGGGGGGCTGCTGCACACAGAAGGCTTTTTATCTTAATGCATAGAATGCATTAAGATATAAAACATTTTGCCTTTAAAACCCCTTTAAACCTCAGGAAATGGAAAGACTTCTTCAAAGTAAGAGACTCCCCCAAAAGATCACTTGGTTGTTTTTAAAAAAGGCAATAGTTTTCTAAATGCACAGAATAAATTATTTATAAGCATTTACACCGCAGAACGTTGATCCAGGGAAAATCTGATTGACTTAGAGCAGTGGTCTCCCAACTCTGGCCAGTGGACTGGATGTGGCCCTTTGCTAGCCTTTATCTGGCCCTTGGAGCACCTTTCCTCACACTGATACGAGGCATTATTCCTCCTACTCACACCAATAGTAGGGCACTATTCCTTCCACTGGATATCAATGATGGGGCACTCCTACTCCCACTGACACCAACAATTGGGCAATGTTCCTTCTACTAATACCAATGAAGGAACACTATTCCTCTTACTAACCAAAGCCACTTTGTCATTTTTTTGACTCCTAATAACCACTAAGTCAAAGGCATTATTTACTCTCACTGATTTAAGGACATTGTTTACGCCCACTAGCCACAGTCTAGTCCCCCTAAAGTTTGAAAAACATTAAACTTATCACCCTATTTATCTATTGGTTGAACTCGATGGACTTGTGTATTTTTTCAGCTTGACTAACTACGTAATGCATATGGGACTGTTCTTTCCTAATGTGTTATAAACATTAAAAGTTTTTTACCCTTATTTATTACAGGTACTTACAGTACCATCAATTTATGCAGTGCTTTAGATATTCATTATACCTTCACATCAGTTCCTGCCCTCAGGGAACTTACAATCTAAGGTTTCTAACTGACATTCATAAATATGCCTACTAAGGCCATTTTAGATCAGCATGTCTTCAGAGTGTGGAAGGAAACCCATGCAGGCACAGGGAGAACATGCAAACTCTGTGCAGGTAATGGCATGGATAGGATTCAAACTGATGACTCTAGTGCTGGCAGGCAGAAGCACTAACCACTTAACCACTGTGCTTTACCCTTGTGGCCTTACATGTAATAACAAATTGCAGTGATCCAAACTTACTAGTGTGACTTATTTAGTAACACAGAGCAAAAAATTAGAACAATAATGACTCTCAAGCAATAAAAACTCTCTAGCAATACAACAAACTGAGCATGTGCAGAGTGACTAGAAAAAGGCTCTGTCTTGGAGGATTGGGGACTATGGAAGAAGGGGAGAATCAGAGAAGACAGATTAAAACAGCCTTTTTATACAATGTGCAGGATTAACCCCTTAGGTTCCGCAGTGAGTATAACAAGCATGCTTTCCTGCATATACAGACTGATTTTAGTGTTGTGGGTTTAGTAACACTTTAATGTTTTAATAAATGTTTTAAAATTGAACAAACAACATGAGATTACACTTTGCATAATGTAGTATGCATTACTTTGTTAAATGCAGATAAATACAGCTGGCTACACTAGTGAAATTTTGTTTTTAATGTTTTCGTTTTAACAATGTCCATTCAATTCTCTAATCATTATTTGGGTAAAATTAACATTTGTTTAAGTGCGCAGTACAGGGTTGGATTTATTTTCTCAAACAAACAAATTTCAGTAAATGTGCTTTGATTTCACAAAGAAATTTGAAAGTACTTTTGAACGACGTTCATCAAGTCATCACATTTACTGAGAATTTGTACAAATGTTCGTTCAAAAATCGAAATCAGGTTGTTTTTGGGTTTTAACAATGAGCATGGTTGCAAATTAATATTCCCAGGTTTTGATAATGGGAAGAGCTTATTATCGCATGGAAACCACCAATGTATTTTTTTCTGGCCAATCTATGTAGGGTGGTATCAAAATGATGATAAACAAAAGGAAAAAAAGGAATGGCAGAATATAAATGAGTAAGAAAATGGAAGGGGGTAAAAGACAGTTGGGAAAAGGGATAGCTAAGGGGAATCCAAATCTATCACTTAACAGAAATCAATACTATCAGAAAAGAGTTAAAATTGTTACAATCATTTCTGGGTGACCATAG
This sequence comes from Rana muscosa, assembly GCA_029206835.1. Lineage (NCBI taxonomy): Eukaryota > Metazoa > Chordata > Amphibia > Anura > Ranidae > Rana > Rana muscosa. Next base: position 493,882,262 of record CM055118.1, read on the forward strand.
GGGATCCAAACTTTCCAGACTTTTATATATTTTATTTATTTATTTCAGGTACTTTTATAGTGCCATCAATTTACGCAGCGCTTTTACATATACATTGTACATTCGCATGAGTCCCTATCCTCAAGGAGCTTACAACCTAAGGTCCCTAACTCACATTCATACATACAGGGCCAATTTACAGACTCCGAATAACCTACCAGCATATCTTATATATCTTGTATGTGTGTCCAATCTGCTTGCTTTCATGTTTATAGTACTTATATAATATGGTGAGAGCCTACTGAGAACTATGTGATATGCAGTTCCAAAGCCAACGTTTGGTGATCGCTGGTACAAGTATACAGTCAAAAGCAACCATACAAAAAAGCGCTATTTGGGCCAATATTGTGTGGACAAGTAAACAGGCAAAAATCAATAAAGAGAACTATTTATTGATTTATAGTTGCCATAGATTGATTTGTACAAAAAAAACAATTAGATTTTCCTTTGCATGAATGGTAAACAGCTTGCTCAAAAGCGCTCAGGGAGACCAAATTGGTATTGGGGTGTGGCCCTTCCTCAGGTCATGACCCGAGGAAGGTTCACGCCCAATACGCGTTGTCAAGACTACAGCCACGTACGTTCTTTCCTTGCCTCCTCCGGGTTGCTCTTCACCACCTTGAGCTCCAAGCCTCGCTTTGAATTTGGTCTCCCTGAGCGCTTGTGATGTCATGCTCGGGAGTTCCACGTTCATTGTGTTCCTACTGGGGCTTGCCTTGATTGCCTCCTGGCTCCGTTTTCTATCTACGGCTGGCCGGTTGGGTTATCACCTACTACTGGATAACAACAGGGACTCGGTTAAGGCTAGACATCGTCTCCCGGTCCATACAGAATTTGGGGTTTTTCTCTCTCCCCTCCTGGCCCTTGTGGACTTCACAGGGGACACATGAGGATTCCATTGCTGCAGCAAACCCTCCAACCAGCCGGTCTATTGGCCGCCTCTACAAGGTATCACTATAGTGCTGAGCAAGCTGACTGTTTACTATTTATGCAAAGGAAAATCGTTTTTTTTTTTATACAAATCAATCTATGGCAACAATAAATCGATAAATGGTTCTCCTTATTGATTTCCGCCTGTTTACTTGTCCACACAAGACTGGCCCAAATAGCGCTTTTTTGTATGGTTGCTTTTGACTGTATACTTTCTTATCACACCTCTCCTGGTGTGTTCACCCATATAGCGGCTTACTGGGCACATGTAGGACAGAAAGAATTATTCCCATCATCACAAATATCCCGGTTTCCTAGCTCCAGACTTATTTTGCTGGTACAAGTGTGTCACGTACCTGGTAGACGAGCCCAATGTGCAGGGAGCGGCTTCTCGTAGCCTCTGATTCACGAGGCCCTGGTAGAGGGAACAGGAGCTCGCGAGGGCAGAGGGCACAAGTGCCTGACTGGTAAGCTGAGTAGGGGCCTTGAGCAGAAGCTGTAGTCCACGGCAAGGTGCAGTAGTAGAACACTCGTGGATGAGCAGCAGAGCAGGTGAGGGCAGACCGGGTCAAACACTGGCAGGCTGGTTCAGGTACAGAAGCGGGATCCAAAACGGGAGTCAGAGTCCAGGCCGGGTCAGTTCGTTGGGCAGGCAGAAATCAGGTTAGAGGGATAAGCAAAAGAGTCGTCAAGGCAAGCCGGGATCAGAAGGGCAGGCAGCAAACAGGATACACAGAGGGAAGCCGGATCAGGTAGGAAATTCAGCAGCGGGGTATCAATCAGCAGGGGTCTCAGGAAACGCTGTAGACCAGACAGCACTGGGCAGCATGACAGGGGAGTTTAAATACCTGATTCTGGCGCCAAGCGCCGTCACCGTGCGCGTGGGCGCGCGTGCGCGTGCGTGCGCACACACCCGTTGCGCTATCGCACACGCGCATGCGCCGAACAGTTCTTCCAAAGGCAGGCATTCTTCTGATGCTGCTGTTGCCGGGCAGATTACGTAAATGCCTTTCCTGACATTGCCCCCCTCCAACGGGCAGCCTCCGGATGCCCAACTGGGCCATCCTAACTGGGTGGGATCTTTTGAAGGCCAGAATTAGTCTCTCTGCGTGGATGTTAGTCTCTGGTTCCCAGGAATTTTCTTCTGGGCCATAGCCCTTCCATTTCACCAAGTACTGGGTTTGGTTGCGCCTCCTCCTGCAGTCTAGGATGGATTCGACCTCGAACTCCTCCTCCCCATTGATTAGTACTGGTTCTGGGGGGCCTATACCTCGATCGGAGAATGGATCTGGAACTGCAGGTTTGAGTAGGGCCACATGGAACACCGGGTGTATCCGGAAGGATTCCGGCAGTTTCAACTCATAAGCCACATCATTAATCCGTCTTAAAACAGGGAAGGGGCCCACAAATTTGGGGCCCAATTTCTTGGAAGGGCATGCTAATTTCAAGCTCACCGTGGACAGCCAGACTTGGTCTCCGGGCACCAGGTTAAGCTCCCCCCTCCTCCTCCTGTCGAATATCTCTTTGTTATATTTCTGGGTCCTTGCCATTGTTTCTTGTAGTAGTTTGTTGTTATTGTTAAAGAAGTTCAGAGTCTCTTGGGCGGCTGGAACTGCACATTCCGGTATATTATTGGATAGAAACAAGGGGTGGAAACCGTAGTTTGCGAAAAAGGGGGACTGTTTGGTAGCTGAGTGGACAGAGTTGTTGTACGCAAATTCGGCAAGAGGGAGTAAGGGTACCCAATCGTCCTGAGAAAAGCCTGAGAAACAGCGTAGATATTGTTCGAGCGTCTGATTGGTTCGTTCAGTCTGCCCATTGGTCTGCGGGTGATAAGCCGAAGAAAGGCACAGGTCAATTTTTAAGGATCCACAAAGTGCTCTCCAAAATCTGGACGTAAACTGCACCCCTCGATCGGATACGATGTTTGAAGGGATACCGTGCAGCCTTACTATTTCCTTGATGAACAGTTTTGCGGTTTCAGGAGCGGAAGGTGTGCCTCTCATAGGCAAAAAATGGGCCATTTTGGATAGTCTGTCTACTACCACAAAAATGGTAGTGCAATCTTCGGATGGTGGTAACTCAACAATAAAATCCATGGAGATCATTCTCCAGGGTCTTTCTGGAATGGGTAGGGGTTTTAATAATCCCCATGCTTTGGCCTTGCTGCCCTTGTTTCGAGTGCAAACGGCGCATGAATCCACATAGTCTCTACAGTCCTTCAATAGGCGAGGCCACCAAAACATGCGCTGAAGAAGTTCAGATGTCTTGCGGATACCGAAATGGCCAGCCAGTTCATGGTCGTGGCAAGACTTAAGGACCTTGACTCGTGCTTGTTGAGGTACGAAAATCCTGTCCTGGAACCACAGCAGGTCATTTCTCTGCTGTAAGGTAACGCCCGGTAGGTGTAATTCACTTGTGTAAGCTCGTTTGATCTGAGATAGTACGTCTTCTGGTAATAAAAGAAAGTTTCCAGGCGTCAGGATGGTGTCCGGGAGTGACGAGGTTTGAGGTTCACTGAACATCCGGGAAAGTGCATCAGGTTTTGTGTTCTTTGACCCGGGCCTATAAGTAATGTGAAATGAGAACCTGGTAAAAAAAAGTGCCCACCTAGCCTGACGTGGTCTCAGTCTCTTGGCGGCTTTCAAGTACTCCAGGTTCTTGTGGTCTGTGTAGACCAAAATGGGGTGTGCTGCCCCCTCCAGCAAGTAGCGCCATTCCTCCAGTGCTGCCTTAATTGCGAGTAATTCTCTGTCCCCGACATCGTAGTTTCTTTCTGCTTCGGACAACTTACGAGAAAAGAAAGCTACAGGGTGTAACAGGGCCTTGGGACCCTGCCTCTGGGAGAGTACTGCTCCCACGGCAATCTCTGAGGCGTCTACTTCTAGGGTATAGGGCAGGGCTGGGTCTGGGTGTCTTAGGACAGCGGCTGAGATGAACTGACCCTTGAGGGTAGAGAAGGCAGCCTGGGCCTCAGGGGTCCAGTTGAAGCGCGTGCCTTGTTTTGTCAGGCTGGTGATGGGGGCGATGATGGTGGAAAAACCCTGGATAAATTTGCGATAGAAATTCGCGAACCCCACAAACCACTGGATCCCTTTCTTGTCCGTAGGGGCTGGCCAATCCAGGATGGCGGAGACCTTTTGTGGGTCCATCTTGATGCCTTCCACGGAGATAATCAGCCCCAAGAATTGGATGCTTTGCTGCTCGAAGACACATTTCTCAGGTTTTGCATACAGACCGTGTTGACGGAGTCGGGTTAATACCTTCCCAACATGTTCCCGATGGATGGACAGAGAAGGAGAGAAAATTAGGATGTCGTCTAAATAGACGATAACGAACAGGTCAAGATAGTCTCTGAAGGCCTCATTCACAAAATGTTGAAATGTAGCTGGGGCATTGCATAGACCGAAGGGCATCACACGGTATTCAAAATGCCCGAATCGGGTACGGAAGGCGGTCTTCCATTCATCCCCGCTTCGAATCCGGACTAGGTTGTAGGCCCCACGTAGGTCTAATTTGGTAAATATAGAAGCGGTTCCAAGTCTCTGGAAGAGTTCAGGCACCAGAGGAAGGGGGTAACGATTCTTGATCGTAATCTTGTTAAGCTCACGGTAGTCTACGCATGGGCGTAGTGAGTGGTCCTTCTTCTCGACAAAGAATATCCCCGCTCCTGCCGGTGAGGTGGAAGGGCGGATGAACCCTTTTTTCAGATTATCATCAATGTAAGTTTTAAGAGTCCCCAGCTCCAATTCGGTCAGAGGGAAGATCCTCCCAAATGGTACCTCTGCCCCGGGGAGGAGTTCAATCGGGCAGTCGTAGGGCCTGTGTGGGGGTAATGTCTCTGCACCTTTCTTGCTGAATACATCCAGAAAGGTGTGGTATGCTTTGGGGACGGATTGGCGGGTCTCGGTATCAGCATCAAGACACAGTAGCGAAGAAGGCGTATCAGTGTTTTTCAATAGGCAATGCTGGCGGCAATAAGGAGAGCGGAAGCTGATCTTTCCAGTAATCCAGTCAATCTTGGGGTTGTGAGCCCTCAGCCATGGCATACCCAGTATAATGGGAAACAAGGGGGACTCAATAATGTCCAGGCAAAGCCATTCCCGGTGGCTATTGGAGATGACTGTGTCCAGAGGGGCCGTCTCCTGGGTAACAGGCCCGGATTTGATGGCTGATCCGTCGGCCAGATGGATGGATAGACCCTTAGCTCTGGGTTGTAGGGGGATTCGGAACTTGCTGGCGAAAGATGCATCCATAAAGCCGCTACACGCTCCGGAGTCAATTAGGGCGGTAGCTTGGATATTCCCTCCTGGAAGCTGTAGGGAAATTGAAACAGCCAGATGAGTTGCGTTATCAAATGAAACAGGTGAGCAGGTAGAACAAACAGAGGAAGACTTACGGGACTTGGGTAGACAGGACCTCACGTAGTGTCCCGGTTCGCCACAGTAAAGGCAGAGGGTGTTGTTCCGCCGGCGTTGACGCTCCTCGGGAGTAAGCGAGGGTCGAAGCAAACCAAGCTGCATGGGCTCTGGAACGTCGGTGGGCGTATGAGCGAACGCCGGAGGAGCGGAGTGAGGAAGGTTTGGGTTAAACACACGGGGAAGCATCCAGACAGGGCGAGAAGGGCCCGTGGTGCATTCTGCCCTTCGTTCCCTTAGCCGTCTGTCGATTTGGGTAGCCTGCAGAATCAGAGCGTCAAGCGTTGCGGGGATGCCCACCCGGGCCAGTTCATCCTTAAGAGGTTCCGAGAGGCCTAGGCGGAACTGGTGACGCAGGGCAGCGTCATTCCAGTTAGTATCCGCGCTCCAACGCCGGAATTCGGACACGTAATCTTCCACGGCCCTGCGGCCTTGTTGTAGGGAGCATAATGCGGCTTCTGCAGTGGCCGCCTGAAGGGGGTCCTCATAGAGGAGGTCCATTTCTTGAAGGAAGGAACTCAGCAGGTTCAGGCAGACGTCCTTGTGTTCCAAGAGGCGATGGGCCCACGTCTGGGGTTCTCCTGAAAGTAGGGAAATGACAAAACCCACCTTGATGGACTCAAGCGAGATTGTCCGGGGCTGTAACGCAAAGAACAGTTCGCAGGCATTACGGAAGGCCCTGTATTTGCTGCGGTCCCCCGAGAATCTTTCCGGAGTGGGGACCCTAGGTTCTGGTGGCAGCATTACCACAGATGGCGCAGGAGAAGTTCCAGAGGCCGGGGTGGATAAGGTCCGGACTTGTTCCTCCAGACGGGTGTACCCCTCTTGCAAACTTCTGACGGCCGAGGTAAGTCCGTCCAGGTGGCGGCACAAGTCCTCCATTGGAGAGGCTCCCTGCGTGGGCTCGGACATGGCTGTCTGGTACTGTCACGTACCTGGTAGACGAGCCCAATGTGCAGGGAGCGGCTTCTCGTAGCCTCTGATTCACGAGGCCCTGGTAGAGGGAACAGGAGCTCGCGAGGGCAGAGGGCACAAGTGCCTGACTGGTAAGCAGAGTAGGGGCCTTGAGCAGAAGCTGTAGTCCACGGCAAGGTGCAGTAGTAGAACACTCGTGGATGAGCAGCAGAGCAGGTGAGGGCAGACCGGGTCAAACACTGGCAGGCTGGTTCAGGTACAGAAGCGGGATCCAAAACGGGAGTCCAGGCCGTGTCAGTTCGTTGGGCAGGCAGAAATCAGGTTAGAGGGATAAGCAAAAGAGTCGTCAAGGCAAGCCGGGATCAGAAGGGCAGGCAGCAAACAGGATACACAGAGGGAAGCCGGATCAGGTAGGAAGTTCAGCAGCGGGGTATCAATCAGCAGGGGTCTCAGGAAACGCTGTAGACCAGACAGCACTGGGCAGCATGACAGGGGAGTTTAAATACCTGATTCTGGCGCCAAGCGCCGTCACCGTGCGCGCGGGCGCGCTCCCGCACGCGCGTGCGCGCGCACCCGTTGCGCTATCGCGCACGCGCATGCGCCGAACAGTTCTTCCAAAGGCAGGCATTCTTCTGATGCTGCTGTTGCCGGGCAGATTACGTAAATGCCTTTCCTGACAAAGTGTCTCTTTGATCCCTCATTGTGCGCCCCTTTCTTAACATGCAACTTTAACTGCCCTATTTACTTCTATGTATGCCTCATATATGTATATACTTGTCATCACAAGCATTTGCATATTTTTCATGCAGTTGGTACATACATAATGGTGGATAGGAATGTTTACGATAAAATAAAAACATACCTGAGCGAGCGTAGCTTTTGTCGCATTGGCCAAGGTCTACATCGAATATCTGCAACAAGTTCCTTTTGCATCTGAATATTTTGGAAGATTGTTTCTGGGTCATTGTTCTCCTCTTTTCCTTCTGCATTTTCATCATCTGAAATGCTGCAAGAACAAAACCATAGGCAAAAATAAATAAATAAATAAACAGAGTGATTTGTTTAAAAGCACTGGCATACAAGTCTACAAAGGTAACAAGATGAAAAAAAGAAATGTGTTATTGGCATTTCAAATGTATGACTTTATTTCTTGGTAAGGTATTTTTTTTTTTTTTTTTTTTATAAGGTGACAAATAAATTAAAACAGAGGACTCCTATGCTCCATGCACACTGGCTTAAAAATCACTACTTCTACAGGAGTTTTGTGTTCTGCCTGTAGAAGCAGCTCAATGTTATCCTTTGGGGTTGATTTACTAAAGGCAAATAGATTGTGCACTTTGCAAAGTGCAGTTGCACTCTGCAAGAGCAGTTGCTTCAGAGCTTAGTAAATGAGGTAAAGATTCACTTTGCAAAAAATACCCAATCACATGCAAGAAAAATAAAAAAAACAGCATTTTTGCTTGCACGTCATTGGATGATGGACATCAGCAGAGCTTTATCTTATTTACTAAGCTGTGTGTCCATACATTAGGACTATTACAGGCATATTTTAAGCTGAACGTTTAGTGGCAGAAAAAAAAAACAAAAAAACCTTCTGGTTTGCGTTCCTGATTGAAACTTCCTGGCAGAAAAAATGCAAAACTTTCCTAAACTCATCTAAACTTTGTATAAAAAATGCTCTATATGAGTGTTTTTTTTTTTTTCTGCCAAGGGAACTGCCATTTTTTTAAGCCCAGTGTGCATAGAGCCTCATAGATATTACAGAGTATCTTTTAAAAATCATGTGCTGTCCAAGGTACTGAATCTCTCAGCTTTTTAAATGTACTACAGTACTTATGTATTTAAAACAAATATTTGCATGACCAATGCATTCATATTAATAAAATTAATATGAATAATAACAATAGTGAATCATCATCATCATCACTATTGCTACTATTCATATTAATTTTATTATTGTTATTATCAGGGCTTTTTTTTCTCAGAGAATAGGTGCAGGAACTCAACCATGCCCGCCACACACACATACCTGCCAAATGGCATCAAATAGTAGCTCTTCCCTCTGCATACAACCCCTCCATCCACTGCTCTAATCTTCTCCCCCCTCCTTAAAAATTTCACCATTTGCCACGTGTCTTACCTTTGTTGCTATATTAAGCTGAAGCAACCATCCGGCTGTAGTACCTCCCAGCTTACTAGACTATACTACAGACACTTACAAGGGAGATCATAGAGTAGGAGCATCAACAACTGGTCACCAGGGAAAAAATGGAGACCACAGAGGGTGCAGCCTACCATTCGCCCCATGACTGCACTGAAACCTGGGCACCTGTTCTGTATCTCCCTTGTCCCTGTCCTGCACAGTGGGATCTGCTCAGGAGATCTGACATGTGGGAGCTACTGGTAGATAAGCTATCATTTGTAAATGCAGAAGCTGGACTTCTGTTACCAAGTGATAGTGGTGAGCAGGGAGCAGAAGACCTGAGCCAGAGGTGGTGGAACTGAGTTCCCCCTAGTTCCTGCTGAAAAAAAGCCCCGGTTATTATTATTAATATTATTATTATTATAAGTAGTAGTAGTAGTAGTACAGTAAGTGGATTCAAACATACCTAGGGCAAATATAGATCTGTACTTAGAGGAAAAAGTAAACTAACAAAAAAGAAAAACATATATAAATGAGAACAAAAAAAAAAAGGGTGAGGGGGGAGTGGAAGGGCAAACCCAATGGACCACTTTTTCTGCTGTCACTCTTCTACATTTCTATTATTATTATTATTATTATTATTATTATTATTCAGACCCAATGACCCACTTTTTCTGCTGTCACTCTTCTACATTTCTATTATTATTATTATTATTATTATTATTATTATTATTATTATTCAGACCCAATGAACCACTTTTTCTGCTGTCACTCTTCTACATTTTTATTATTATTATTGTTAATAATATTAATAATAATAATAGAAATGTAGAAGAGTGACAGCAGAAAAAAATTGTGGTCCATTGGGTCTGCCCTTCCACTCCCCCCACCTTTTTTTTGTTCTCATTTATATAAGTTTTTTTTTTTTTTAACTTTTTCCTCTAAGTACAGATCTATGTTTGCCCTAGGTATGTTTGAATCCACTTACTGTACTACTACTACTACTTATAATAATAATAATAATAATAATATACACAATAAAATACACAAAAATTAACAATGTTTTGTACACATTAGATAATTTTAAATAATGCTGTTTTCTATAAGATATATAATTTTAGTGTGTGTTTTTTCAATGATCGCAATCGCAAAGCTGTGACATTTTTTGAATGAGCCATTTCACAAAAAGGATAAAGTGCACAAAATTCTTGCATGCACGATAAAGTGACACATTAAATGTTAGGTTTTTCTATAGACTGATTTTAGAATGACATACATCCTTGAATGGTAATCATACCAAACCACTACAGTCAATGCATAGATGATGTAATAAATAGTGAATAAACACCTAGCTTACCTCTGTGGAGGGACTTGGTAGATGCTGGTATTCCTCCTGACACTTTTATATCTTTTAGTTGACTTTGTAGGTTTTAGTGCGGCAGACACACTCACCGTTGTCATTTCAGTACAATCCTTCCTCTGTCAGGAGGAGCTGAGCTGTGTGCTTATTAGAGCATTCTCCTCCTGTTTTATTGCCTGGAACGCCTACCTCTGTAACATAGCTTAGAGCCATACGTCTCTAATGTCACATTTATCTTATATGGGCTCACATGCACTTCACTTTTTAGTTGTGTGTGCTTGTGACAACAGCAACTAAGTTGTAATTAAGAAAATTATAATAAGAAAATCAATCAAGGTAAAATATGTCTTGGTATGACAATATACAACCAACAATTTGCCTGTAATGTTCTTATGCAAGCTAAAGTTGAGAATATTTATTACAGCTATTTATATAGCGTCAACAATTTATGCCACCCATTACATATTAAACAAAGATTTAATTTTCTGCATTCAATAAGCTTACAGCCTGGAAGCATACTAGGGCCACTTTAGACAGGAGCCAATTAAAGGGGTTGTAAAGATTCCTGTTTTTTTGCATAAAAATAACAAACATGTTATACTTACCTGCTCTTTGCAAGGGTTTTGCACAGAGCAGCCCTGATCCTCCTCTTCTGGGGTGCCCTGCTGGCGCTCCAGGCCCCTCCCCTCCATCGGGTGCTGCTACGGAGAGCCGCTTTCCCTGTAGGCACCCATGCGGGCGCACCCCCGAGTCCCACTGCTGTGTCCATTGACACAGACAGTGGGATTCGCCCACTGCTTCTGTTTCACTGGATTTGATTGACAGCAGTGGGAGCCAATGGCTCCTGGTCCTCTCAATCTGTCCAATGATGAGAGAGACCATGGCTAAAGACGATAGGCTCACGCCCATTGCTGGAACGTATCAGGCTCAGGTAAGTAAAAGGCGGATTCTGGGGGGCAGCTGCAGCAAAAAAGGTTTTTAGAATGCATTAAGATGAAAAACCTTGAGACTTTACAACCCCTTTAAAGTGATACTAAAGGTTATTTTTTTTTTTTTTTTAAATAACAAACATATCATACTTACCTCCACTGTGCAGCTCGTTTTGCACAGAGTGGCCCCGAACATCCACTTTTGGGGACCCTCGGCGATAACCCCCATGGAGAGAGCTCTTCCAAAGTGGGTTACCTTACGGGCGCGCTCCTGGGTTATACACTTGGCATCCATAGACACAGAGTGTATGACTCGGCCCTGCCCCCCATGCCCGTGTCATTGGATTTGATTGACAGCAGCGGGAGCCAATGGCTGCGCTGCTATCAATCTATTCAATCAAAGCCATGACTCCGTGGAGAGGAGGACGGCGGGGACACGCCGAGCAGGTGAACTGGCTCAGGTAAGTAAAACGAGGCGGCTGGGTGGCCGGTGATTGCCAGGTGTTTTTTCACCTCAATGCATAGTATATTCTAGTGGGGAAATCTTAATTTTGAGTTCCTGGAACTGCACCCCTGCCATGTCCATTGCAACAAGTCCTAATCTGAAGTTCCCAAGATATATAAATCGTAAATCAATTCCTATAAGTCAACTCTTGCAATTCATTTGTGTGGACTGTCCATTTACGGTAGCAAAATATTTAGTACAGCTAATAACACAAGGACAAAAGGGGGAGCTAAACAAAGAGATGATAGTTTTGTCAGGTGCAGGTGCACATATGAAATAGCAGCAGTGATATGTACAGCGGGTATAGAAAAGAATCGCCACCCTTCAAAATAATCACATTTTGTTGCTTTGCAGCCTGAAATAAAGACATACACAGTTTTTGTTTTATCCAGCTGTATTTATTAGTGCAAATTATAACATCCAAGTGAAAGATATAACACCAACATGTCAGAAAAAATAAATTCAAAAACAGAATCACTGAGTTGGAAAAAGGATCACCCCCTTATGTCAATATTTTGTTGGGCCACCTTTTGCTTTAATTCCAGCTTTTAGTCTGTTGGGATATGTCTCTACTAACTTTGCACACCTAGACTTGGCAATATTTGTCCACTCTTCTTTGCAGAACAGCTCAAGTTCAGTTACATTTTATGGTGATCATTTGTGGACTGCAGTCTTCAAGTAATTTCACAGATTTTCAATGGGGTTTAAGTCTGGACTCTGACTAGGTCATGCAAGGACATTCACCTTTTCTCCTTCAACCACTGTGTGGTCATTTTTGCTGTGTGCTTTGGTCATTGTCATGTTGGAAGGTAAATCTTCTTCCCATTGACAACTTTCTGGCAGAGGGCAGCAGATTTTACGCAAGAATTTGCTGGTATTTTGCCCCATCCATTTTTCCTTCTATCCTGACAAGTGCTCCAGTCTCTGCTGCAGAGAAAAACCCCCATAACAAGATATTACCACCTCCATGCTTTACTGTAGGAATGGTGTTATTTGGATGGTGACCTGTATTTGATTTCCGCCAATCATATAGTTTGGTGTTGAGGCCAAATCATTAAAGTTTGACACTTTAGTCCCATCTGACCACCTTAAATGCACCTTGAAGATTCTGAGGCCACATGGGAAAAGGTGTTATGGTCAGATGAGACTAAAATAGAATTATTATATACAGTAAGTTGCACTTCAAAATACAGCAGGATAAAATAAAAACAGTGTCTGTCTTCATTTCAGGCTGCAAGACAACAAAATATGTAATCTTACAGATTACAGAACTGTATCAAATAATTACACATCCCCTTTGTCCCTAGTGGTCTGGCCAGTGTCCTGCATGTAGTTTTATATTATAAAAACTGTTCTTTCTGCCTGGAAACTGGAGATTGTCCATAGCAACCAAAAAGTGTCCGTTTACGTCAAAAGTGGTTTTAGACCAGCTAGAAAACAGCGATAATAAATTAGAAGCACTTGCAGAATTGAGCGATAGCGATTTGTGGGGAAATTCGTCATCAAACACTGAAAGTAATGAGAGCGACAATTCTGCAACTGAGCAAATCTCAGTGTTTTTGATTTGATTACATTATTGAATAATTTTTATTATAATTACATTATTATTTGTTATAATTATTTATAGCTATTTATTATATTATAATTTATGATTTTGTGTTTCAAACTTTATCATACCCGGGATGTCTACTAGACTCTTGTTTGGAAAGATTTAAGTGAGTTATTCCTAAGAATTACAGGCCTACAATATAAAACGAAAAATTTCCATGCAAAATAATTGTACCGCTTTTAGCACCAAAAATCTGAAACAATCATACCGCCAGGGAGGTTAAAGCTATAGATGTAAATCTAAAATACATGCTGTTTTCTTCTAAGAATTACTAATGCCATTCAAAAATATGTATGCATATCTGTACAAGACCTTTGGCTTTTTTCATACATGTATCCCCTGAAGGCAAGCATAGCTAGGTCTATCAATATTAGACCAAAAGATTCTAGGGGCAGGAGTTTTTCAGATGATTTAGTGGCCAGGCATTGTTTAGAAAATGGCACACCGCCCCCATAAGACATGTTAAATAAAGAGTTTTCAGTTCTTACAAAATCATAAAATATATATACTGACATTTGGATAAATTCATTTTGCACAATAGTATTCTTCAATTTAATATATATCTTTTATTTTTACATAACATGTATCATTTTTACATGTTATATAAAAATAAAAGATATATATTAAATTGAAGAATACTATTGTACAAAAATAATTTATCCATTATAGATAGAGTAGGGCAGTAAAATGATGTGGGGTGGTACGGAACAGGTGACACCGGTCTTTAGTACATGCTTTCTGGAAATTAAATAATTATTTTTATTTTTATAAATTTTATGGGTTTAATTGTCATTTAGTAACAGTGTAGTTGTCATACTGACAAAATGAATGAAGTCTGGGTGTTACCAACCAATTAGAGGCAGATATGGTAAGTCTCTCCATTCTTACAACGCTCCTCATTAGTACAATGGCTAGTATGTAGCTCTTACACATGGTCCGTGGCTGAGGTCTGAACTAGCAGAGAATCTGCTTAGCTTGATGTATGAATCTCAGAGGAGACAGATGTCATGACCCTGGTAATCACAGGCAAAGTGAATTAAGTGAAAATCACTGAAACATGATTAAAGCTATTGTAAATTTAGAATTTCAACTTCCATTCCTTTACATGTGGAGGTAGAAACAACTAAAGGTTGAATGGACATTCCCTGCTGAAATCTGTGCATAGTATGGTCTAGCAAAGCACATCGCTATAACACAATGACATGCTTTGTATGAATTTATTAAGTTAAAATTAATGTAGCACTACCCCCGTAGGAGCTGCTGGTTATATTTTTGGGTCTTACCGTTACCTGTCTGTTCCACCGTATTCGTCATAGGGGTCCCATTGAAGAGTTTTCACAGATGTCAGCACCAACACATAGTCTCTTTTCCAATGGTTTTATTAAAGAAATCTCATTTAGAGGGATGGAGGGTTAGGGGAGATTCAGGTACCTTGTTTTGCAGATCACGGTTACTTTCTTCAATCCAGAGGACAAACTGTTTCCACACTGGATATAGCAACCACCGGATAGGCCTCTCTCACTGACCTAGCAGCTGGTGCGGTGCTCGGTCATAGTCTCTGCCACAGACTTGAAGAATACACTTAGTCTCTGCCCAATCCTTTGCCACAGGATTGTATGATCCAGAACCTGGTTTCTCCAATTGCTCGGCTTCTCCCCGCACGCAAGACAGCACAGGACCACCCATGACTAGTAGGCCCCAGAAACTCCTGGGCCTACTTCCAGTAACGAGGCCTCGGGCCAGCCAGGCCCGAGGCAGGGAAACTGCTACAGCACACCTTAGGCCTGGAGGGCCATCAGGTCAGAGAGACCCGGAAGACGGTGTCTGTCCCTTAAGTACCCTCTCCCAGAATGCACAGCGACCAATCCCACTGAGCTGTTTCTGGGCAAGAGGTACCCAATACATCCAGCCTGCTGCATTTCCAACCTTGACTTGTGGTGACAGCGACACCCACAGTCAAGTGGAAAATGCGCAACACAGCTGGACTGGAACAGAATCCAGCAATTTACACAATTATTCTGAGCTAAACTACAGCTGAGACAACTAAATTTACAAAATAGCGCCTACCCAATAGGAGCAGGGCGCTACATGAACTTAGAGGGTAACTCCACTTTTGTAACATAGCATATAAAATTGCTACACAAGCCATGTTGTATTAACCACTTCAGCCCCGGAAGAATTTACCCCCTTCCTGACCGGGCCATTTTTCACGATACGGCACTGCGTCGTCTTAACTGACAATTGCGTGGACGTTGTGACGCTGTACCCAAACAAGATTTACATCCTTTCACAAATAGAGCTTTCTTTTGGTGGTATTTGATCACCCCTGCGTTTTTTATTTTTTGTGCTATAAACAAAAGAAGAGTGAAAATTTTGAAAAAAAACACAATATCTTTTACTTTTTGCTATAATAATTATCCCAATTGAAAAAAATAATATTTTTTTCCTCAGTTTATGCCGATATGTATTCTTCTACATATTGTTGGTAAAAAAAAAACGCAATAAGCGTATATTGATTGGTTTGCGTAAAAGTAATAGCTTCTACAAAATAGGGGATAGATTTTTATTTTTTATTTATTTTTTACTAATAATGGCGGCGATCAGCGATTTTTATCGGGACTGCGATATTGCGGCAAACAAATCGGACACTTTTGACACATTTTTGGGACCATTGACATTTATACAGCGACAGAGACAGAGATAAAAATAGCCAGTGATTACTGTATAAATGTCACTGGCAGCAAAAGGGTTAAGCACTAGGGGGCAATCAAAGGGTTTACTGTGTTCCCTCAGTGTGTTCTAACTGTGGGGGGGTTGGACTGACCAGGGGAGGAGAGAGATAGTTGTTCCTACTTAGTAGGAACACACGATCTGTCTCCTCTCCCCTGACAGAACCGGGATTTGTGTGTTTACACACACAGATCCAGGTTCTTACTCTATTACGAGCGATCGCAGGTGCCCGGCGGGCACTCGCATCGGCTTCGGGGACACGCGCGCCTCCTACAGCATCTTAAAGAGCCCACGTACAGCTACGATAGCTCGCCCAGGGGAGCCAACCTGCCAGAGTATAACTGCGGCGGCTGGTCGGGAACCGGTTAATAGTATTTAAATTACCTTTCCTTTTCAATCTGAAATACTGTAATTTTTCTGTAAAATTCCATGCAACCAAAGTAAACTGAAGGTGTTGTATACACCACTGGTGTACAGAATGCCCCCAGAATTGTCATTACCTGCTAGTGTGATTGACTTACAGTACTGATTTTCCCAGAAGTCTTTACTAAAGCTGGCCATTAGGGATGAGCTTCGTGTTCGAGTCGAACATACGTTCGACTCGAACATTGGCTGTTCGATCGTTCGACGAAGATCGAACGATTTGGGCCGTTCGCGCCAAATTCGAGTGACGCGAACGGCCCACAATGCACTACGCCATCGCAGTGTCATCCAGGCGCTGTGATTGGCCAAGCATGCACTGTGACCCCGCATGCTTGGCCAATCACAGCGCCGGCAGCGAGGAGAGCAATGATTGGCCACAGGCAGGATGCCTGTGGCCAATTATTGCTGAGGGTGTTTAGTACACGCCCCACACTATAAAAGGCCGCCAGCACGGCGGCCTAGTGTAGTGTGTTCCGGAGCAGGGATAGAGTAGCATAGGCAGGGACAGTGACTGTTATTTCTTTCTTGCTTAACCTGGATTCCTTTAGTTTAGGGAAAGAGAAGGATAGGTAGGGAGAGTGTCAGTGTGTTTTGTGCTTCTGCTATAGTGTGCTTAAAAAAAACATTTATTCTAGGGACAGAAAACTCTAGGTAGGGACAGTGTCAGTTTCTTTCACTCTGCAAGTCCTTGTTTCCAGGGACCTGTAAGGACAGTGAGTTAATTGTCCTTGTGCTATATTGTGCTTAAAAAAAACATTTATTCTAGGGACAGAAAACTCTAGGTAGGGACAGTGTCAGTTTCTTTCACTCTGCAAGTCCTTGTTTCCAGGGACCTGTAAGGACAGTGAGTTAATTGTCCTTGTGCTATATTGTGATTAAAAAAACCATTTATTCTAGGGACAGAAAACTCTAGGTAGGGACAGTGTCAGTTTCTTTCACTCTGCAAGTCCTTGTTTCCAGGGACCTGTAAGGACAGTGAGTTAATTTTCCTTGTGCTATATTGTGATTAAAAAAAACATTTTTTCTAGGGACAGAAAACTGTAGGTAGGGAGAGTGTTTTTTTTCTTTCACTCTGCAAGTCCTTGTTTCCAGGGACCTGTAAGGACAGTGAGTTAATTGTCCTTGTGCTATATTGTGCTTAAAAAAAACATTTATTCTAGGGACAGAAAACTCTAGGTAGGGACAGTGTCAGTTTCTTTCACTCTGCAAGTCCTTGTTTCCAGGGACCTGTAAGGACAGTGAGTTAATTTTCCTTGTGCTATATTGTGATTAAAAAAAACATTTATTCTAGGGACAGAAAACTCTAGGTAGGGACAGTGTCAGTTTCTTTCACTCTGCAAGTCCTTGTTTCCAGGGACCTGTAAGGACAGTGAGTTAATTTTCCTTGTGCTATATTGTGATTAAAAAAAACATTTATTCTAGGGACAGAAAACTCTAGGTAGGGACAGTGTCAGTTTCTTTCACTCTGCAAGTCCTTGTTTCCAGGGACCTGTAAGGACAGTGAGTTAATTTTCCTTGTGCTATATTGTGATTAAAAAAAACATTTATTCTAGGGACAGAAAACTCTAGGTAGGGACAGTGTCAGTTTCTTTCACTCTGCAAGTCCTTGTTTCCAGGGACCTGTAAGGACAGTGAGTTAATTTTCCTTGTGCTATATTGTGCTTAAAAAAAACATTTTTTCTAGGGACAGAAAACTCTAGGTAGGGAGAGTGTTTTTTTTTTTTCACTCTGCAAGTCCTTGTTTCCAGGGACCTGTAAGGACAGTGAGTTAATTGTCCTTGTGCTATATTGTGCTTAAAAAAAACATTTATTCTAGGGACAGAAAACTCTAGGTAGGGACAGTGTCAGTTTCTTTCACTCTGCAAGTCCTTGTTTCCAGGGACCTGTAAGGACAGTGAGTTAATTTTCCTTGTGCTATATTGTGATTAAAAAAAACATTTTTTCTAGGGACAGAAAACTGTAGGTAGGGAGAGTGTTTTTTTTCTTTCACTCTGCAAGTCCTTGTTTCCAGGGACCTGTAAGGACAGTGAGTTAATTTTCCTTGTGCTATATTGTGATTAAAAAAAACATTTTTTCTAGGGACAGAAAACTCTAGGTAGGGAGAGTGTTTTTTTTCTTTCACTCTGCAAGTCCTTGTTTCCAGGGACCTGTAAGGACAGTGAGTTAATTTTCCTTGTGCTATATTGTGATTAAAAAAAACATTTTTTCTAGGGACAGAAAACTCTAGGTAGGGAGAGTGTTTTTTTTCTTTCACTCTGCAAGTCCTTGTTTCCAGGGACCTGTAAGGACAGTGAGTTAATTGTCCTTGTGCTATATTGTGCTTAAAAAAAACATTTATTCTAGGGACAGAAAACTCTAGGTAGGGACAGTGTCAGTTTCTTTCACTCTGCAAGTCCTTGTTTCCAGGGACCTGTAAGGACAGTGAGTTAATTGTCCTTGTGCTATATTGTGATTAAAAAAAACATTTATTCTAGGGACAGAAAACTCTAGGTAGGGACAGTGTCAGTTTCTTTCACTCTGCAAGTCCTTGTTTCCAGGGACCTGTAAGGACAGTGAGTTAATTTTCCTTGTGCTATATTGTGATTAAAAAAAACATTTTTTCTAGGGACAGAAAACTGTAGGTAGGGAGAGTGTTTTTTTTCTTTCACTCTGCAAGTCCTTGTTTCCAGGGACCTGTAAGGACAGTGAGTTAATTGTCCTTGTGCTATATTGTGCTTAAAAAAAACATTTATTCTAGGGACAGAAAACTCTAGGTAGGGACAGTGTCAGTTTCTTTCACTCTGCAAGTCCTTGTTTCCAGGGACCTGTAAGGACAGTGAGTTAATTTTCCTTGTGCTATATTGTGATTAAAAAAAACATTTTTTCTAGGGACAGAAAACTGTAGGTAGGGAGAGTGTTTTTTTTCTTTCACTCTGCAAGTCCTTGTTTCCAGGGACCTGTAAGGACAGTGAGTTAATTTTCCTTGTGCTATATTGTGATTAAAAAAAACATTTTTTCTAGGGACAGAAAACTCTAGGTAGGGAGAGTGTTTTTTTTCTTTCACTCTGCAAGTCCTTGTTTCCAGGGACCTGTAAGGACAGTGAGTTAATTTTCCTTGTGCTATATTGTGATTAAAAAAAACATTTTTTCTAGGGACAGAAAACTCTAGGTAGGGAGAGTGTTTTTTTTCTTTCACTCTGCAAGTCCTTGTTTCCAGGGACCTGTAAGGACAGTGAGTTAATTGTCCTTGTGCTATATTGTGCTTAAAAAAAACATTTTTTCTAGGGACAGAAAACTCTAGGTAGGGAGAGTGTTTTTTTTTTTTCACTCTGCAAGTCCTTGTTTCCAGGGACCTGTAAGGACAGTGAGTTAATTGTCCTTGTGCTATATTGTGCTTAAAAAAAACATTTATTCTAGGGACAGAAAACTCTAGGTAGGGACAGTGTCAGTTTCTTTCACTCTGCAAGTCCTTGTTTCCAGGGACCTGTAAGGACAGTGAGTTAATTTTCCTTGTGCTATATTGTGATTAAAAAAAACATTTTTTCTAGGGACAGAAAACTGTAGGTAGGGAGAGTGTTTTTTTTCTTTCACTCTGCAAGTCCTTGTTTCCAGGGACCTGTAAGGACAGTGAGTTAATTTTCCTTGTGCTATATTGTGATTAAAAAAAACATTTTTTCTAGGGACAGAAAACTCTAGGTAGGGAGAGTGTTTTTTTTCTTTCACTCTGCAAGTCCTTGTTTCCAGGGACCTGTAAGGACAGTGAGTTAATTTTCCTTGTGCTATATTGTGATTAAAAAAAACATTTTTTCTAGGGACAGAAAACTCTAGGTAGGGAGAGTGTTTTTTTTCTTTCACTCTGCAAGTCCTTGTTTCCAGGGACCTGTAAGGACAGTGAGTTAATTGTCCTTGTGCTATATTGTGCTTAAAAAAAACATTTATTCTAGGGACAGAAAACTCTAGGTAGGGACAGTGTCAGTTTCTTTCACTCTGCAAGTCCTTGTTTCCAGGGACCTGTAAGGACAGTGAGTTAATTGTCCTTGTGCTATATTGTGATTAAAAAAAACATTTATTCTAGGGACAGAAAACTCTAGGTAGGGACAGTGTCAGTTTCTTTCACTCTGCAAGTCCTTGTTTCCAGGGACCTGTAAGGACAGTGAGTTAATTTTCCTTGTGCTATATTGTGATTAAAAAAAACATTTTTTCTAGGGACAGAAAACTGTAGGTAGGGAGAGTGTTTTTTTTCTTTCACTCTGCAAGTCCTTGTTTCCAGGGACCTGTAAGGACAGTGAGTTAATTGTCCTTGTGCTATATTGTGCTTAAAAAAAACATTTATTCTAGGGACAGAAAACTCTAGGTAGGGACAGTGTCAGTTTCTTTCACTCTGCAAGTCCTTGTTTCCAGGGACCTGTAAGGACAGTGAGTTAATTGTCCTTGTGCTATATTGTGCTTAAAAAAAACATTTATTCTAGGGACAGAAAACTCTAGGTAGGGACAGTGTCAGTTTCTTTCACTCTGCAAGTCCTTGTTTCCAGGGACCTGTAAGGACAGTGAGTTAATTGTCCTTGTGCTATATTGTGATTAAAAAAAACATTTATTCTAGGGACAGAAAACTCTAGGTAGGGACAGTGTCAGTTTCTTTCACTCTGCAAGTCCTTGTTTCCAGGGACCTGTAAGGACAGTGAGTTAATTTTCCTTGTGCTATATTGTGATTAAAAAAAACATTTTTTCTAGGGACAGAAAACTGTAGGTAGGGAGAGTGTTTTTTTTCTTTCACTCTGCAAGTCCTTGTTTCCAGGGACCTGTAAGGACAGTGAGTTAATTGTCCTTGTGCTATATTGTGCTTAAAAAAAACATTTATTCTAGGGACAGAAAACTCTAGGTAGGGACAGTGTCAGTTTCTTTCACTCTGCAAGTCCTTGTTTCCAGGGACCTGTAAGGACAGTGAGTTAATTTTCCTTGTGCTATATTGTGATTAAAAAAAACATTTTTTCTAGGGACAGAAAACTGTAGGTAGGGAGAGTGTTTTTTTTCTTTCACTCTGCAAGTCCTTGTTTCCAGGGACCTGTAAGGACAGTGAGTTAATTTTCCTTGTGCTATATTGTGATTAAAAAAAACATTTTTTCTAGGGACAGAAAACTGTAGGTAGGGAGAGTGTTTTTTTTCTTTCACTCTGCAAGTCCTTGTTTCCAGGGACCTGTAAGGACAGTGAGTTAATTGTCCTTGTGCTATATTGTGCTTAAAAAAAACATTTTTTCTAGGGACAGAAAACTCTAGGTAGGGAGAGTGTTTTTTTTTTTTCACTCTGCAAGTCCTTGTTTCCAGGGACCTGTAAGGACAGTGAGTTAATTGTCCTTGTGCTATATTGTGCTTAAAAAAAACATTTTTTCTAGGGACAGAAAACTCTAGGTAGGGAGAGTGTTTTTTTTTTTTCACTCTGCAAGTCCTTGTTTCCAGGGACCTGTAAGGACAGTGAGTTAATTGTCCTTGTGCTATATTGTGCTTAAAAAAAACATTTATTCTAGGGACAGAAAACTCTAGGTAGGGACAGTGTCAGTTTCTTTCACTCTGCAAGTCCTTGTTTCCAGGGACCTGGAGAGACATTGAGTGAATTGTCCTTGTGCTATATTGTGATTAAAAAAAACATTTATTCTAGGGACAGAAAACTCTAGGTAGGGACAGTGTCAGTTTCTTTCACTGTGAAAGTCCTTGTTTCAAGGGACAGAGAAGGACACCTGAAGGTAGCCCTTATTGCTTTTTTCCCATCTCCCTGCAGGCCATCTATTAGAATGTCTGGAAGGCAAACAAGGAGAGGCAGACAGTCAGGAGGCAATAAAAGAGGGCAAGCAGGCTCTGTGTCTGGGGGCAACAGTGCTGGTCGTGGACGCGGTGCATTGTCATCAGCACATGGCCATGGGACACGCTTGTCCTTCTTTTCGGCAGCTGGACATGTTGAGCCACATCATGCCGAAGACTTGGTAGAGTGGATGACCAAGCCCTCCTCCTCCTCCTCATCCTCTCTCACCCAGGCTCAGGGTACTGGAAAAGCAGCTGCCAAAGCGTCGTCTTCCCTGGTATCAATGTCAGACAAATCATCAGTCACTCCTTCCCTAGACCCACCATGTCCTCCTCCTGAGGAGTCCCCCGAACTGTTTCAGCACAGTGTTGGGTACATGCTCCAGGAGGATGCCCAGCGTTTCGAAGGGTCTGATGATGAAACCCAGCTAGAGGAAGGCAGTAGCGTGAGAGCAGACAGAGGGGATGCTCAAGAAGGACACCAATCTGGCAGTCATGTTCCAGCAGCTGCAGCATACTGCCAGATTGGCTCCAGTGATGAGGAGGGAGGGGATGATGAGGTCAATGACTCCACGTGGGTGCCTAATAGGAGAGAGGAGGAGGAGGAGGATGAGGAGGAGGCACATCTCCAACGAGGCAGGATGCCCTTTGGTGGCCAGCGTAAGGGCAGTACACCGACGGAATCACACCGCAGAGCTCCGCCTGTGCAGGGCGCTGCCTCTGCCCGTCATTCAAAAAGTTCTTTGGTGTGGGCCTTTTTTGAGGCTAGTGCATCAGATCGCACAGCTGCTGTTTGCAACATATGTCTCAAGCGTATATCGCGTGGCCAAAACATCAGCCGCTTGGGTACCACATGCCTGACCAGACATATGTTGACCTGCCATGCAGCTCGTTGGCAAGCCTACCTCAAAGACCCACACCAAAGAACCAAGCGGACCTCTCCTTGCACCGCATCAGCTGGGATCTCCAACCCTACTATAACTTCAGTCCTCTCTGAAACATGCACTGAGAGGAATGAAGGTGTAGAATTAGGTGTGTCACAGCCAAGTACTTGCGCCCACTCTGCTAGCAGTACACCGACGTCCGATTCTAGCAGGCAAATTTCCCTGCCCCAGCTGCTGGACCGTCGAAAGAAGTTCACTCCCAGCCATCCACATGCCCAGCGGTTGAATGCTAGCTTGGCTAAATTGCTAGCGCTTCAACTGCTGCCTTTTCAGTTGGTAGACTCGGCCCCCTTCCGTGAGTTTGTGCAATGTGCGGTTCCTCAGTGGCAGGTTCCCAAACGCCACTTTTTCTCACGGAAGGCTATTCCGGCTCTCTACCGGCATGTGGAAGGCAATGTCTTGGCCTCGCTGGACAGGGCGGTCAGCGGTAAGGTGCATATTACCGCTGACTCATGGTCCAGCAGGCATGGACAGGGACGTTACCTTTCTTTCACGGCCCATTGGGTCACTCTTTTGGCAGCTGGGAAGGATTCAGGACAAGGTGCAGTAGTGTTGGAGGTTGTCCCACCGCCACGCCTCCAAAATGCTACTACTGGTTGTGACACACCTCTCTCCTCCACCCCCTCCTCTTCTTCTTCCTCCATGGCCTCTTCCTGTGGTTTGTCCTATGAACCAGCGGTGCTCCGTAGCCGTTCACGGGGCTACGCAAGTACGCAGGCAAAAAGATGCCATGCCGTGCTTGCGCTGGTGTGTTTGGGGGACAGAAGCCACACTGGGGCAGAGGTCCTGTCTGCTCTGCAGGGCCAGGCCGAGAGGTGGTTGACGCCACGCCAGCTTAAGCCAGGAATGGTGGTTTGCGACAATGGCACCAACCTCCTCTCCGCCCTCCGACAGGGACAACTGACCCATGTGCCCTGTGTGGCTCACGTCCTTAACCTGGTGGTGCAGCGCTTCTTGGGCAGGTACCCGGGCTTACAGGATGTCCTGAGGCAGGCCAGGAAAGTCTGTGTGCATTTCCGCAGATCTTATAATGCCAGTGCTCGCCTGGCTGAGCTGCAAAAGGAGTTGAACCTGCCCAAGAACCGCCTTATATGTGACATGCCCACCAGGTGGAACTCAACGTTGGCCATGCTGCAGCGGCTGCACACGCAGCAGAGGGCCATCAATGAGTACCTGTGCGACTACGGCACCAGGACAGGGTCAGGGGAGCTTGGTTTTTTTTCTCCACGCCAGTGGGGCATGATCAGGGATGCATGCACTGTCCTGGCACCATTTGAGGAGGCCACGAGGATGGTGAGCAGTGACAGTGCATGCATCAGTGACACTGTACCTCTTGTCCACCTGTTGGAGCACACGCTGCGTGGAATAATGGACAGGGCACTTGAGGCAGAACAGAGGCAGGAAGAGGAGGACTTCCTTGCCTCTCAAGGCCCCCTTTACCCAGACAGTGTTCCTTCTGTCCCACCCATCGCACAGGAAGAGGAGGAGGAGGAGGAGGAGGAGGAGGAGGAGGAGGATTGTGTCAGCATGGAGGTGGAGGCTGGCACTCAGCATCATCAGCAGCAGTCTTTTAGGGATGATTTACAGTCCCAAGAAACCAGTGGACTTGTACGTGGCTGGGAGGAGGTGGCTGCGGATCATGTCGTCCTTAGTGACCCAGAGGACTCCGGAGCGAATGCCTCAGCAAACCTACGCTGCATGGCCTCCCTGATCCTGCAAAGTCTGCGGAAGGATCCTCGTATTCTTCGGATCAAGGAGAGGGACCATTACTGGCTGGCCACTCTCCTTGATCCACGGTACAAGGGTAAGGTTGCGGACCTTATGTTACCGTCGCAGAGGGAGCAGAGGATGAGACAACTCCGGGAGGCCTTGCAGAAAGGTCTGTGCAACGCGTTCCCAGAGACTGGGAGGTTGCAAACTCCTGGTCCTGGACAACGAGTTGCTGAGGCTTCGGCCAGTCAAAGAAGGAGCGGTGGGGAAGGTGGCCGTCTGACCGATGCGTTCAGACAATTCTTTAGTCCGCAGCCCCAAAGTATGATCGGTTCCAGCAACCATCGCCAGCGTCTGATAAACATGGTGCAGGAATATCTAGGGGCAAGGTCAGACTTGGACACCTTCCCCACCGAAAATCCTCTGGCTTACTGGGTCTTGAGGATGGATCACTGGCCAGAGCTTGCACAGTATGCAATTGAGCTACTGGCCTGTCCTGCATCCAGCGTTCTTTCGGAACGCACATTCAGTGCTGCTGGAGGATTTGTCACGGATCACAGGGTGCGCCTGTCCACCGACTCGGTTGATCGACTGACTTTCATCAAGATGAACCAGTCTTGGATCACCACCAGCTACCACACACCTGATGCTGATATAACAGACTAATTGATTTTAAAATGTCACATCCCTTCAAGACTGATGCTGATGCTGAGTGCCTGTGCTGTTATGTTGACTGGCTATCCTCCTCCTCCGAGTCCTCAATGATACGATTGATGATGATAGCTTGGAAGATCATTTTTGTTTATGGGTGCCGCCACCAGTGCCTAACGCCCAATTTTTCAGCCCCTGTTTAACAGGGGCGTGTAATTACAATTTTTGAAGCAATACTTTGCAACAGGGCTCATTGCTGTGCTCCAAGTACAGTATCTGTGAGGAGTTGCAGTGTTGTGCCACCAGTGCCTAAGGCCCAATTTTTCAGCCCCTGTTTAACAGGGGCGTGTCATTACAATTTTTGAAGCAATACTTTGCAACAGGGCTCATTGCTGTGCTCCAAGTACAGTATCTGTGAAGGGTTGCAGTGTTGTGCCACCAGTGCCTAAGGCCCAATTTTTCAGCCCCTGTTCAACAGGGGCATGTAATTACAATTCTTGATCTAATAATTCACAGCAGGGCCCATTGCTGCACCCACCAAGAGTAACTGTCAGGGCTTACAGTGTTGTGGCACCAGCACCACCATCAAAGGCCCAATTTTTACTACCACTGTTCAACAATTATATGTAATTAAAATTCCTGATATAATAGTTGACAGCAGGGCGTTCCAGCACCAACCAAGAGTAACTGTGAGTGCTTACAGTGTTGTGCCAACACCAACAACTAAGGGGCCTATTTCTGCAGAGTATATACGGCAGGTCCCTACTTTCAAACATCCAACTTACAAACGACTCCTACTTGCAAACGCAAGAAGACAACAGGAAGTGAGAGGAAATCTACCACTAGGAAGGAAAATTCTCTCCTGTAAGAATAAATATGGGAGAAAGGTGTCTCCTCTGTACTGATGCTTTATCAGCAATCCTTGTTTCAAGAAAAACACCACATTTCAAAAACAGTTGTCATTAGGACGGAAAGTGAGGTGAAATGTTCTGAACAGGGGCACAGACAGCAAAACAAATGTTACAGGGGTGATAACCCTTACCTATGTTTTCCAAAAAGTTTAAAAATAGATTTTTGGTCTGGAGCTACACTTCAACAATGTACCTGTTCAAAATTACAAACAGATTCTACATAAGAACAAACCTACAGTCCCTGTCTTGTATGCACCGCCTGTATACGGCTGTTCAGAGTATATAGGGCCTTTTTTATTTTATGTGCGGGGTTCCCCTTAATATCCATACAAGACCCAAAGGGGCTGGTAATGGGCTGGGGTAGGGGGGGGGTCATGGGGTAGCTATGCCATTTTTCTTAAAGATTTTCATCCATATTACCGGGACCAGACATTACATTAAAGCCGCAAGCAGTTTTAACCTCCCTGGCGGTATGATTCTTTCTGGAATTATGTACCAAAAGCGGTACAATTATTTTGCATGAAAATTTGGTGTTATGTATTATAGGCCTGCGATTCTTAGTAATTACTTACTTAAACCTAAGCAAACCAGAGTCTAGTAGACATCCCGGGTATGATAAATATGAAACACAAAATTATAAATTATAATATAATAAATAACTATAAATAATTATAAAAAATAGTAATCTAATTATAATAAAAATTATTCAATAATGTAATCAAATCAAAAACACTGAAATTTGCTCAGTTGCAGAATTGTCGCTGTCATTAGATTTAGTGTTTGATGACGAATTTCCCCACAAATCGCTATCGCTCAATTCTGCGAGTGATTCTAATTTATTATCGCTGCTTTCTAGTTGGTCTAAAACCACTTTTGACATAAAGGGACACTTTTTGGTTGCTATGGACAATCTCCATTTTCCAGGCAGAAAGAACGATTTTTATTATATAAAAGTGCATGCAGGACACTGGACAGACCACTAGGGACCAAGGGGGTGTGTAATTATTACATACAGTACTGTAATCAGTAAGATTACAGTATACTGTATGTATACTATGTGTTTCACTTTTTGAATTTGGCGCCCAGTTCCGCTCCCTTGCGACGCTGCGGCTCGCAGGGAACGGAACTAGGAAGTCAGATGGGGACGAAAGTGCCGACACTCGCCGGAGATCTCGCTGGCGATCACAGCAGAGGACATCATCGCTGGATCGCCAGGAGAAGGTAGGGAAACTCCGCTGCGAGCTCTGCAATGTCTACCCCGAGCGTGACTCGGGGTTACCGATCCTAGCATAAAAAAACAACCCCGAGTCACGCTCGGGATTACCGCTAGGGAGGTTAAATGGCTTTTTTTTCCTTTAGAAGTGTCATTTTGTGCAGGGACAGTTCTAAACACGGGAAACACGTGGCACTTCACAGGCATACTTTAGACACCCCCCAGGTACGATATTTAAAGGAATATTTGACTTTTTTTTTTTCACTTTATGCATCATTAAAATGACTGCTCCCGGAAAACGACCGTTTTTAAAACTTATTTTTGCATTGATACATGTCCCCTGGTGCAGAACCCGGGTTCCCAAACCCTTTTTAGGACAATAACATGCATAATAGTTTTTATAATTAGCACTTTAGAATTCGAACGTTCGCATCCATTGTATTTAATAGGGTTCTAATGTTCGTTCGAACTTTCGGTCCGTTCGCGGGTTCTGGTGCGAACCGAACCCGGGGGTGTTCGGCTCATCACTACTGGCCATACATTATACCATTTTCTTATTCAGTTTCCTTTAGATTTACCTTCAACTATGAAGTGCAAGGGTCCGTCTGATTGCATGAAAATTAAAGTGCTTAGGTTTGACCTCATATTATATGGTTTTGGTAAATCTTAAGGAAAATTGTACAAAAAAATTGTATAATGTATGGCCAATTTAAGATACAAGTTAAATCTTAGGCATCCCCTGCAATACACCCCAAGCATTAAATACTCCTAAAGCGATGCAGACACTGCAGCTTTTCAACAAACAGTTATTTCTTACTTCAGAGCAACAAAGGTATTAATCTACTGCAAAGCTTGTTAAAACCCTTGCAATGTACATAGATCACCCGAAGGGTATTTTTTTAAAACAAAATTTGAGTTACTCTTTAACCACTTAAATACAGGGCATTTTCACCCCCTTCCTGCCCAGGCCAATTTTTAGTTTTCAGCGCTGTCGCACTTTGAATGACAATTGCGCGGTCATGCAACACTGTACCCAAATAAAATTTTTATGATTTTTGGTGGTATTTGATCACCTATGTGGTTCTTATTTTTTGCGCTATAAACAAAAGAAGAGTGACAAGTTTGAAAAAAACACAATATTTTTTACTTTTTGCTATAATAAATATCCCAAATTAAAAAAACAAAAACACATTTTTTCCTCAGCTTAGGCCGATATGTATTCTTCTACATATTTTTGGTAAAAAAAATCGCAATAAGCGTATAGTGATTGGTTTGCACAAAAGTTATAGCGTCTATGAAATAGGGGATAGATTTATGGTATTTTTATGTTTTTTTTTTTTACTAGTAGTTTTTTACAGCGGCGATCTGCCATTTTTATCGTGGCTGTGACATTGCGGCGGACACATCGGACACTTTTGACACATTTTTGGGACCATTGACATTTATACAGCAATCAGTGCTATAAAAATGCACTAATTACTGTATAAATGTAACTGGCAGGGAAGAGGTTAACACTAAGGGGCAATCAAGGGAGTGATTCTAACTGTAGAGGGAGGGGACTCACAAGGTGAGGAGACCGATCGGTGTTCCTCTGTACTGGGAACACACGTATCGGTCTCCTCTCACCTGACAGGACGTGGATCCACGGTCCTGCTCTGTTATCCGACAATCGTGGGTGCCCGGTGTACATTGCGGCTGGCGGCGCACGCGTGCCCCCCAGACGGCCGGGAAGCCCAGGATGTCATATGACGCCCGCCCAGGATGGAAGATCCCTTCTGCGGACGTCATATCCCTATGGGTGGGTAGGGAAGTTGTTAAAGTATAACTCTTCATCTGGCTTATTACTGGAGTGGGATGGAAGAGAGTATTATGGAAATGCTCTTTCTTGTTAATCAGTTTGTAGTCATGTTCTGTGCACTTCTGAGAGCCCTAATTTTTCTTTAGCTATGCTAAATTGCAATAAATATAGATTGTTGGACATCATGATGATTGTTGGACCCCATTTCCTATCTTCTCGTGCATAGTTGAATCACTTAACCTTATTTCCATGTTCTATGCATGAAAATATAGGAACTGGGGTTCAGAAAAATGGCAACAGGTGCTCTGGACTGATGAGTCAAAATGTGAAATATTTGGCTGCAGGAGGCAGTTTGTTTGCAAAGGGCTGGAGAGCGGTACAATAACGAATGTCTGCAGCTAACAGTGAAGCATGGTGGAGGTTCCTTGCAAATTTATGCAAATGGTGTTGGAAATTCGGTTAGGACCAATGGCGTCCTCAGTGCTGAGAAATACAGGCAGATAATTATTTATCATGCCATACCATGAGAGAGGCGTGTGATCGGCCCTAAATTGATTCTGCAGCAGGACAATGACCCAAAGTCATTAGGAACTATCTTCAGTGTAAAGAAGAAAAAGGAGCCCTGGAAGTGATGGTTTGGCCCCCACAGAGCCCTGATCTCAACATCATGGAGTCTGTCTGGGATTACATGAAGAGACAGAATTATTTGAGGCAGCCTTCATCCACAGAAGATCTGTGGTTAGTTCTCCAAGATGTTTAAACAACCTACCTGCCGACTTCCTTCACAAATTGTGTACCTAGAAGCAGTGGCGGCTGGTGCTCAAAATGTTTGGGGGGCGGCACAAACCAACATCACCCCCCCATGCGGGAGACAGCGGTAAAGCACAGCTAAAATGAGCTGTGCTTTTACTGCTAACGCACGGGCAGCACCAGTGTGAAAGGGGTCTTAGATTTGTTTTGAATTTTCCTCCTGCCAGTTTGAGGTCATATCCCCGTTTTCATGATCTAAACGTCATACTGAAAATACTGCCCTCCTGAACCCTATTTACCTCCTTGATGTTTTTAAAGGTTTAAACCATGTCTCCTGTTTTCCTTCTTTCCTCCAGACTGTACATGAAGCATCTCCTGATATGTTTTATTCCTTAAAACTTTCACAATTTTTATTACCCGTCTCTGGGTCACTTCCCGAAGAATACTCAACCACTTTAACCGCTTGCCGACCACCGCATTACTTTTTACGTCGGCAGAATGGCACGGCTGCGCAAATGTGCGTATATATACGTCCCCTTTAAATTGCCGCCCTGTGGTCGCACGAGCTCCGTGACCATGCCTGCGGGACCCGCGGACTCGATGTCCGCCGGTGTCCCGCGATCCTGTCACTGAGCTGAAGAACGGGGAGACACAACATCTCCCCATTATTCCTAGTGACATGTCACTGATCATCTGTTCCCTGTCATCGGGAACAGCGATCAGTGACGTGCCGCGGCAAGCCACGCCCCCTAACAGTTATAATCACTCCCTAGGTCACACTTAACCCCTTCAGCGCTCCTTACAGGTTAACCCCTTCACTGCCAGTGTCATTTTTACAGTAATCAGTGCATTTTTATAGCACTGATCGCTTTAAAAATGACAATGGTCCCAAAATGGTGTCAAAAGTGTCCGATGTGTCCGCCATAATGTCGCAGTCACGATAAAAGCCATTACCTGTAAAAAAAAAAAATATTAATAAAAATGCCATAAAACTATCCCCTATTTTGTAGACGCTATAACTTTTGCGCAAACTAATCAATGAACGCTTATTGCGATTTTTTTACCAAAAATATGTAGAAGAATACATATCGGCCTAATCTGAGGAAAAAAAAAACATTTTTATATATTTTTTGGGGTTATTTATTATAGCAAAAAGTAAAAAATATTAATTTTTTTTCAAAATTGTTGCTCTATTTTTGTTTATAGCACAAAAAATAAAAACCGCAGAGGTGATAAAATACCACCAAAAGAAAGCTCTATTTGTGGGAAAAAAAGGACATCAATTTAGTTTGGGAGACACGTCGCACGACTGCGCAATTGTCAGTTAAAGCGACGCAGTGCAGAATCGCAAAAAGTGGCCTAGTCTTTAACCAGCCAAAATGGTCCGGGTTGAAGTGTTTAAAGTAGAATAAAAAAACTGCGTTTTCTGCTTGCACATGATTGGATGATGGATGTCAATAGAGCTTCAGCTCATTAAGACCACTTTCACACTGAGGCGCTTTTCAGGCGCTTTCATGCTAAAAAAGCGTCTGAAAACGTATTTCCATTAAAAATCAATGAATGCTTTCACACTGGGGCAGTGCGCTGAAAAAACGCCCCTCTCCATTTAAATGAATTGAAAGCGCTTCAAAAGTGCCTGAAAAGCGCTTCAAAAGCGTGCAGTGTTTTACTGGCAGTTTTTCAAGTGCCTCAGTGTGAAAGTGGCCTTAATGAGCTAAGGGGAAAGTTCCCATGCAAAGTGCAGCTTCCTTTACCTGCAAGGTAAACTGTGTATTTACCTTTAGTAAATCAACCCCAATAGCTCTAGGGACGTTCGATTTTAGGGGATTGATTTACTAAAGGAAAATAGACTGTTCACTATGCAATTGAATTTTCCCCAGAGCTTAATGAATGAGGTGAAACTTTGTTGATTTTCATCATCCAATCATGTGCAAGCAAAAATTATGTTTTCTTTTTCATTTGTATATTTTTGGTATTCTTTGCAAAAGGAAATTTCACCATATTCAAGTTCTGCGAAAAAATCCCTTGCAAAGAGAACAGCCTGTTTATCTTTACTCTTTAGTAAATCAACTCCTAACGCTTCTGTGGGTAGGGACCAATGCACATGGTTCAGGGGCACTCTGTATGTCCAAACCATAGGTGTATGTTATTTATTACATGTAAAAGAAGAACCATTCACTAAAAATGAAAACGACAGAAGGCAGAATCTGGAGGATGTGGAGAGGTCAAAGGTTAATTGTTGTTTGTGCTAATCATGCAGTTGAAGAGAACATTTAATTAACAGAAACCTTCATAATAAGGTCAATAGATGTGATCTTTCTAGACAGGAATTATATTATCTATGCTGCATGAAAATATAGAAATGTCTTGCTAGGAAATAGTAAAATGTTGTGTGTGTTTCATGTGCTTGTTAGCAGGTGTTACAATAAAGCTCAATATGTCACAAATCGGTGTTATCTGAACAAATAGTATTATATAAAACATGAATTAATTAAATATATTTTCATTAAATCATTAACCATTTGGCTGCCCAAAGACCAGAGCACTTTTTGCGATTCGGCACTACTTCGCTTTAACTGACAATTGTGCGGTCGTGCAACGTGGCTCCCAAACAAAATTTACGTCCTTTTTTCCCCACAAATACAGCTTTCTTTTGGTGGTATTTGATCACCTCTGCGGTTTTTATTTTTTGCGCTATAAACAAAAATAGAGCGACAATTTTGAAAAAAAAGCAATATTTTTTACTTTTTGCTATAATAAATATCCCCAAAAAATATATTAAAAAACATTTTGTTTTCTCAGTTTAGGCCAATACATATTTTTTTACATATTTTTGGTAAAAAAAATCGCAATAAGCGTTTATCGTTTGGTTTGCACAAAAGTTATAGCGTCTACAAAATAGGGGATAGCTTTATGGCATTTTTATTAATATTTTTTTTTCTAGTAATTGCGGCGATCAGCGATTTTTATCATGACTGCGACATTATGGCGGACACATCGGACACTTTTGATGCCATTTTGGGACCATTGTCATTTATACAGCGATCAGTGCTATAAAAATGTACTGATTACTGTAAAAATGACACTGGCAGTGAAGGGGTTAACCACTAGGGAGCGAGGAAGGGGTTAAGTGTGTCCTAGGGAGTGCTTCTAACTGTGGGGGGGATGGGCTACGTGTGACACAACACTGATCACTGCTCCCAATCACAGGGAGCTGTAATCAGTGTCCTGTCACTAGGCAGAACGGGGAAATGCTTGATTGCATCAGCATTTCCCCGTTCTTCCTCTCCGTGAGACGATCGCGGGACTCCCGGCGGACATCGAGTCTGCGGGACCCGTAATCACACTCACGGAGCTTGCGGCCCACAATGCCTCGTCTTAAAGGTGACCCCAACGTCGATATGCCCAGCCGTGCCATTCTGCCGACGTATATCGGCGTGACACGGTCCTTGTGTCTATGTGCTAATAGGAAATATATTAACACTAGGAGAGAAGAGAATGAGCAGAGGAATGCGATTAGGCTCCCTTGAAAGGAATTTCCATTGTCATGTGATTCTGTGTGACTCAAGTCTCGTCTGAAATCGCACTAGTGTGAACGGAGCCTTAAAGCTTTTAATCAGGAATCCGGAAGAAAGTTTTGATCCATTGTTCTGGGCCAAGTTGTGCGCCTGCTGCAGTGACACTCAAATAACTGGCTTTGCTGTTGGGCAGGGGTGTCTGGGTCACAAGACTGGCTGCACAAATCCTTTGGCAGATAAAACAACATTTAAAGTGTCTCTAAGGTTAGAAAGGTTTTTTACCTTAATGCATTCTCTGCATTAAAGTGGATGTAAACCCTCACATATACCCAGTGAAGTGAACAGCCTCAGATGATACACAGAGATGAAACAAATCTCCCTACATAAGTTTTACATGTATATCTGCTGTCTTCACAATTATATATTCTTTAGAAAGTGCACATTTTTTTAGAGATTTTCTCTTACTGTTCAGCACTGGGAGTGGACTCTGGGCATACAGCCAAGACAGCTGATTGGAGGAAAGGTCCCCCCCCCCCCACTCCACATAGGCAGAGCATTGCAGAGCTGTGCTGTGACAAGACAAGCTCCATGCTAATCTATAGCAACTTCCCTCGACACAAATTTCAGACTGGTTTTATCAAAGTTGGCGAAGAACTTGTCAGAAATGATCATGCTGATAACAGAGCAACGAAACAGCAGAAACTAACGGGACTCAGGGCTTTGGAGAGATATAAGAAAACACAACAGACATATGTGCTTAGGTCAAATTTCATGAATTCGAGTTTACATCCACTTTAACAAAAAACCTTCTGTGTGCAGCTGCCCCCCAGCCCCTTCCCCCCTAAATACTTACCTGAGTCAAATCTCGATCCATCGTTGTGCAAGAGAGCAGTGGCTCTCTGTTCTCTAGCTCTCCTCATTGGACATGGAGGCAGCAGTGGTAGCTATCAATCATAGCTTTTGAGAAGGGAACGGGGGTATGGGGCCGAGCCAGGTTCTGTTAGGACACACATAGCCCAGCTCAGGATTGAGCCTGCACAATTGGCCCCATAGCAAGTGGCCCCCATAGCAAGGAGGGTGGAGCTAGGAGCGCCAGTAGGGGACCCCAAAAAGAGGAGGATAGGGGCTGCTCTGTGCAAAACCATTGCACAGAGTAGGTAAGTAAGTAAAATAAAAAAATCCTTTACAATCACTTTAAACTGTGTTTTAGCTGCTTGTCTGGAGTTTAGCTGCTTTAGCTGCTTGTCTGTGGTCAAAATGTAAAATCACATATTCATTGTCACATTATATTTTAATTATTTCTCACCTATGAAAACAAGAAACCAGCAATATCAGCGCTGCGGGTGTCATAGTGTCATAGTAGAAATCAGTGGTGGCTGGTGCTCAAAATTTTTGGGGGGGCGCAAACAAACTGAAAATAAACCCATCAATTGCAGCCACTGGGCCCATCAAACGCAGCTACTGTGCCCATCAATTGCCACTACTGTGTCCATCAATTGCTGCCAGTGTGCCCATCAATTGCCACTACTGTGCCCATCAATTGCTGCCAGTGTGCCCATCAATTGCTGACACTGTGCCCATCAATTGCTGCCAGTGTACCCATCAATTGCCACTACTGTGCCCATCAATTGCTGCCAGTGTGCCCATCAATTGCTGACACTGTGCCCATCAATTGCTGCCAGTGTACCCATCAATTGCTGACACTGTGCCCATCAATTGCTGCCAGTGTACCCATCAATTGCCACTACTGTGCTCATCAATTGCTGCCAGTGTGCCCATCAATTGCTGACACTGTGCCCATCAATTGCTGCCAGTGTGCCCATCAATTGCCACTACTGTGCCCATCAATTGCTGCCAGTGTGCCCAACAATTGCCACTACTGTGCCCATCAATTGCTGCCAGTGTGCCCATCAATTGCTGACACTGTGCCCATCAATTGCTGCCAGTGTGCCCATCAATTGCCACTACTGTGCCCATCAATTGCTGCCAGTGTGCCCATCAATTGCCGCTACTGTGCCCATCAAATGCTGCCAGTGTGCATCCCCCGCCCACCCGGCACTTACCTGTCTCGGTGGGGCAGCAGGTTACGGCGGCGATGTCCTCCACGCTCCTCAATGTCTTCTCCCTTCCTCTCTTTCCGTCCTCGGCTATGATTGGACGCCCAATAGGCGCTCCTTAACAACCAGTACACATTCCACAAATGCTGCATGACTGGACCACTACTTAATTTCCACATGCATTTAATTATTTATTTCCTTCTGTGAATGGATTTCAACACCTGTTCATACGGTATTTACAGAGCGTTTTCAACCTTTTTCGGTAAATACCGCACAAATTGTCTAGTGAATTGGCAATTTCAGGATCACATGAGATATTTAGGCAAAATGTGTCCTGACACCTAACTATCTCATGCGAGTTCATTTCGTGAATGGAGCCTAGCATTTGCAATTCCCCAAAAAATGCTACTATAATAAGGCATGAGGTATTTCATCGAAATGTGAGGTGTTTATCTCATGAACCTGTTCAGTATTTTATCTCCCCTGTCAGTTTTGATTGCTTTCTGTGCCCCCATTAGGGAGATTCTCCCTTTCTATTGTTACTGTTTCTTCTTATCACTGAAAGGGAAAGGTAAAGAAATTCCCACACTTTGGGTTGACATCAGTGAGGAAATCTTCCTAGTGGGACACAGATGGCAAAAAAAAAAAAAAAAAAATGCTAGGGGTTCTAACCCTTATTTACCCAAAACGAAAAATAAAGTTTTGTCTTTAGCTACACTTTAACCACTTCAGCCCCGGAAGGTTTACCCCCCTTCGTGACCAGGCCATTTTTTGTGATACGGCACTGCGTTACATTAAGTGACAATTGCGCGATTGTGTGACGCTGTACCCAAACAAAATGAATGTCCTTTTTTTCCCACTAATAGAGCTTTCTCTTTGTTTTGGTGGTATTTCATCACCTCTGGGGTTTTTATTTTTTGCGCTAGAAACAAAAAAAGACTGACAATTTTGAAAAAAAAAAAACAATACCCAATAAAAAAATAAAAAAATCGAATTTCTTCATCAATTGAGGCCAATATGTGTTTTTTCAATAAGCGTATATTGATTGGTTTTGCGCAAAACTTAGAGCGTATACAAACTATGGGATATGTTTATTGAATTTTTATTTATTTAATTATTTTTTTACGAGTAATGGCGGCGATCAGAATTTTTTTGCGGACTGTAACGTTGCATTGGAAAAATCTAAGTGACACTTTTTGGGGATCAGTGACACCAATACAGTGATCCGCACTAAAACAAAATGGACTGTCACTGTACTAATAACTCTGGCTTGGAAGGGGTTAACATCAGGGGCAATTAACCTGCTTAGCGGTATTCCCGAGTGTGGCTTGGGGTGAATTTTCAGTACCAAAAGCGGTAACCCCGAGCCACCCTTGGGATCGCATCGCAGGATCCATGTAGAGGTTACTTACCTTATCCCCTGGATCCTGCAATGTCTCCCCACTGTGATCTGTGAGCTGTCTCCTCGCTCGATTCACAGTGCCGAACTCCGTTCCCTGCGAGCGTTGCGACGCACGGGGACGGAGTTCGGCGCCAAATTCAAAAAGTTAAAAACACAGTATAGATACAGTATACTGTAATCTTACAGATTACAGTACTGTATCAAATAATTACACACCCCCTTTGTCCCTAGTGGTCTGTCCAGTGTCCTGCATGCACTTTTATATTATAAAAACTGCTCTTTCTGCCTGGAAACTGGAGATTGTCCATAGCAACCAAAAAGTGTCCCTTTATATCAAAAGTGGTTTTAGACCAGCTAGAAAACAGCGATAATAAATTAGAATCACTTGCAGAATTGAGCGATAGCGATTTGTGGGGAAATTCATCATCAAACACTGAAAAACACTTTTATTATTATTATTTGTTATAATAATTATTTTATAGTTATTTATTATATTATAATTTATGATTTCGTGTTTCAAACTTTATCATACCCGGGATGTCTACTAGACGATGGTTTGGACAGATTTAAGTGAGTTATTTCTAAGAATTACAGGCCTACAATATAAAACGCCAAATTTCCATGCAAAATAATGGTACCGCTTTCAGCACCTAAAATCTGACATAATCATACCGCCAGGGAGGTTAAAGGGATAAATGTGCTCCTAGGAAGTGCTTTCTAACTGTGTGGGGGATGCTTTGACTGGGGGAAGACAGAAATCCGTGTTCCTGCTTAGCAGGGACACAAGATCTCCATATTCCCCTCTCACAGAATGGCGGTCTGCCTTGTTTACATAGCCAGACTGCTGTTCTGCCTCTCCTGAGAATGATTGGCATGTCCCAACAGACATCGCGTCCGCCGGACCTGCTGATTGGCTCCCGCTGTGTTCAATCACAGCGGGAGCGGGTCGCCAGCGGGTCCCCAGTGCACAAAATCACGTACAGGTACATGATTTCACACAGGAGGGCCACCCTGCCACAGTATATCTGCAAGGGGCAGTCCATAACAGGTTAAAGTAATTTTTTCTGGGATATTTGGCGAATTTGCTGCTATATCTTTGCACAGGTGTATTTTGTCATCATTCTCTATTCTAGAAAGTGTCACTCTGGTATCCATCTGTAGCGCCCTCCTCACTCCCCTCTTTTTCTTCAGCTCGTCTGTCTCTTGTCTAGGGGTATCTTTCAGAGGGGAAGGGAGCGGGGACACCACGCCAGGCCTTCACCACAGGTGTCAGAGTGGTTCTTTTACCTTCGGGTCAGTGTTGTGCACCTGGAGCCTCCACCGAGAGTTACCTTGAACAATGTCTGTCAGGAAATGAGCCCCACACCATTAAAGTCCAACACTCCTTTATTCTTCTCGAATGAACACAATCAGTTGAACTCCCTTGGTAGAAACAGAACAGACAAGGAGGTGTGGATGCGAGCAGGCCCAGACACAATGTGTTCTCCACTTTCATCCCTGAAAGTGGGTTGCGGTCTCCGAGCGAGGGGGAATTTCCTTCCAGGCGGTCTCCGATGAGAGACTCACCCATCACTGGCAATATGCTGCACCAGGTCTTCGAGTGAGGAGCTCCCCCCGGTCCATTACGCCTTCCGGATTCGGGTACCCACTCCCGGGGTTTCCCTAGGATCTCCTTCCCTCGCGGAACTCAGTGTTGGGCACTTAGCTCCGGACCTTCATCCGAGTACCTCACCCCAGGCTAGAGGTGCCTGGGATGGAACACGACCTCCGGCTGTCCTCTAGGCCTAGGCCTGCCTAGAGAACCGACACGAACCACCGTCTACAGGCTGAAGGTGCCTGGGACTCGACCCCATGACAAAGATGGCCGGCCCCTTTATACCCTCTCCCAGCAAGCACGGCGGGTTCCCCGCCCCCCATACCGCTGCCGAGGGAGGACAAAAAGGAGGCGCGACACACAGCAATGATTCAACCCCAGCCCAGGGCGACAGCACCACCTGCTGGGCTGCAGGGAATTACACATCACTAATGTCTCTGCCAAGTTCAAATTTACACCCGGGAAAGTACATACCCGCTACACTCTCCCCCTGGCGGTTTGACACTGGTCCCCAGTGTCTGGAGTAAATCATGCCCTCAATGGCTGACATAATCCAATCCAGAGACCGACTAACAATTGTACAAAAATAATACTTTTAGAAAAAACTACCCAACTAAAACATTGTGTCTGAGCCCTGTAATAAAAAGGGAATACAGAAAGAATAAAAACAACAGCATTAAACCATAACTTCGAATCACATATTCACATTTTACTTTTCCCACCCATCCTGACTAAGAACCACCCCATACTCAGTGGTCTTGATGGGATGCTCTCCTGCAGAGGGAAAAGAAAGGGGATTAACACATATAACCCTGACACATGTGTTCGTGTGAGAGAAAAGAAACATCTCCTGGAAGAAATCCCTTTTCTCCAAAGAGTGAGTGCGTGAAAAGTGTTTAACGTTGCGCAACACTGCCACCTGGTGACAGCACCGCGGTAATTGCACTCATGGAACTTTCCTCTTCTCTTTGGCCCTATCTACCCAGAGTCCATTATCTCTTGCAGGAAAGTGAAGAACAACAGGAACAGTCCTTCATTCCTCTGGGCACAAAAGCAACGGGCCCCAGAAAGTTCAGCAGCATAACAAGAACGGAGTCTCTTCTCTCCTAAAGGTAAAACTGGGGATGCGGCAGAACAAGTGGCTTCAAGTGTTGATCCATGGTCTCCAGATGATACTCCACATCTTCTCCTTCCTTGCGCCGGATCAACACCTTGTCTGCATGGATGTGCCGTCCCAACATCCACTCTGCCTTGCAGTCTTTAAAACGTTGAGAGGCCTTTGGAGAGCATGCCAGGTACCTGCGGGCGTGGGGAACCTGAAGGTGGGTCCACACAAAGTCATTGTACCAGCGCTCCCGGCACACTTCCACCTCATAGAGCAGTTCCTTCGACAAGTATGGATACTCCCATCCGTACTCTGCAGCAACCTTCTGGCCAAATAGGCGTTGTAGTCTCGCCAAAGGAGGCATGGTAGCTTTGTCCCCTTCGCCAGGCAAAACTATTGAGTCCGGGTGGCGAGGGACCTTGATCACATCTGATCTGGGCATTGGTGCCCGCAGTAACAGTCTCTTTTCTCCGGTCTTTGGTACAGATGGCACCGGAGATGTAGAGGCAGGCTGAGGACGGGACCCCTCTTCAGGCGCTGGTGCCTCCACCTGGGGTGTACTTTCCCCTGTAGACATGGGAGGATCCCTGGTTCTCCGGGATGAAGGCGAGAGGTACTTTGTCCCAGACCTTTTCTGCAAACAGTTCATCTATTGCAACGTCGTCTCCCATGTCCGAGAGCGACTCCAGGTCAGAGGTGTCACACTCCTCCGCAGGCAGGTACCCTGTAGTGGAGACCGAGCTTTCACCTCTTCCCACACACCAAATCTCTCCGCCAGGCTTACCTCGGCCATTACTTGAAACGGGACGTCCGGAACTCTTGTCGACGGATCCATCCGGGCCTGGCGTAAGCGGGCGAGACGGTCCACCACAACCGCTGGTCGGGGCTACCATGCCGGTCTTTCTCTTCGGTGGTGGACGCTGCGAGACAGTGGTGACCGAGTCAGCATCCTCGGATTTCTCCCGTTGAGTTTTTACGACCTCCTCCGCGGTCGCTGCAGTGTGCGCAGGGATGGCTGTCACAGCAGTGATTCCTCCTCTCTGAGTGGTGTTGCCCATAGCACGGCCAGGGTAGATGATTCTTGGCTTCTCAACCGCCGGATCCACTTTGAACAGGAACTCCCCACAGGCCTCACATCGCCCGAATGGCTTCAGTTGGCACACCAGTCCCGAACAGCCGGGACAAATCACACCCAGGGCCTCAACGTCCATGCACGAATACAGGGCGAATCGACCCCTTGGCTTTAGCCAGATCCCCGTATCTGTTACCAGAGCAGCAGCAGTCAATGTCGTGGTGGAAGGATGAACTGGAATCCAGGATGTATGTCTGAACATGGCGACCTGTTGCTGATCCATCGCACACTGCAAAGTTTTTGCGCCAACGTCCCACGTGTAGTCCTTCACAAGGTATTGGACTCCTCCCCTTTGCTCCAGTTCGCGGGCTTTTCTTCTTTTCTGTTTCTGAGTCACGTCCACGAACTAAGCGATGGGGATGTGCCTGGTGGCGCAGTGCAATAGAAGCCCCCACGTGTAGTACTTCACACGGCTGAACTTCCCCCCTTTTTCCACTCTTCTGCGTGGGCCTTTCCCTTCATTGGGTCATGTTCACGACTTCGAGCAGGGATGCACTTCGGCCAATGAAGGCCTGCCTACTCGCGTAACTCTTCCAGCAGACACGTTCAATACTGTGGTGCACAAACACTATACCGGACCCGAGCCCCCACGTGTAGCGATCTCCTCACTCCCCTCTTTTTCTTCAGCTCGTCTGTCTCTTGTCTAAGGGTATCTTTCAGAGGGGAAGGGAGCGGGGACACCACGCCTGGCCTTCATCACAGGTGTCAGAGTGGTGTAAGCAAAGTTCT
The DNA here is from genome assembly GCA_029206835.1 of Rana muscosa. Lineage (NCBI taxonomy): Eukaryota > Metazoa > Chordata > Amphibia > Anura > Ranidae > Rana > Rana muscosa. The sequence continues at coordinate 493,923,549 of CM055118.1, forward strand.
TTTACCTTCGGGTCAGTGCTGTGCACCTGGAGCCTCCACCGAGAGTTACCTTGAACAATGTCTGTCAGGAAATGAGCCCCACACCATTAAAGTTCAACACTCCTTTATTCTTCTCGAATGAACACAATCAGTTGAACTCCCTTGGTAGAAACAGAACAGAAAAGGAGGTGTGGATGCGAGCAGGCCCAGACACAATGTGTTCTCCACTTTCATCCCTGAAAGTGGGTTGCGGTCTCCGAGCAAGGGGGAATTTCCTTCCAGGCGGTCTCCGATGAGAGACTCACCCGTCACTGGCAATATGCTGCTCCAGGTCTTCGAGTGAGGAGCTCCCCCCGGTCCATTACGCCTTCCGGATTTGGGTACCCACTCCCGGGGTTCCCTAGGATCTCCTTCCCTCGCGGAACTCAGTGTTGGGCACTGAGCTCCGGACCTCCATCCGAGTACCTCACCCCAGGCTAGAGGTGCCTGGGATGGAACACGACCTCCGGCTGTCCTCTAGGCCTAGGCCCACCTAGAGAACCGACACGAACCACCGTCCACAGGCTGAAGGTGCCTGGGACTCGACCCTATGACAAAGATGGCCGGCCCATTTATACCCTCTCCCAGCAAGCACGGCGGGTTCCCCGCCCCCCCATACCGCTGCCGAGGGAGGACAAAAAGGAGGCGCGACACACAGCAATGATTCAACCCCAGCCCAGGGCGACAGCGCCACCTGCTGAGCTGCAGGGAATTACACATCACTAATGTCTCTGCCAAGTTCAAATTTACACCCGGGAAAGTACATACCTGCTACACATCTGTAAAACCTTCCAATGAATGACACCCCTCTCCTAACAGCTCAAATTCCTCCCCTTTGTAAGAATACATGTCTATTCATAATTAGGGTTGAGCGAACCCGAACTGTAAAGTTTGGGTTCGTACCGGACTTTTGGGTTTTTGGTACCCGGACCTGAACCCGAACAATTTATTGTATGTTTGGGTTCAGGTTCGGTGTTCGGCAATGTAATGGCGCATTTTAAAAAGCTGCAGGGCAGCCAATCAACATTCGTTTAACTTGTGTGCCCTTAGAAGCCATCACAGCCATGCCTACTAATGGCATGGCTGTGATTGGCCAGTGCAGCATGTGACCCAGCCTCTATATAAGCTAGAGGCACATAGCACAGCACGTCACTCTGCTTTAGATAGTGTAGGGAAAGGTTGCTGCTGCTGCTGCTGCTGCTGCTTTGAGGGAGAGAATTAGATAGGAGTCCTGATTCAGAAATCAAATTGCTCAGCGATCTACCTTGCTTTTGTTGTGTGGGTGCAGTGCACAAACTTTTTACCCTGCCCTGAGCCCAGTGCCAGAGAAAAGATAACTTTAATTTGTCTGTTAGTTAGGTTGGCGTCGGCGTGCATTTTATGCAAGCTCAGTGCACCAGCACTGCATATGTTACTGTGAGATACACACTTTAGAAACTGTTCTCATATTCAAAAAAAAACAATAATTAGGGCAAGGAAAAAAAAAATTTGGTGCGTTTTCTGCATATCTGTATGTGTGAGATACACACTTTAGATACTGTTCTCCTATTCTGCTATTCAAAAAAACAAAACAATTTAGGGCCAAAAAAAAATTTTTGGTGCGTTTTCTGCATATCTGTACCTGTGAGATACACCCTTTAGATACTGTTGCTCTATTCTGCTATTCAAAAAACACCCATTTAGGGCAAGATCCTAAATTTCAGAAATATGAGGAGAATGTCAAATAAGGGACGTGGCGCCAGTCGTGGTGCTGCTGGTGGAGCTCCAGTTGCAGGGAGAGGACGTGGTCGATCTGTGCCAGCTACACGCACAAGAGAAACACCTTCCTCAGGTGCGAGTAGGCGACAGAGCCTGCAGCGGTATTTAATCGGGCCTAATGCGGCTCTACGAATGTTGAGGCCAGGACAAGTACAGGCGATAGTAGATTGGGGTGCTGACAGTGCCTCCAGTTCCTTCACATTGTCTCCCACCCAGTCTACTGCTGAAAGATCAGAGTTGGCACCTGCAGCCAATGTCCATCAGTCTTTCACCTCACCCCCTTGCAAATCAGCCAAGCAGTCTGAGCCCTAAGTCATGCAGCAGTCTCTTCTGTGCAGAATAGACATGTATACCAGCCTTACCCAGCCATTGTTGTATTTTTGATCTTTCTCACTCTTTTGGGGTGTACCCTAATAAAAAACAAAAAAACAAATTAAAAACAAAAACCAGTGTTGGCTACCTCGTCCTTCTCCACCGCCGCTTCCACCTACACCGCCACATCCACCGCCACCTCAACCTTCTACTCCATACGGACCTCGTCCTCCTAGGTCAAGATTATTATTTTTTTATTTTTATGTATTTTATGTTATTTTAAGTTATTTCCCTATCCACATTTGTTTGCAGAGCACTTGCCATGCTCTTAACAACATTTTGCTGCCATTTGCAGCCCTCTAGCCCTTTCCATTACTTTTTTAGAGCCATTTTAGTCCTCAAAAGTTTGGGTCCCCATTGACTTCAATCGGGTTCGGGGTCAAGTTCGGGTCCCGAACTCGAACTTTTTAGCGAAGTTCGGCCGAACCCGTCGAACCCGAACATCCAGGTGTCCACTCAACTCTATTCATAATCCCATTCTGTCTTGTTGTGAATATAAAGTAAAATATTCCCACTACATATGTTCTAACAAGGGATGAGACCATTGTGATATGCATGTGTAGCGGAACCTCACTCTCCCTCTTGGTTATTGTGAATGGCTTGTGTCTAGGGGTACCTGGGAGAGGAGAGTGCAGGAACACTACGCCAAACTCTCCCCTCATGTGTATAAGAGGGTTGAGCAAGTTAGTTGATTTACCTCCCGGGTCTGTCCACTGCATATGAAGCTTTGTTGTTCCCAGGAAGCGTGTCTGCCAATAATAGAGCCCCACACCAATCGAAAGTCCAACACTCCTTTATTTCTCGTAACACAATCAGTTGAACTTCCATTAACAATGAACATGGGGGTGTGGGAACGAGTAGGCCCAGGCACAACTGTACTCTCCTATTCCTGTTTAGCGAATAGGCCTGGCGCACGGTCTCTGCCACCGACCGTGAGTTTTGGTCACTGCCACCGACCGGATGAACTGTTGAAGCCCCTGCCACAGGCCTAATTGCAGGCCTCTGCCACTGACCTGAGTGAATTAGCTGGACCGCTGCCACCGGTCATTGAATGTGGAATGAACTTCCTCGTTGAACTTGGCCCCTGTTCGGGAAAGATATCCCTCCGGGCGGTCTCCAGAGGTTCACCCGGCACTGGCAATCTGCTGCTCCAGGTCTTCGGGTGAGTCCCTCCTCCGGTCCCTTACGCCTCTGGATTCGGGTGCCCCACTCCCGGGGCCCCCTAGGACAATCCCTCCCTCGCGGGACCCAGCGGAAGGTACTGGGCCCCAGGCCTCCGGCTGAGTACCTCACCCCAGACTGAAGGTGTCTGGGATGGAACACAAACTCCAGGTGTCCAGGCCTAGGCCGCCTGGACACCGACCGCAACCACAGTCCTCAGGCTGAAGGTGCCTGGGACTCGAACCTCGTGGCGAAGATGTCTGCCCCCTTTATACCCTCTCCCAGGATGCACGGCGGGTTCCCCGCCCCGCCGTACAACCGCTGCGAGAGGTCACAAAGGGTACGGCACTGCAGCGATGGTTCAACCCTGGCCCAAAGTGACAGCGCCACCTGCTGGGCCGCAGGGAACTATACATCACTGGTGTCCTCACCAGTTTAAAAAGTACATACCCGCTACACATGTACATTGTATTATGTTAGCAGTGATTGGGAGATTTATGATGTACAGTATATGTTTGTGTATTCACAATTAAGTCTCTAAAAATCAGGCAAAATGACTGGAGAAAATAAATAGATTTCACTACATGTAATGGAGTGGATTTACTAAAGCAAATAGACTGAGCACTTTGCAAGTGCAGTTGTTTCCAGAGCTTAGTAAATGAGGGAGAGCTCTAATGACTTCCATAATTAAATCATGTGCAAGCAAGAATGCAGTTTTTTCATAATTTTCCTCGCATGTGATTGGGTATTCTTTCTAAAGTGAACTTGTACCTCATTTCCGAAGCTCTGCAGCAATTTGCAAAGTGCACGGTGTGTTTACCTTTCGTATTACTGCATAGAACTGATCCAAAAAGCCAGAGACTACTCCAAATTGGCTATTATCTTTTTACATTCCTTAACACCTCAATACTGGGCACTTTACCCCCTTCCCGCCCAAGCCATTTTTAAGCTCTCAGCGTTGTCGCACTTTGAATGATAATTGCGCGGTCATGCAACACTGTACCCAAACTACATTTTTAATCATTTTCTTCACACAAACAGAGCTTTCTTTTGGTGGCATTTAACCACTGCTGGGTTTTCTATTTTTGACAAAATAAAGACCAAACATTTTGAAAAAAAACAACAATTTTAGTTTCTGTCAGGAAATTTTGTCAATTTTTCTCTTTCACTGATGTGCGCCGGGAAGGCGGCACTGATAGGCTGCACTGATGGGCACTGATGAGGTGGCACTCATGGGCACTAATGAGGTGGCACTGATGAGGAGGCACTATTATGCGGCACTGATGGGCACTGATATGTGGCACTGATGGGCACTGATAGGCAGCACTGATGGGCACTGGTGGGTGGCACTGATGTGCACTGATAGGCAGCATGACGAACACTGATAATCGGCACTGATAGGCAGCATGGATAGGTGGCACTGATGGCCACTAATGGGTGGCACTGATGGGCACCAATGGACAGCGATGGGAATTGATGGGCAACACTGATGAGCAAGCACTTTTCTGCACTAAAAGGCAGCACCCACTGGCAACATTAATGGGCACTGATTTGTGTGACTGATGGGCACTGATTTACATCACTGAATGGCACTCATTGGCACTTATTGGTGGCACTCATGGGCATTGATTGGTGGCACTTCTGGGGCTTTACTGTAATCAGGGCACTAACTACATGCCCTGCACTCCCCTGTGAGGAGATTCCGCTGATCGGTGTGAGGTGATGAGAGCTGATTACCATCACTTCCTGTATTTACATGTGACTGGCTGTGATTGGACACGGCCGATCACATGGTTAAAGAGCCGGATCAGTGGCTCTTTACAGAGATCGGGGTCACATCGTATCCTAGCAACACAGCGCGACCGTGATCGGTGCGGGAGTGGCCGTTCGCGTGCGCCATCATATGATGTCCACCCAGAATGAGAGCCGCACCATCCCTCCATCATTCGACAGTGGGTGGGTGGCAAGTGGTTAAATATCGCATGCCTGGACCACTAAAAAAGTTTTTGCTTTTTGAGCTAAATACTGCATAAAGGGATAGTGAATTGGAATTTTCATTAACAAATTAGATATCTGGGGAAAAATGTGTCAGATCACCTAAATACCTCATGTGATGCGCTTAAGTGATTGGATATCCTGCTGTCAGAATACAATGGCGCAGTGGGGAGGATTCCTCCATCCAACTTGCTTGTGTGGATGAAGGAATCTACTGTATATACTCGAGTATAAGCCGACCCAATTATAAGCCGAGGCCCTAATTTTACCACAAAAAACTGGGAAAACGTATTGACTCGAGTATAAGCCGAGGGTTAAAATGCAGCAGCTACTGTAAGCGGAAAAGAGGGTCAACAATGCCCATTTGCAGCTTCACTGTGCCCATTACCTCACTGTGCCCATATCCACACTGTGCCCATGTTCACACTGTGCCCATTTGCACGCCTCACTGTGCCCATTACCTCACTGTGCCTATTACCTCACTGTGCCTATTACCTCACTGTGCCCATTACCTCACTGTGCCCATTATCCACACTCACCTTCTGCTTGCTACAGTGAAGGAAAGATCACCTCCCATGTCCATCGTGCTGCAGGCGTCCATTTTTTTAAATTCGCGGCTTCCTCCTGGTCCCGTGCGGTTCCGTGATAGGCGATTGACACTGTGTTCAGTGTTCCGCCTATCACGGCCATCTTCTCATCCTCGGACTTTCCCAGCAGACACTGTGTTTAGTGATCCGCCAATCACGGGCGTTCTTTCATCCTCGAACAAGAGGAGAAGGTCCGTGATTGGCGGATCACTAAACACAGTGTAAATCGCATATCACGGAACCGCACGGGACCAGGAGGGAGCGCGAATTTAAAAAAATGGACGCCCAAGGTACACTGACTCGAGTATAAGCCGAGGGAGGGACTTTCAGCCCAAAAAAAAGGGCTGAAAATCTCAGGTTATACTCGAGTATATACGGTACTTGTTTTTGTTTTTTTCATTGATTCATGAGTCATCTATGGCCAGCCTAAGGAGAAGACACAGGATGTGATGCCGAGAAGGCTTTACAATTAGGCCTCATGCACACTGGACATTTTTTGACGTTTTTACAGCAGCTGTTTTTGGCAGTAGACGTTTTTTTCTACAGTCATTAAACTCTCCATCATGTTATCCTGTGTGTCCATGCACACATAGGCTGTTATCAGCAGTTTTTGGGCAGTGGCGTTTTTGAGCAGTAAAAAAAAACAAAAAACTAGTGGGTTCTGAGAGACGTTTTTCAGCTGTAAAAACGCTCGAACGCTGATAGACGTAGATAAACGTTCAAAAATGTCACCCACCAGCGTTTTTAATGTTTTTGATCCATAAAAAAAAAAAAAAATGTTTTACTTAAAAAAAACGCTAACGCAGAAAAACGCTAATAAACGCTAAAAACCGCTATTGCAAAAACTTTGAAAAAAGTTGAAAAACTCACTGCACAGCTACTGGCGTTTTTATAACTTTATTTTAACATCCAGTGTACATGAGGCCTTAGAGCCCATTCACACAGGGGCGTCTTTGGATCCGACTCCAAATCGCCCCAGGTCGCCCCTAGTCGCCTCAGGTCGCGCTGGCTGAAGAAATCAATGTAAGTTAATGGAGCCGTCCTTATGCACACTACTGCAGTCGCTCCGACTTCAAAAAAGGTCCCTGTACTACTTCAATCCGACTCCTAGGCGACCTGTAGCCATTCATTTCAATGGGAGTCGCATCTCACTGTCTTAATAGGAGCGACTCTCCAGGAAGATAACATACATTTATCAGGCAAAGCTCTCCCTCCCCCTCCCTCCCACAGAGCTGATTCTTGTTTGATTGGCCACTGGAATGTCTCTTGTCCTGCAGGCAACTTGGAGTTGCCTTGTAAATAGCTCCAGGTCGTGCTGAGTTGCCTCATAAAATCGTGTCTGAGTTGCCTCATAAAATCGCACTGGAAGTCGTGTTGCCCCAGTGTGAATGGGCTCTTAAAGTGAAAGCATATTTTTGTTTAGAAAACTAAAACTAATACTGCACAGAAAATTACTTTGCAGATATGTTTTCATGGCAACATAACATATGATAATATTGTAATACATTTTCCTCTATTGGACTCCTGAAAATGTATTGGGAGGTCATGCAAAGAAGATTGGACCTTCATACCAGGTATTCGTAATAAGAAAAATTCACATGATCCTTCTGTGTTATCAGGGGTAAAGTTAATGCAGGCCAGTTGCATTTTGAATGACAATTGTGCGGTCATGCTGCGCTGTACCCAGGCAAAATTTTTATCATTTTGTTCACACAAATAAAGCTTTTTTTTGGTGGTATTTAATCACCACTGAGTTTTTTTTTTGCCAAATAAACGAAAAAAGACTGAAAATTTTGAAAGAAAAAACCCCCGCATTTTTCTTAATTTCTGTTTTGCAAATAAATAATTGTTCTGAATAAATTTAGCCTAAAATTTATTCTGCAACATTTCTCTGGTGAAAACAATCCAAATCAGTGTATATTATTTAGTCTGTGTGAACGTTATAGAGTCCACAAACTATGTTAAATGTCTGAAAATTGATCCTAATGTACTGACGGTCTACTGTATCTCTTTAAGGCCCTACAATGCCAGGACAGCCGAAATTCCCCCCAAATGACCCCTTTTTGGAAAGTAGACAGTCCGAGGTATTTAGTAAGAGGCATGGTGGGTATTTTAAAGTTGTAATTTTTTTGTCATAATCTTTTGAAAAATTAAGAAATAAAAAAAAGCATTTTTTTATTTTTTTATTTTATTTTACATACCGTCACCAGTGCAGTACAGTGTCATCATATAACTGGTGTATTGGTAAAAAAGTTATAATACATTTTTTTTTTTTTTTACAATTTTTTATTTTTACAATTTTTTTATAGTAACAATGTACTGCTCTGGGGAAGTGAGAAGGATTTTTTTTGCTTATAGCAGTGAAGTAAGCATTTTACTGAATGAAACGGAAGCATTTAGTCTGTTTTGTTGTGATTATCTGTGATTGGTCAAAGTTAATCACATGGTACAGATGGGCCGTGTCTGTACCATGTAATCAAATTGTCCAATCACAGCTAGCAACATATTGTACATAATGGATGGCATGAAGGGAAGCCATCAATTTTATACAACTGTCATGTGACCTGCTGTGATTCGTCACGGCGATCACATGGTACCAGGAGCGAGCCAGTACTCAGATCAGTCCCGTGGACACGGCCGGCGTCAGATCGCGTTGCTGCATGGCCCTATGATCGGTGCTTCCTGACAGGACGTCATACATTCTCGGGATAGGAAAAGCCACTGCCCAGCCACAATTTGTCTATAGGCTGGCGTGAAGTGGTTAAAATAACAAATATGTCATACTTACCTGCTCTGTGCACTGGTTTTACACAGAGCAGCCCTGATCTTCCTCTTCCACTGGAGCTCCTGGCTCCTCCCCCCTGCCGAGTGCCACCATAGCAAGCCCCTTGCTATGTGGACCCTCGTGCTAGCTCGCTCCCAAGCCCTGCTCTGTGGGCCCATAAGAGTGGGTTTCGGCCTCGCCCACCGCTCCCGCATCACTGGCTGTGATTGATAGCAGCAGGAGCCAATGGCTGGAGCGAGATTGGGCTCAGGTATGTATTTAGGGAGAGCTGCGGAGGAAGCTGCACGCCAAAGTTGTTTTTTACCCTATTGCATAGAATGCAGTAAGATAAAAAACCTTCTACCTTTACAACTGCTTTAAGGTGGAACTCCAGGAATGCAGCTAAATACATACTCAAAATGCACAAATATATGTAGTTATTTCGCCTGCCAAAGAAACTGTAATTTTACTCACAGCCGAGGATGAATCCTATTCATAGGAGCTCATTTGGGCCATGTAAAAATCACATACATGTGTGTATACAGTATTTAAAAAGCCATAGGCCCCTTTCAAACAGGCTGTCCGATCAGGTCAGTTTTTCAGGTGGACCTGATCGGACCTTTCACTCTTCCCTATGGAGCGGCGGATGTCAGCTCCTGTCTTTCAAATCCAGATGGATGGTGGTCCTATTTTCCAGATCGGATCGGATGGGATTGGATAAAAACGGACAGACGGTCCGTTTTCATCTAATCTCCCTAAAGAGGAGAGGGGGTCTCTGACAGTGAGCAGAGACGGACCTGTCATCCGCCTGCTCAGCTGGGATCAGGGATCAGTGGGGCGATCCCTGCTGAGCGAGCAGAGTTCGTCAAACGGATCCGCCCCGTGTGAAAGGGGCCATAGGCTAAGATTTAGTAAAACTGGAGCACTCAGAATCTGGTGCAGCTGTTCATGGTAGCCAATCAGCTTCTAACTTTAGCTTGTTTAATCAAGCTTCGACAATAAAACATGGAAGCTGATTGGTTTCTTTGCAGAGCTGCACCAGATTTTGCACGCTGCAGTTTTAGTAAATTCCCCTACAGTATGGAATATACACAAATACATTTAAATTGAACATATTCAATACAAGTATCACTTTTCAAATGATTAAAACACAATTTGAAGTTCAGTTAATGGTTTTGTCAAGGTATTACTACATTTCCAATTTTCTATGGCAAATCCATGATTCCTTTGGGAGCCGTTGTTTTTATTTCTCCTAAACTACTAAATAGCCACGTAAATCATTTGAACACATGCATTAAAAGGGTGCAGGTCGCTGCTTGTGTGTATAACTCTTTTTGGCACTAAAAGCAATTTTATACTTTACAATAAAGCATGCTGATCCCTAACATTAAATACTAGTAGTTAGAACAGAAGCTTGACTATCTCTGCACCACTGGAGATTGAGATATCATTCATCCTATAGAACAATCTGCAGTATTTCCTGACTTATCTCTGTAGAGCAGTATCAACATGTAGAACTGCAGCAGATATTTTTATGTGACATGTGGAAGTGCTTGATGTCACGATTAGCTGGCTTTTCATTTACTATATGTGTAAAGACACCAGGATGCAGCTGGTCCTGGGACCGTAAGACTCTGGGTTATGTCACCCTCTCACCTTTTTTGAGGGACATATTAAAAAAATAATTCTTGTGGAGGTTTCAGTTCCCCCTTCATGAGAGTGTTTTATTAAACGTTCCACTATACCCAACATTTGTGAAACCTTCTAATGCACATAATGGCTTTCATGGTAATCCACGGAACCCAATCAGATATGTTCTCTACATTAAAGCATACGTTTTCTTCTCCATCGTAAGAGCTTAGGGCTAGCCTGGAGGTGATGGCATGTTAAAGATGCCACCACCACAAGCCTGGCCCTGTTATTAATCTCTAACCCTTGTTTTGCAGTGCTCTGTATCGCAGACTGTTTTGTAGCACCTTGGCACCTGGCTTTGGAGATGTGAATACTGGTTATGGCAAAAGGAAACCATGGTGCTTTAATGAAGGCCTCTTGAGCCCCTTAGGGAAGGAGAGCCTTGACTGATGGGGACATGGCCAGGTGCAGGACATAGTGGCTGAGTGGTCACCAAGGATTGGTTGTTAGGGGAGATGGGCTGGGCCTAAAATCTGTAAAAGTAATGCCCCAGGGAATTCTGGGTCTTTCAAGAAACTTGGTTGGAAGAGCTGCTCACCCTCCCGCCCCTTTTTTCTATGGTATGTCACAGCTTGCTGCGGTTTCTTGACCTTGCCAGCATAAAATGGCTGTAATGGGCTATGCCCTTGATGGAAATCGGAAGTAGGCGGCCTGTCCAGCACTTATGGTAAGGACAGGCCCCCTTTTGGAATTGTGTGCTCACAGTACAACTGTGACTGGCACTGGTTGAAAAGTGTTCACATGTTATGTGTTGGATTTAATAAAGTTGTGGCCTTGCCCTTTCCAACCTAATGGTTGTAAGTGTGTTTATTTAATGGGGTGAGGGGGTAAGGGGGAAGGTTGTTCTATACATCTATGTTACAGTTATTTGTACCTGGGCTCATTGCGCCTCAGCAGTCATGAAAACCTTCATTAAAGACATGGATGAAACTAAGTTTAAAACATGCAAGGGGCATCTAACAGACTCCAGCAAATGACAATGTAAAGTTTACTGAATATGTTACCTAGAGGTCCATTTATGTGTACCCTTAGGTTTTAGAAAGTAGGACCCACCCCAAAACACCTCACCTTGGCTACTATGTGCAGACAGGCACTGTCAGCATAGAGCTCCAGTATGACATTTTGTTCAGGCATGGTTGAGCACCATTTTTGCCTGGTCTGCTAACAATCTGGAGGCGGAAGAGAAGGACTGTGCTGTCATCTTGCTACACCACTGGCCATGGTAGCAGCATTCTGCTTCTGAATAGTGGCTATAAACAAAGTGTCTTACCTCATGGTAGCGTGTGAAGTGTTTTACTGTTTTATACAAACTAGAGCTACCTATAAGCGACATGGGTAAGGGCTTTGCCTTACTTCTTCCTCAGATAGGGTACACACCTATAAAGGGGAGAAACTCTGCCATATTGTGTATTACATGCTCAAGGCCCGAGGCCCATTTTTCTTGTAGTACTTACATTTTCCTGACCCAAGGCTCACCTTCTGAAATAAAGAATGTTCACACGGGATGCTTTTTCAATTGTTTTTATTAAATTTTCAATGGAGAAGAAGAGATACAAAACAATTTGCTTCTACAATGCCAAGCTGTCGGGAGGTAATAGAAACCAACAATAACATCAAGATCAACTGGACAACGATATAGGTTCACCTCATAGACCAGCATAGATACTAACAGTGAGGTAAACAAAAGATAGTCCCCAGTTGTATTAGGGAACCAGCCTGACTTGAAGAGGGATCATAATCTAGCTAGCTAGAGATCCCCAGACCTCATCTCCAGTGCAGTCCCTTTGATGGTGCTGGTAACTGCACAATAAATAAACTTACACAGTTTCTAAACTGCATGATGAAATGCATGTGAAAGGCAAACAAAAAGAAAAAGAAACACCCTAGAGTCAGGGTGTATGCGCCAACATCAATTTCTCAAATACTTAAGAAATAGAAAATAACAAAAGAAAGAAAAATAGAAAGAGAGAGAGAGAGAGATAAAGAGAAAGAAAAGGGGGAGGGGCATGAGAAATGACACAGAATGCTTTTTTAACAGTTTACTGATTACAATGAATCCCCGGGTTACGAACCCGTTAGGGACTTTCCTCCTGTTTGTAAATCGGAAATGTTCGTAAGTCGAGCCGCGCATGCGCAGAACGACAATTACGGACATTTCCGATGTTTTCCGATGTCCCGTCGAATGCCGTTCTGCGCATGCATGGCTAATTACGGACATTTCTGACATTTTCCGAGGCTCCGTCTGGCTGCGTATGCGCAGAACAGCAGATGGACCACGAAGAACGGCAGAGGGTCCCTGCAGCACCCGGTTCGTAAGTCGGGGACCCCCTGTAACAACATGGTCAAGAACTTGGCACAAAAGCTCCTCAACTTCACCTTTTTGTGTTCACAGGGCACAGTGACTTATCATGATAAGTAAATTAAACATGCAAATAACAAATGAGACTCATAAGTGGGAAGAGAGAATAACTGTGGCTAGGAGGAATACAACAAAGAAGGATACAAGACCAAGATTCAGAGGACATCTGAGAAATGACTGAGATATGGGTACTACTGAAGAAGGTGAATTACTTACTAAGTTTAGCTACTAGACCAATAATAGATTGAGGTTTGGAAGAGGAATAAGGGGTATACAGTATGTGAGGAAGATTAACACCTGACCAAGGTTTGGAGAAGGAGTCGCCATAGTTTGAAGGAAAAAAACATTTGCACAGATCACTCCAAGTTCCAGAAACAGAAATTGCTAGGGTGCAGTCAGAGTCTTTCTGATTGGATAAAGTCCACTGTAGAAGAAGCCAAACTAATGATCTGCTTGAAACGCATTTAAATTATCAGCAGAAAAAGATGAGCCATTGAGCCTGCTTAGTCATACAATTTATTTTACTAAGTGAATTTAATAGCTTCTGTTTTCAGCTGATAATTTAAATTAATTTGATTGAACATTGAGAACATTGGTTGTGTTATAGTGTTTGGACTTTGAAAGAAACTGATCAATTTTGGAAAGATATATTAGGGGAATGCTGAGGTATGTTATATAAAAACACACCCTAAATGTAACTTAAAATGTTTATATAGCCAAAACTTTTTTTTTTACGTTTTGGATAGAGTTGGTGAGGATTTTATTGCTGTCTATGTACTTGCTAGGTAGAATTACCCTCTCTATAGTTTTGGCTATGCATGCATGCATTTTTTATTTATTAATTTTAAAATCTTTTTTTATTTTATTTTTTATAAACACATAGACAATACAAATGTACAACAGCACAGCCAACATCTGGCTAACATCATGGGCGGGACCCACGCAGGGGTTGCAATGTAGCATTACAGAACCAAGATATGTTAGAGTATTTGCGACTACCATAATAAACCATCCTCAATGAGCTGGCCCGGCTCAAGCTCCAGGGGTAGGATGATAGTTAACTAGCTCACCTAAGTTGCTGTGCTAGCAAGGGTCGGTTTAACAAGACTTCAAGGGATGTTATCAGAATTCAGAGAAGCCTTCTAATCTGCTGCCGCAGTGGAGGGTTCTGCCAACCACATGGACCAGAACCTGAAATGTTGCTGGGCATGGCTGAATAAGTTCTAATTAGCTAGCTAACGCCATGGTCTCTTTGGGGGTGGTCTTCAGGTGCATGCAATAGACGTAGCCCCACAGTGCACCAAAAAATGTTGGGGTAGACGGGGGTACCTTTTTCATGTTCCCCTGCTCGTTGGGTGCCAAGCAAGGGTCACACGAGATGCCTACTAACCCAGCTAGGAAAGCTACTGGGTTAGGCTCCTGGGTTGGGCAGCTACTGGGTTAGGCATCTCTTCACTAGGCCCCTCTCAGGGGGACATCTTGTACCAGACCCGTGTCCCATATTTATATCACAGGATTAGCAGACCTGACCCAGAAAAAAAAAACTTGCCAAAAGACCAAAGAACCGGAAAGGCAATTAACTCCTACCCTCCCATCCGGGACAGCACCTAACTGGCTAACTGCTTACAAGTGTATCATGTTGTGTGCTTACTATTTATAAAGCAGCCTATAAGAACTAGCCCTTTATTCTAGATTTTGCATTCCTTTCAATGTTTTTAAAATTATTTTAGTATTTCAGTTCATGCTTTCAGTTACTTAAATAATTTTGCAATTATCATGAGATTTAAAAATCAAACAACAATAGCTTTATTTTTTTTATCTAACTAGGTGGTGAATGAAATGGGGAGCTAGGCCAACTAGAGTCACCCATAGCCTCTTTAGAGCATGACATTCTTCATCTGATATCTCCAGACCAAGAATGAAAGCAAAGAAAATGCTCAGTGATGTTACCACAAATGAGGCTTATTTACTAAGGCAAAGAACAATGTGTAAAGAATGGTAACAAGCAGACACAAGTGTAGCTTTCAATGATCAAACAAAATGTAAGACTGAAAAACCAGTAAATAATAACACTCAACTTAACCTTTTTTTAAACTCATAAACATTTTCTACTAATAATATGATAATAATAATAATAATAATAATAGTATGAGCATAAAATATAAAATTAAAAAAAAAATACTTCAAATAAAAATACTAATATAAAAAGATGAATACTGTTGGTCTGCCTTAAGTTGCTTACATAAGTGCATAGCAGAAGTCTGGCAAGCGGAATACTCTGAAGTTCCAGGGGATGAATCATTCCTGTATTAGGTTTCCTCATGTGCTGTTGATGCATTAGTTCATTGAAAATATGAGATTTACCAGTGGCTGCGGCATGGAGCCACACAATGTCTACAATAGCCTCTCTAGACATAATAAACTATATAATGTACCAGTGATATACAGTAATGGTTCTAGCAGTGCTCAGGAAAATCAGCTTAAGAAGTTATACAGAGCATGTGTTTTATAGTATTTCACAAGGTCATATGGTATATATTAAGGCTGGAAAAGAAATCAAACACTATCATGAAAGGAATAAAATTATAAAATAAACAGACTTTAGAGTGTTCACATATCTCATGCTTTTTATGGAAAAAAATCAGTATTGGTATAAAGGGGTTCTTTATAGAAAAAAAAATCCCACTATTATGGTGATGTAGTAAAAGTTATTATTACTGTATATTTATAAGGATGAGGATTCTGTAACTATTCTTTATTACATTATTTGTAAGGTGACTGTGGCTGTATTAGTGCACTTGTAACAACACAGTTGAGTTCTGTGCATGGTACATTTTTTAATTGCACTAGCAGTTCATTTTTCAGGCCTGCTTGGTCCATAAGAAAAAGTCTTAAAGGCTTGTCCTCAAAAATGGTATTTTCTTGTGCTCATGTGCATTTCTTTTTCAATTATAATTCTCACACGATTCTTCCATCATTGATTAGAAAATCGTTTGTTTTTCCAAAAATTTCCAACATGCTGATCACTCAAACACGATAGGCCGTAATTCGAATGAAAATTCTTAGATAAGATTTTCGAAAGAAAATAATTTCGGAATTCGACCCATGTATGGCTTGCATTAAGCCTTTTTCACACAGGTGTACTTAAAGCTTGTCATACATTAAAGGAGAAGCTTGTTTGGCTGTACTTCTCCTATGGATCACAGCAGAGCAGTTCGTTTTGCACTCCTGTGACCCGTTTTTGGAACAGAGCGGGCTGAAGCTCCGCTCTTTACTGAAATCACAGAGTCGGTCCAGGCTCTGCGTCATCATGACCATGGAGTCGGGATCCCCCAGATCCCTAGACTGACACCCGTCTCAGCCTCTCAGCGAGTCACTAAGAGACTGAGTCGGCCACTCCCGCCCCCTCCACAGCTCAGCGCTCCAATGAGCGAGGAGGGGGCAGAGCAGAGAGTGGTGACTGACAGTCACCAGCTCTCTGCTCACAGAGCTGTGAGAACTGAGTGATCAGTGGTGATCGATCACTCGGTTCTCAGTGTAGAGGCGCCGGGGGACAGATGCAGCATCGGTCCAATGCTGCATCTGTCCCCCGGCACCTCTAGGTAAGATTTATCCACCTTACCAACCGTTCTGTGTCTGCTACTTCTCTCTGTCAATCCCTTCACTGGCTTCCGCTCACCCAACAAACTAAATTCAAAATACTATCAACTACTTACAAAGCCATCCACAACTCTGTCCCCAGCTACATCACTGACCTAGTCAAAACTAGTCTCAAAATTCCAATCTAATCATTCTCTTTGTTCTTCTCAAGACCTGCTGCTCTCTAGCTCCCTCATCCCCTCCTCCCATGCTCGCCTCCAGGACTTTACCAGAGCCTCTCCAATCCTATGGAACTCCTTACCCCAATCTGTCCAATTATCTCCTACTCGATTAGCTTTTAGACGGTCCTTGAAAACACCTAACAACTGTATTTTCATTTTCTCCATCTGATCATCCCCCACAGCTGTTACCTTTTGCTCCACTTGCTCCTAAATAAAAATAATAATCAATAATAAAAAAAAAAACATATGTCTCTTTTATTCTTTAACCTGCTGGTTAAACTATTACAGTTTACAGATTTCCCCATCCACACATTCAATGTTTTGCTATCTTGGTGGGTAGACTTCCCTGCCATCAGAGCACACTGATTAGTGTTGCTGGCTATAGCTGTCAGCACTGATAATTTTGGAGAAAAAAACTCAACAGAAGATCAACTTTTGTAAAACCAGTCTGCAGATATATGGATTGAAACTCAGCCAATTCCTGCTAAAGTTCGCTCTATGTACACCTATGTACACCTATGCCACCTTTGTGTACACCCTTTTCGAAGGGCTGTGTTTGCCTTCATGGGATGCATAGGTGTTTTGTGCATCCCCATTAGGGATGAGCCGAACACCCCCCGGTTCAGTTCGCACCAAAACCTGCGAACGGACCGAAAGTTTGAGCGAACTATCGAACCCCGTTAAAGTCTATGGGACTCGAACGTTCGGAATCAAAAGGGCTAATTTTAAAGGCTAATATGAGAGTTATTGTCCTAAAAAGGGTTTGGGGACCCAGGTCCTGCCCAAGGGGACATGTATCAATGCAAAAAAAGTTTTAAAAACTGAAGTTTTTTTTTGGGAGCAGTGATTTTAATGATGATTAAAGTGAAAAAAAAAGTAAAATATTCCTTAAAATATCGTACCTGGGGGGTGTCTATAGTATGCCTGTGAAGTGGCACGTGTTTCCCGTGTTTAGAACTGTCCCTGCACAAAATGACATTTCTAAAGGAAAAAAAGTCATTTAAAACTTCTTGCGGCTTTAACCACTTGCCGACCACCTCCTGTACATGTACGTTGGCAGAATGGCACGGACAGGCACATCAACGTACCTGTACATCCCCTTTAAGTGCCTGTCCGTGTGGTCGCGTGCACGCTGCCGCCATCCCCGTGAGTCAGACCGCGTGTCCCGCAGACTCGATCGCCGCGGGGATCCCCGCGATCGTCTCACGGAGGTATAGAGCGGGGAGATGCTTGTGTAAACAAGCATCTCCCCGCTCTGACTAGTGACAATGACACTGATCTCGGCTCCGTGTACTCAGAGCGGAGATCGGTGTCATGTGACACAGAGCCCATCCCCCCTACAGTAAGAAACACTATGCAGGGAACACTTAACCCCTACAGCGCCACCTAGTGTTTAACCCCTTCAGTGCCAGTGTCATTTTCACAGTAATCAGTGCATTTTTATAGCACTGATCGCTGTAAAAATTACAATGGTCCCAAAAATGTGTCAAAAGTGTCCGATGTGTCCGCCATAATGTCGCAGTCAAAAAAAATCACTGATCGCCGCCATTACTAGTAAAAAAATTTTTTTTTATAAAAATGCCATAAAACTCTCCCCTATTTTGTAAACACTATAACTTTTGGGCAAACCTATCAATAAACGCTGATTGCGATTTTTTTACCAAAAATATGTAGAAGAATACGTATCGGCCCACTGCGTCGCTTTAACTGACAATTGCGCGGTCGTGCGACGTGGCTCCCAAACAAAATTGACGTCCTTTTTTTCCCACAAATAGATCTTTCTTTTGGTGGTATTTGATCACCTCTGCGGTTTTTATTTTTTGCGCTATAAAAAAAAAAAGAGCGACAATTTTGAAAAAAATTACATATTTTTTTTTACTTTTTGCTATAATAAATATCCCCAAAAAATATATACATTTTTTTTTTCCCTCAGTTTAGTCCAATACGTATTCTTCTATATATTTTTGGTAAAAAAAACCGCAATAAGCGTTTATTGATTGGTTTGCGCAAAAGTTATAGTATCTACAAAATAGGGGGTAGTTTTATGGCATTTTTATTAATATTTTTTTTTTTTACTAGTAATGGCGGGGATCAGCGATTTTAATTGTGACTGCGACATTATGGCGGACACATCGGACACTTTTGACAAATTTTTGGGACCATTGTCATTTTTACAGCGATCAGTGCTATGCGCGTTGGGACCCTTCGGGGTAAGGCCGCGCTATATTAAGATACCTCTCAACTCAACTCTCAACTCAAAATGCACTGATTACTGTGAAAATGACACTTGCAGTGAAGGGTTTAACCTCTAGGTGGCGCTGTAGGGGTTAAGTGTGACCTAATGAGTGATTCTAACTGAAGGGGGCGTGGCTTGGCGTGTGATGTCACTGATTGTCGTTCCCTATGACAGGGAACAGACGATCAGTGCCACTGCCACTAGGAAGAACGGGGAAAGGTTTGTTTACACTTACCTCTCCCCGTTCTTCAGCTCTGTGACCCGATTGCGGGACACCGGCGGCGATCGGGTCCATGGGTCCCGCTTGCGCGGTCACGGAGCTTCAGACCGGGTCATGAACGCGCCGCCAGCGGCACGTGCGTGACCCACGGACAAGTTCTTAAAGGGGACGTACCTGTACGCCCTTGTGCCTGTCCGTGCCATTCTGTCAATGTACATCGTCGTGCGGTTGTCCTTAAGTGGTTAATGTAATGTGTGGTCCCGGCAATATGGATGAAAATCATTGAGAAAATCGGCATGGTTACCCCCCCCAGCCCATTTGGGTCTTGTATGGATATTAAGGGGAACCCCGCACCCAAATTAAAAAAAGGAAAGGCGTGGGGCCCTCAGGCCCTATATACTCTGTACAGCAGTATACAGGTTGTGCAAACAAGACAGGGACTGTAAGTTTGTTCTTAAGAAGAATCTGTTTGTAATTTAGAACTGCTACATTTTTAAAGTGTAGCTCCAGCCAAAAAATCTATTTTTAAGCTTTTTGGAAAACATAGGGAAGGGTTATCACCCCTGTAACATTTGTTTTGCTGTCTGTGCACCTGTTCAGAAGATTTCACCTCACTTTCTGTCCCAATGACAATTGTTTTTTGATAATTTGGGGTTTTTAGTGAAACAAGGATTGGTGATAAAGCATAAGTGGAGAGGAGACACCTTTTTCCCATATTAACTCTTACAGGTGAGAATATCCCTTCCTAGGGGTAGATTTCCTCTCACTTCTTGTTGTCTCCCTCCGTTTGCAAGTAGGAGTCGTTTGTAAGTTGGATGTTTGAAAGTAGGGGCCTGTCCTATATACTCTGAAGAAATTTGGGCCTTAGGTGTTGGTGTTGCCACAACACTGTAAGGCCTCACTGTTACTCTTGGTGGGCGCAGAAACGGGCCCTGCTTTGAAATATTAGATCAAGAATAGTAATTACATGCCCCTGTTGAACAGGGGCAGAAAAATTGGGCCTTAGGCACAGGTGCTGGTGCCACAAACCTGCAACCCCTCACAGAAACTCTAGTTGGAGCGCATGAATGAGCACTGCTGCAAATTATTGCATCAAAAATTGCAATTACACGCCCCTGTTAAACAGGGGCAGAAAAATTGGGCCTTAGGCACTGGTGCCACAACACTGCAACCCCTCACATATACTATAGTTGGAGCGCAGGAATGAGCCCTGCAGCAAAGTATTGCATTAAAAATTGTAATTACATGCCCCCTGAAAAATTGGGCCTTAGCCACTGGTGGCAGTGCCCAGAACCAAAAATGTTTTTTCAAGCTATCGGCATGAGCATTGAGGAGGAAGAGGATAGTCACTCAGCATAACAGGATCAGCATAGGCAGTCTTGAAGGGATCTCCCATTCAAAAAAAAAATATTCGGTTACATCAGTATCAGGTGCTTGGTAGCTGGTGATCCAAGACTGATTCATTTTTATGAAGGTCAGCCGATCAACCGATTCGGTGGACAGACGCACCCTGTGATCGGTTACAAAGCCTCCAGCAACACTGAATGTGTGTTCCGAAAGAACGCTGGATGCAGGACAGGCCAGAAGCTCAATTGCATACTGTACAAGCTCTGGCCAGTGATCCATCCTCAAGACCCAGTAACCCAGAGGATTTTCGTGGTAAAGCTGTCCAAGTCTGATCTTGCCCCTAGGTATTCCTGCACCATGTAAAACAGACGCTGGCGATGGTTGCTGGAACCGATCATACCTTGGGGCTGCGGACTAAAAAATTGTCTGAACGCATCGGTCAGACGGCCACCTTCTCCAACGCTCCTTCTTTGACTGACCGAAGCCTCAGCAACACGTTGTCCAGGACTAGGATTTTGTAACCTCCCAGTCTCTGGGAACGCGTTGCAGAGACCTTTCTGCAAGGCCTCCCGAAGATGTTTCATCCTCTGCTCCCTCTGCAATGGCAAGATAAGGTCCCCAACCTTACCCTTGTAACGTGGATCAAGGAGGGTTGCCAGCCAATAATGATCCCTCTCCTTGATCACACAAATACAAGGCTTTGCAGGATCAGGGAGGCCATGCAGCGTAGGTTTGCTGAGGCATTCGGTCCGGAGTCCTCTGGGTCACTCAGGACAACATGATCCGCAGCCACCTCCTCCCAGCCACATACAAGTCCATGGGTTTCTTGGGACTGTAATTGATCCCTTGAAGACTGCTGCTGATGCTGAGTGCTAGGCTCCCCCTCCATGCTGACACAATCCTCCTCCTCGTCCTCTTCCTCTGTGATAGGCGGGCAAGCAGGAACACTGTCTGGATAAAGGGGGCCTTGAGAGGTAAGAATGTCCTCCTCTACCTCCCTCTGTTCTGCCTCAAGTGCCCTGTCGATTATTCAATGCAGCGTGGGCTCCAACAGGTGGACAAGATGCATGCACTGTCACTGCCCACCATCCTCGTGGCCTCCTCAAATGGTGCCAGGACAGTGCATGCATCCCTGATCATGACCCACTGGCGTGGCAAAAAAAACAAGCTCCCCTGACCCTGTCCTGGTGCCATATTGGCACAGATACTCATTGATGGCCCTCTGCTGCGTGTGCAGCCGCTGCAGCATGGCCAACGTTGAGTTCCACCTGGTGGGCATGTCACTGATTAGGCGGTTCTTGGGCAGGTTGCATTCCTTTTGGAGGTCAGCCAGCCGAACACTGGCATTATATGACCAGCGGAAATGCACACAGAGTTTCCTGGCCTGCCTCAGGACATCCTGTAAGCCCGGATACTTGCCCATCCTGTAAGCCCGGGACGTGAGCCAAACAGGGCACATGGGTCAGTTGTCCCTGTCGGAGGGCGGAGAGGAGGTTGGTGCCATTGTCGCAAACCACTATTCCTGGCTTAAGCTGGCATGGCGTCAACCACCTCTGAGCCTGCCCCTGCAGAGCTGACAGAATCTCTGCCCCAGTGTGGCTCCTGTCCCCCAAGCACACCAGCTTAAGCACCGCATGGCATCTTTTTGCCTGCGTACTTGCGTAGCCCCTTGAACGCCTACGGAGCACCGCTGGTTCCGAGGACAAAGCACAGGAAGAGGCCATGGAGGAATAAGAAGAGGAGGGGGTGGAGGAGAGAGGTGTGTCAGAATCACCAGTAGTAGCAGAGTCACCCAATGCGCCGTGAAAGATAGGTAATGTCCCTGTCCATGCCTGCTGGACCATAGGTCAGCGGTAATATTCACCCTACCACTGACCGCCCTGTCCAGCGAGGCCAAGACATTGCCTTCTACATGCCGGTAGAGAGCCGGAATCTCCTTCCGTGAGAAAAAGTAGCATTTGGGAACCTGCCACTGAGGAACGGCACATTCCACAAACTCACGGAAGGGGGCAGAGTCTACCAACTGAAAAGGCAGCAGTTGAAGTGCTAGCAATTTAGCCAAGCTAGCATTCAACCGCTGGGCATGTGGATGTCTGGGAGCGAACTTCTTTCGGCGGTGCAGCAGCTGGGGCAGGGAAATTTGCCTGGTACAATCTGACATTGGTGTACGGATAGCAGATTGCCCACAAGTACTTGGCTGTGACACACCTAATTCTAAACCTTCATTCCTCTCAGTGCAGGTTTCAGAGAGGACTGAAGGTATAGTGGGGTTGGAGATCCCAGCTGATGAGGAGCAAGGAGAGGTCCGCTTTGTTCTTTGTTGTGGGTCTTTTAGGTATGCTTGCCAACGAACTGCATGGCAGGTCGACATATGTCTGATCAATCATGTGGTGCCCAAGCGGGTGATGTTTTGGCCACGCGAGATACGCCTGAGACATATGTTGCAAATAGCAGCGCTGCGATCTTATGCACTCATCTCAAAAAAGGCCCAAACCAAAGAACTTTTGGAATAACGTGCAGAGACAGCAGCGCCCTGCACATGCGGAGCTCTGCGGTGTGATGCTGTCGGTGTGCTGCCTTTAAGCTGGCTCCTGGAGGGCATCCTGCCTCATTGAAGATGTGCCTCCTCCTCCTCCTCTCTCCTATCAGGCACCTACGTAGAGTCCGTGACCTCATCATCCCCTCCCTCCTCATCACTGTAGCAAACCTGGCAGTATACTGCAGCTGGGGGAACATGACTGCCAGATTGCTGTCCTTCTTGGGCACCCCCTCTCTCTGGAATCACCTTACTGCCTTCCTCTAGCTGGGTACCATCATCAGAGCCTTCAAAACGCTGCACATCCTCCTGCAGCATGTACCCAACACTGTGGTCAAACAGTCCGGGGACTCCTCAGGAGGACATGGTGGGGCTAGGGAAGGAGTGACTGATGCCATTGAGCCGAGGGAAGAGGCCGCTTTGGCAGTTGCTTTGCCAGACAAAGTACCCTGAGCCTGGGTGAGAGAGGATAAGGAGGATGAGGACGGCTTGGTCATCCACACTACCAAGTCTTCGGCATGTTGCGGCTCAACACGGCCAGATGCCGAAAAAAAGGACAAGCGTGTCCCACGGCCACGTACTGATAAGGATGCACCGTGTCCACGACCAGCACTGTTGCCTCTAGACACATAGCCTGCTTGCCCTCTTTAATTGGCTCGTGACTGTCTGCCTCTCCTTGTTATCCTTCCAGATATACTAATGGCCTGCAGTGAGATGTAGCTGCACAAAGCTGGGATGTATATATATATACTGATTATACTGCAGCTAGCAGAATCAACTGCCTGTCTGTAGTATTATTAGTAAGAGAACACCAGCAATTGTCTTCAGTTATTTTTAGTTGCACACTGTGCAGAGGACACAGTACACTAACTGAAAATACTGCAGCTTCCTGCCTGTGGTATTAATATGAGAACACCAGCAATTGTCTTCAGGTAGCTTTAGGTGCACTTTAGGTGCACACTGTGCAAAGGACACAGTACACTAACTGAAAATACTGCAGCTCCCTGCCTGTGGTATTAATATGAGAACACCACCAATTGTATTTGGGTAGCTTTAGGAGCACACTGTGCAAAGGACACAGTACACTAACTGAAAATACTGCAGCTCCCTGCCTGTGGTATGAGTATGAGAACACCTGCAATTGTATTCAGGTAGCTTTAGGTGCACACTGTGCAAAGGACACAGTACACTAACTGAAAATACTGCAGCTCCCTGCCTGTGGTATGAGTATGAGAACACCAGCAATTGTATTCAGGTAGCTTTAGATCCACACTGTGCAAAAGACACAGTACACTATCTGAAAATACTTGCAGCTCCCTGCCTGTGTTATTAATATGAGAACACCAGCAATTGTATTCAGATAGCTTTAGGTGCACACTGTGCAAAGGACACAGTACACTAACTGAAAATACTGCAGCTACCTGCTTGTGGTATGAGTATGAGAACACCAGCAATTGTATTTAGGTAGCTTTAGATGCACAATGTGCAAAGGACACAGTACACCAACTGAAAATACTTTCAGCTCCCTGCCTGTGGTATTAATATGAGAACACCAGCAATTGTATTCAGGTAGCTTTAGGTGCACACTGTGCAAAGGACACAGTACACTAACTGAAAATACTGCAGCTACCACAATCACCTGCCATAGATGCCCCAGTAGAAGTCCTAGTCGGACGAAACATGTAGGGCTTGGTACACCACTCCCCATATTGCTTTTTATCTTGAAATTTGTGATCACTTTTATGTATCTGCAGGTTTTATTATAATAAAACCCTTTTTATACTCTTTTGACCTGCACCATTGGAGCACTGTTTTTCTTTTTCCTTTCATGGTTGGTGGATTAAGTTTTTTGAGCCGTTCCATTGTGCCCTTCATTTGACCCCTACAAGGGTCCTCTTCCCATCCGAAGTTGTCTCAACATTAGTTTAAAACAGGGTGGATACCCTGGGAGCTCTGAGCATTTTTCTACAAAGTCTAGGACACCATTCATCGAGCCGTGGATTGTTCGGTCCAGTGGCTATGCCAATCATCAGTCAGCAATGCACTGCAATGCCGCAGTGAATTATGGGCCGTGACGTGCCACTCGAATTTGGCAAGAACAGCCCATAATGTTCGAAATTCGACGAACGGTCGAACAGCTGATGTTCGACTCGAACATGAGTTCGACTCGAACTCGAAGCTCATCCCTAATCCCCATGCAAGCAGTCCCATTCATGGTAATTGAGACACCTATTTGAACAAGGTCTTCTTCTAACTAATGAAGACACCAAATATGAGCAGGCATTATTACTGAAAGATTATTTTTTGTCTCATGGTGAGATAATGCTTAATGGGTCTGACTATCACATAGTGACTCCTGCTATCTTTGTCAGGGATAAGCAGCAGTGGAAAAATCTCTTCCCTCCTGATCCCAGTATTGGCTGTATAAATATGCATTGCAGTCCTGTGGAAAAATGTGCATTACAGTGATGTGTAATTTGCTGCTTTCACCTATTGACTGCTACAGTATGTCTACTATATGTGATTGGCAAAGAATGCCAAGTGACCCCAGACAGTATGCCTATGTGATGTGATGTAGAAGCCACTGCCATGTTTGAAGACCTTACATTAAATTGCAGAAACTATGATCTTGTATAGACATTCCTTTCTTCAGAATATAAAGGCTAAGGGCCAGGAATGTCATGGGAAGGCCTCTGGCAAGGAGTTGGGTACAATATGGCGAAGGTTAAGAACTACCGGCAGGTGCATCCCTGTCTTATCCAAGAAGAATTGGGCAGGAGCTTGGGTTATTTGGCACCAACGATCAGCCAGTTACAAGCCCCATTATACATGTTTCATGGGCTCACTGCTCAGGCAGCGGAAACATTAACAACAGCTGCATGCTCTGAACACAGTACTCACAGTCTTTGCTTGGGCTCTCTGTAGTAATGTCTATGTGCAGACAACCCTCAGTCTTGAACCCTGCAGTTCTCTGCATCCCCTACAGATAGGTTCCCAGTTGTTTGTGTGTCTGTGGGGCTCCTAAGCCCTTCCCCTGGGCTTAATACATACCCTTGTCCCTGTTCTGTACCTGCAGGTCCCAACAACAAACAGTCACTGCCCCACACTTTACCTGGGCAGCTTGCTCTCTCTCTGAGTCAAGGAACTCTCTCCCTGTACCCCATGTGGGACCCTGTAATTCTCTCAGGTGGTGGATGGGGCTGAAGACCCAGTGAACAATTAGAATCCATCTAGGTCCAGACTGCCAATCACAATACTCCTTTGCCCCTGTTGGTAGGGGACAAATCCTCTTCAGCCAATGAGGACACAGTCCAGCCTCCTTACTCTCTCTGCAGCTGTCCTTCAAAAGATATAGAAAGGGAGGAAAAAAGTCCTTGCTGCATTTATTTTGCTGCTGGGCTGAATTGAAAGAACCCAGCCAGCACTACATATACATCAACTCCAATGTTCCTTTCTGCATGAAATGGCCCATGATTTGAACTAACTAATTTTTTTACTATCTCTTGGGTAACAGTGGAGATACCTCTGCATACTAACCAGATGTGACCATCATAGGTATATACATATATATATATATATATATATATATATAACTCCATGTACAGCCTCATTATTGTTTGCCATCTGTTGCCTGCTGGATTATTAATACATTGTGTCAGGTATTTATTCCATGGAAATGGTATATAAAATTGATCCACCTTTTAAATTAAATGATTTACACCAGTTATTATCCACAGTGCCCTCTGTGATTATGGATGTGCTGTTTTTCTTCTACATGGAGAAAATACCAATAATGCCAATCAATGTTCTTTACACTTGTTTGCCTGTGTAGTCTTACACCATGTATAAGGCAACCATTCTGAACAACTGAGAAATATGCTTTTCATTTCAGTTTACTCCACGTATAAGAAAATACTTAACTGTGCTTTGTACTGGGTATTCTACACAAATAGTTTTCAGTCTTTACAGGATATACAGCTGTTTGTTTATTTTTATGCCTAGCTTGCTTAAAACAAGCAAGATTTCTTAATTTAAACATACTAGTTAAAACTATATTTTATCTGCCACATTTTAGATGGGTGTGTTGTATTCTTCCCCACTCTCAATATAACTAGGTTGGAAGCTATTAAGTTTCATATGGTATTCTTATGTAGAAACTGTCACATGGGAAACTGTCACATTATAGCAGGCCGCTGGCCCAATCAGCTGCAGCCAAGGGAATCCCCCTGCAGCCATATGTAATAAAGGTTCGGGTGTGTGGGGGACATAATTTATCTTATATGGCCATATTTGGAAAATGCCATTGACCAAATAAGGCCATGTGGTCACAGTAGGTCAATGATGTCAAAAGCATCCCTGTTCCATTGTTACATAACGCTGCAAAGCATGGAAATTCCAAGGCCTCAGCTGATTGGGCTGATGGCCTGCTATTACGTGACAGCTTCCTGTGGGTTCGGGCTGAACTTAGTATGACCTGAACCTCAGCTCATCCTTATTGCTGAGGACAGGCACTGCAGAAGAACGATGTCAAGCTTAGGGAGGCTGAGATAATTTAGTTAGTAAACTAGACATGTTTTGGTGTGAAACAAGATAGTTACATATTTAGTCTGGTTGAAAAAAGACACAAGTTTATATAGTTCAACCATAAAAAAAAGATAAAAAAGTATAAACCAATTTTCTCCAGCAGGGGAAAAAAGTAAAGGTCCCAACACTGAACATTGGGGTACACCACTGATAACCTTAACCCCTTCCCTTTTACTGCGGCAGGTTGACACAGCTGCGCGAGCCGTCGTAGCTGTATGTCGGCTCTTTAAGATGCTGTAGCAGGCGCGGGCGTGTCCCCGGAGCTGATGCGCGTGCACGGTGGGCGCGATGACCGCCGGCCACCAGCGATCGCTCGTGACAGAGCAAAAACCGGGATCTGTGTGTGTAAACACACAAATCCCGGTTCTGTCAGGGGAGAGGAGACAGATCGTGTGTTCCTACTAAGTAGGAACAACAATCTGTCTCCTCCTCCAGTAAGCCACATTCCCGCCACAGTTAGAAACATACATAGGGAACACAGTTAACCCCTTGATTGCCCCCTAGTGTTAACCCCTTCCCTACCAGCGACATTTATAAAGTAATCAGTGGCTATTTTTAGCTCTGATCGCTGTATAAATGTCACTGGTCCCAAAAAAGTGTCAAAAGTGTCCGATGTGTCCGTCGCAATGTTGAAGTCCTGATAAAAATAGCAGATCACCGCCATTACTAGTAAAAAAAAAAAAATGCTATAAATCTATCCCCTATTTTGTAGACGCTATAACTTTTGCCCAAACCAATCAATATACGCTTATTATTCTTTTTTTACCAAAAATATGTAGAAGAATACATATCGGCCTAAACTGATGAAGAAATTATTATTTATTTTTTTGGGGGATATTTATTAAAGCAAAGAGTACAAAATATCGTGTTTTTTTCAAAATTATCGCTCTTTTTTTGTTTATAGCACAGGTGATCAAATACCACCAAAAAAAACTCTATTTGTGAGGAAAAAAGGACATAAAAAAGGAAATTAAAAAAAGGACATAAAAAAGGAAAACCATGTGTGATTTGGACTAGGGATCGGCTGTTCGATCATTCGACGAAGATCGAACATTATGGGCCGTTCGCGCCAAATTCGAGCAGCGCGTCACGGCCCATAATGCACTGTGTCATCGCAGTGCATTGCTGGCTGATGATTGGCCAAGCATGCGCTATGACCCGCATGCTTTGGCCAATCACAGCGCCGTCAGCAAAGAGAGCCATAATTGGCCAAAGGCCAATTATGGCTCAGGGGGTTAAGTCCACGCCCCACAATATATAAGGCCACCTGCACATCGGCCTTCTGTAGTGTGTTCTGGCCAGAGAGAGAGAGATAGAGAGAGAGAGTGTCATTTCATTTACTTTGAGCAGGCAGGAGATTCAGTTAGCTGCAGAGTATTTAGTATATATATGCATCCCGGTTTTGTATGTATATATATATATATATATATACACTGTATCCTGTGCAGCTAGATCTCACTGCAGACTGTTCCTGGTGTACTGTTTCTAAAATACTTCAGGCAGGCAGTTGATTCAGTTAGCTGCAGTGTATTCAGTATATATTTATATACATCCCAGCTTTATATATATATATATATATATATATATATTGTGAGGGGGTTAACTCGGTAGCGGGTGTGTGTGACCCCCTGGTTGGGCTCCCCACACAAAAACAGGGCCAGCAGACGGAGGTTGTGGTTTTCAAAATCAAAAGGTGCGGTTTATTTCTCTATGTACAGTGACAAAACACAGCAAAGCCAAAAAGAAACATAAACAAAATAAATCCTGGTCAGTTTGACCTCTGACTAAACATGCAGGTTTCCTAAACTAACAACTGGGATCAGCCTGGTGCTGTCCTAGTCCCTAAGTCCCTGGTTTAGTAAAAGTCCAAACAAATAGCCACACAGGCTTTGCCTCACCGCACAGGGGTTCACTCTCCCTAGACAGTCCACACAGGTCTGGTTCCAGGCATGAGCTAACATCTAATGAAGCTGGGAGTTCTTATAGAGGCCTAAACGAGCTGACAAGCTTCAGCTGGTCTCATCAACTCCCTGCCTCACGACGCCCAGCACTCTCCCTAGAGGTATGAGTCATTCATGAGCCCACTAGCCTCAGCTGGGCTTCATCAACTCCCTAGTTGTATAAGTCGGCATAAAGCCTGAATCTGGGAGAAATATATCTACCCCCCTGGATGCAACCAGGTGACTTTACCTTCCTGCTGTCACATACCCCCCCCTCTTGTTTTAACCTTGGGGTTGGAACACCAGCAATCAGGCATTCATGTACTCGAGACAAAGCATCCACATTCCCCATTTGAACGCCAGGGCGATGCTTTACTGTGAAGTTGAATTCCTGTAGGGCCAGGAACCACCTATTCACTCTTCTATTTGTCTCCTTGTTTTGAGCCATCCACTTTAACGGAGCGTGATCCGTAACCATGTCAAAGTGCCTACCTAGCAGATAGTACCGAAGGGAATCTAGAGCCCACTTCACCGCTAAACACTCCTTTTCAACCGTGGCGTAATTTACCTCATGGGACTTCAACTTCCTGCTGAGGTAAATGACTGGGTGCTCTTCCCCGTTCCAGACCTGGGACAATACTGCTCCTAACCCCACATCTGACGCATCACTTTGTACGACAAAGTCTTTAGAGAAGTCGGGTGAGTACAACACTGGCTGGCTACATAAGGCTTGTTTCAAGAATTGGAATGCTGCCTCCGCCTCGGGGGTCCATTTAATCATGACCGACCCTTTCCCTTTCGTCAGGTTGGTTAGGGGCACAGCCTTAGAAGCAAAGTGGGGAATGAAGCGCCGATAATAACCCGCGATTCCCAGAAAGGCTCGTACCTGCTTCTTGCTGTTGGGACGTGGCCAACTCTGGATGGCCTCGACTTTGTTGAGTTGGGGTTTTATTACTCCCCTGCCAATGGTGTACCCAAGATATTTGGCCTCCTCCTGCCCAATGGTACACTTCTTGGGGTTAGCCGTAAACCCCGCTTCCCGGATAGAGTCTAGGACTGCTTGCACTTTTGGCAGATGTGAGGCCCAATCTGTGCTATGGACAATTACGTCATCCAGGTAAGCCGCAGCATACTTCCGATGGGGCCTCAGTATCTGGTCCATTTTCCGCTGGAATGTGGCCGGCGCATTCTGTAACCCGAACGGCATTCTCTTATATTGGAACGCCCCGTCTGGGGTTACAAATGCGGTTTTCTCTTTGGCCGACTTGGCCAGGGGAATTTGCCAATACCCTTTTGTGAGGTCAAGAGTCGTCATGTATCGGGCTGTTCCCAGCCGGTCGATCAACTCATCTATACGTGGCATGGGGTAGGTGTCAAATTTTGTAACTTTGTTCAACTGACGAAAATCGTTACAAAATCGCCAGCTCCCATCCGGTTTAGGCACCAACACAATGGGACTAGACCAATCACTTTGGGACTCCTCTATCACCCCTAAGTTCAGCATTTTCTGTACTTCCTCCCGTATTGCCTCCCGTCGGGCCTCTGGGATCCGATAGGGTTTTAACTTCACCCTTTCACCGGGCGGGGTAATAATATCATGCTCTACCCCAGATGTTTGTCCCGGCAGCTCAGAGAACACCTCCTTGTTGCGAAGCACAAACTCCTTAACCTCCTGTTGTTGGGGTTGTGACAAGGTGGCTGCTATTCCAACCTCCGGAATCACGCAACCAGTTGGAGCTGGTGACCAAGTTTCTGCGACTAGGGACTCTCTATCCCTCCAGGCTTTCAACAGATTAACGTGATATATCTGTTCGGGCTTTCGCCTTCCTGGTTGTCTGACCTTGTAATTCACTTCGCTCACTTTTTCCATTATCTCGTAGGGGCCTTGCCATTTGGCAAGGAATTTACTTTCAACCGTAGGGACAAGTACCAATATCCTATCCCCCGGGGAAAAGGTACGGGTCTTTGCTCCACGGTTGTACACTCTCTGCTGTGCCAACTGCGCTTGGGCCAAATGTTCCTTCACGATGGGCATTACCTGTGCAATTCGATCTTGCATCAGGGCGACATGCTCAATCACACTCCTGTGGGGAGAACTCTCACTTTCCCAAGTTTCCTTGGCAATATCCAACAGCCCTCTTGGGTGTCTCCCATACAGTAACTCAAAGGGGGAGAATCCCGTAGAGGATTGGGGCACCTCCCTAATAGCAAACATCAAATAAGGAAGTAGACAGTCCCAATCCTTTCCATCTCTATCCACCACTTTCTTCAACATTTGTTTTAGGGTTTTGTTGAATCTTTCAACCAGCCCATCGGTTTGGGGGTGATACACAGATGTACGCAATTGCGTCACTTTGAGCAATTTACACAGCTCTTTCATAACCCGGGACATAAAGGGTGTACCTTGGTCCGTAAGCAGTTCTTTACAAATACCCACCCGGCTAAAAACAAGAGATAGCTCTTTGGCTATGGTTTTGGCCGAGGTATTTCTGAGAGGGATCGCTTCTGGATAACGGGTGGCATAGTCCATTATAACCAATATGTACTGGTGCCCCCTAGCGGACTTGATTATAGGACCTACCAAATCCATTGCGATTCTCTCAAACGGGACCTCAATGATGGGTAGAGGGACCAGCGGGCTACGGAAATGTGGCATCGGGGCCGACCTCTGACACACAGGGCAGGAGGAACAATAATTTTCTATGTCCTTCATCACCCCAGGCCAATAGAATCTCTGTAATACCCTCTCTCGGGTTTTCTCTGTCCCCAGATGACCTCCAAGAATGTGCCCATGGGCCAACTCCAACACCAACTTCCTGTAAGGTTTGGGCACCACAAGCTGCTCAACGGTTTCTTCTGCCCTTTTTGCCACCCGATACAGTAGGTCCTTCTCTACGCTGAAGTATGGGTAAGTGCAGGTATTATCTGGGTTCACTAACTCGCCATCTATTTCCACTACGTTTTCCCGTGCCTTTATTAGGGCGGGGTCTTTTAACTGTTCTGTGGCAAAATTTTCCCTGTGAACCTCCAGATCAGAAAACTCCACAGACGGTAGGTTTTCGTCTGAGGAGGTGGGCTCCTCTCCAGTTTCTTGAGTCTCCCCTGCCAATACTGACAAGGGAAATTCTGGAGAGTCCTCACCACTCTCAGAGGAGTTCTGGCTATCACATTCCTGGTACATAGGGGCACCAGTGGGGGGCTCAGGATCATCCCACAGTTCCCAGAACTTCGGAAAATCCCTTCCCACAATGGCATCATGCGGTAATTGAGATACTAACCCCACTGGATGAGAGAGGGTACCTTTGGGGGTCTCGAAACACACTGTAGTCACTGGATACACTCGGGTGTCCCCATGCACACAAATAACAGCTACCTTGCTATTCCCAGAGACCTCTGTTTTAACTAATTCAGCCTTTATCAGGGTCACAAGGCTACCTGAATCCAGTAATACCACAACATTTCTACCATTAATACACATTTTGCATAAATGTTTCTCAGTTCCCCGAATGGCAGTGCATGCGACTGTCGCACACAGCGACTGACGTCTGTCCATCAGAAAGTCACATTGCATGGGTTCCTCCACAACCGGGCAATTTGCTGCAATATGTCCCGCTTGCCGGCAGCGGTAGCAAACAATCCATTTGGCTGCCTCTTGAGCCCCTGACTTCCCAGGCTGTTCTCGCCAAACTTTGGGTAGAGCTCCCACCCTCTCACTCTCTCCACCCTCACCCCTTGGAATCCTCTTATCCGCCCCTGGGGATGGTCTGGTCTTAGGGTGGAAAGTCCGAGAGTCTCTGGAAGAGGCCGTCAGGTTCTCTGTAGCCAAGTATTTCTCTACACGATCCACAAGACCACCGGCCGTCTCTGGGTCTCCATGGCTTACCCACTTTTGGATGGCAGTAGGAAGAGCTCTCAAAAACCGATCCATTACAACACGTTCCACAATCTCTGGTGCGGACAAAGTCTCTGGCTGTAGCCACTTCCTGCTCAGGTGAATGAGATCATACATTTGAGACCTGGGGGGTTTTCCAAGCTGGAAAGTCCAGTTATGCACACGCTGAGCCCGGACAGCCAGGGTGACACCCAGCCTTGCCAATATTTCAGCTTTTAGCATCACATAGTCTTTTGCTTGGTCAGGCTCTAGGTCATAGTAAGCCTTCTGCGATTCACCAGTTAACAGAGGAGCCACCAGTCCAGCCCACTGCTCCTCAGGCCACTTTTCTCTTTCAGCAGTCCTTTCAAATGTGGTCAAAAATACCTCTGGATCATCCTCTCCAGTCATTTTTGTCAATAAACGACTCACCCCAAAGGACGCGGTATTAGTGGGACGGCTTTCCTCACTGGTCTGCGGACGTTGCTGTATTACTGCTTCCATTTGTTGTAGTCTCTGCTCTTGCTTCTGTAACAGGTCTATGAAGCGGGCCTCAGATTGCTGCTGGGCTTGTTGATGAGCTTGCTGCTGGGCTGCAAGGCTCCTTTGCAAACCTGCATTTGTCTGCTGTTGATTGGCATTTGCTAGAGCCAGCTGTTTCAGTATCTCCTCCATGCTGGCTTAAAAAAAACTGCCACTGGTTCTCCACCAACTGTGAGGGGGTTAACTCGGTAGCGGGTGTGTGTGACCCCCTGGTTGGGCTCCCCACACAAAAACAGGGCCAGCAGACGGAGGTTGTGGTTTTCAAAATCAAAAGGTGCGGTTTATTTCTCTATGTACAGTGACAAAACACAGCAAAGCCAAAAAGAAACATAAACAAAATAAATCCTGGTCAGTTTGACCTCTGACTAAACATGCAGGTTTCCTAAACTAACAACTGGGATCAGCCTGGTGCTGTCCTAGTCCCTAAGTCCCTGGTTTAGTAAAAGTCCAAACAAATAGCCACACAGGCTTTGCCTCACCGCACAGGGGTTCACTCTCCCTAGACAGTCCACACAGGTCTGGTTCCAGGCATGAGCTAACATCTAATGAAGCTGGGAGTTCTTATAGAGGCCTAAACGAGCTGACAAGCTTCAGCTGGTCTCATCAACTCCCTGCCTCACGACGCCCAGCACTCTCCCTAGAGGTATGAGTCATTCATGAGCCCACTAGCCTCAGCTGGGCTTCATCAACTCCCTAGTTGTATAAGTCGGCATAAAGCCTGAATCTGGGAGAAATATATCTACCCCCCTGGATGCAACCAGGTGACTTTACCTTCCTGCTGTCACAATATATATATATATATATTGTGACAGCAGGAAGGTAAAGTCACCTGGTTGCATCCAGGGGGGTAGATATATTTCGCCCAGATTCAGGCTTTACGCCGACTTATACAACTAGGTGGAGAGTTGTATAAGCCCAGCTAAGGCTAGTGGGCTCATGGATGACTCATATGTTTAGGGAGAGTGTGGGGCGTCGTGCAGACAGGGAGTTGATGAGACCAGCTGAAGCTTGTCAGCTCATTTAGGCCTCTATAAGAACTCCCAGCTTCATTAGATGTTAGCTCATGCCTGGAACCAGACCTGTGTGGACTGTCTAGGGAGAGTGAACCCCTGTGCGGTGAGACAAAGCCTGTGTGGCTATTTGCTTGGACATTTAAAACCAGGGACTTAGGGACTAGGACAGCACTAGGCTGATCCCAGTTGTTAGTTAGGAAACCTGTATGTTTAGTCAGAGGTCAAGTTGACCAGGATTTATTTTGTTTATGTTTCTTTTGGCTTTGCTGTGTTTTGTCACTGTAAATAGAAAATAAACCGCACCTTTTTTGATTTTGAAAACCACAACCTCCGTTTGCTGGGCCTGTTTTTGTGTGGGGAGCCCATCCCGGAAGTCACACACACCCGCTGCCGAGCTAACCCCCTCACAGTTGGTGGAGAATGCGGGCAGTTTTTTTTAAGCCAGCATGGAGGAGATACTGAAGCAGCTGGCTCTAGCAAATGCCAATCAACAGCAGACAAATGCAGGTTTGCAAAAGAGCCTTGCAGCTCATCAACAGAGCCTTGCAGCTCAACAACAGAACTTCGCAGCCCAGCAGCAAGCTCATCAACAGAGCCTTGCAGCCCAGCAGCAAGCTCACCAACAGAGTCTGGAAGCTCAGCAACAAGCCCAGCAGCAATCTGAGGCCCGCTTCATAGACCTGTTACAGAAGCAAGAGCAGAGACTACAACAAATGGAAGCAGTAATGCAGCAACGTCCGCAGACCAGTGAGGAAAGCCGTCCCACTAATACCGCGTCCTTTGGGGTGAGTCGTTTATTGACAAAAATGACTGGAGAGGATGATCCAGAGGTATTTTTGACCACATTTGAAAGGACTGCTGAAAGAGAAAAGTGGCCTGAGGAGCAGTGGGCTGGACTGGTGGCTCCTCTGTTAACTGGTGAATCGCAGAAGGCTTACTATGACCTAGAGCCTGACCAAGCAAAAGACTATGTGATGCTAAAAGCTGAGATATTGGCAAGGCTGGGTGTCACCCAGGCTGTCCGGGCTCAGCGTGTGCATAACTGGACTTTCCAGCTTGGAAAACCCCCCAGGTCTCAAATGTATGATCTCATTCACCTGAGCAGAAAGTGGCTACAGCCAGAGACTTTGTCCGCACCAAAGATTGTGGAACGTGTTGTAATGGATCGGTTTTTGAGAGCTCTTCCTACTGCCATCCAAAAGTGGGTAAGCCATGGAGACCCAGAGACGGCCGATGGTCTTGTGGATCGTGTGGAGAAATACTTGGCTACAGAGAACCTGACGGCCTCTTCCAGAGACACTCGGACTTTCCACCCTAAGACCAGACCATCCCCAGGGGCGGATAAGAGGATTCCAAGGGGTAAGGGTGGAGAGAGTGAGAGGGTGGGAGCTCTACCCCAAGTTTGGCGAGAACAGCCTGGGAAATCAGCGGCTCAAGAGGCGGCAAGAAGGATCGTTTGCTACCGCTGCCGGCAAGCGGGACATATTGCAGCCAATTGCCCGGTTGTGGAGGAACCCATGCAGTGTGACTTTCTGACGGGCAGACGTCAGTCGCTGTGTGCGACAGTCGCATGCACTGCCATTCGAGGAACTGAGAAACATTTATGCAAAATGTGTGTTAATGGTAGAAATGTTGTGGTATTGCTGGATTCAGGTAGCCTTGTGACCCTGATAAAGGCTGAGTTAGTTAAAACAGAGGTCTCTGGGAATAGCAAGGTAGCTGTTATTTGTGTGCATGGGGACACCCGAGAGTATCCAGTGACTACAGTGTGTTTCGAGACCCCCAAAGGTACCCTCTCTCATCCAGTGGGCTTAGTATCTCAGTTACCGTATGACGCCATTGTGGGAAGGGATTTTCCGAAGTTCTGGGAACTGTGGGATGATCCTGAGCCCCCCACTGGTGCCCCTATGTACCAGGAATGTGATAGCCAGAACTCCCCTGAGAGTGGTGAGGACTCTCCGGAATTTCCCTTATCAGTATTGGCAGGGGAGACTCAAGAAACTGGAGAGGAGCCCACCTCCTCAGACGAAAACCTACCGTCTGTGGAGTTTTCTGATCTTGAGGTTCACAGGGAAAACTTTGCCACAGAACAGTTGAAAGACCCCGCCCTAATAAAGGCACGGGAAAACGTAGTGAAAATAGATGGCGAGTTAGTGAACCCAGATAATACCTGCACTTACCCATACTTCAGCGTAGAGAAGGACCTACTGTATCGGGTGGCAAAAAGGGCAGAAGAAACCGTTGAGCAGCTTGTGGTGCCCAAACCTTACAGGAAGTTGGTGTTGGAGTTGGCCCATGGGCACATTCTTGGAGGTCATCTGGGGACAGAGAAAACCCGAGAGAGGGTATTACAGAGATTCTATTGGCCGGGGGTGATGAAGGACATAGAAAATTATTGTTCCTCCTGCCCTGTGTGTCAGAGGTCGGCCCCGATGCCACATTTCCGTAGCCCGCTGGTCCCTCTACCCATCATTGAGGTCCCGTTTGAGAGGATCGCCATGGATTTGGTAGGTTCTATAATCAAGTCCGCTAGGGGGCACCAGTACATATTGGTTATAATGGACTATGCCACCCGTTATCCAGAAGCGATCCCTCTCCGAAATACCTCGGCCAAAACCATAGCCAAAGAGCTATCTCTTGTGTTTAGCCGGGTGGGTATTTGTAAAGAACTGCTTACGGACCAAGGTACACCCTTTATGTCCCGGGTTATGAAGGAGCTGTGTAAATTGTTCAAAGTGACGCAATTACGTACATCTGTGTATCACCCCCAAACCGATGGGCTGGTTGAAAGATTCAACAAAACCCTAAAACAAATGTTGAAGAAAGTGGTGGATAGAGATGGAAAGGATTGGGACTGTCTACTTCCTTATCTGATGTTTGCTATTAGGGAGGTGCCCCAATCCTCTACGGGATTCTCCCCCTTTGAGTTACTGTATGGGAGACACCCAAGAGGGCTGTTGGATATTGCCAAGGAAACTTGGGAAAGTGAGAGTTCTCCCCACAGGAGTGTGATTGAGCATGTCGCCCTGATGCAAGACCGAATTGCACAGGTAATGCCCATCGTGAAGGAACATTTGGCCCAAGCGCAGTTAGCACAGCAGAGAGTGTACAACCGTGGAGCCAAGACCCGTACCTTTTCCCCGGGGGATAGGATACTGGTACTTGTCCCTACGGTTGAAAGTAAATTCCTTGCCAAATGGCAAGGCCCCTACGAGATAATGGAAAAAGTGAGCGAAGTGAATTACAAGGTCAGACAACCAGGAAGGCGAAAGCCCGAACAGATCTATCACGTTAATCTGTTGAAAGCCTGGAGGGATAGAGAGTCCCTAGTCGCAGACACTTGGTCACCAGCTCAAACTGGTTGCGTGATTCCTGAGGTTGGAATAGCAGCCACCTTGTCACAACCCCAACAACAGGAGGTTAAGGAGTTTGTGCTTCGCAACAAGGAGGTATTCTCTGAGCTGCCGGGACAAACATTTGGGGTAGAGCATGACATCATTACCCCGCCCGGTGAAAGGGTGAAGTTAAAACCCTATCGGATCCCAGAGGCCCGACGGGAGGCAATACGGGAGGAAGTACAGAAAATGCTGAACTTAGGGGTGATAGAGGAGTCCCAAAGTGATTGGTCTAGTCCCATTGTGTTGGTGCCTAAACCGGATGGGAGCTGGCGATTTTGTAACGATTTTCGTCAGTTGAACAAAGTTACAAAATTTGACACCTACCCCATGCCACGTATAGATGAGTTGATCGACCGGCTGGGAACAGCCCGATACATGACGACTCTTGACCTCACAAAAGGGTATTGGCAAATCCCCCTGGCCAAATTGGCCAAAGAGAAAACCGCATTTGTAACCCCAGACGGGGCGTTCCAATATAAAAGAATGCCGTTCGGGTTACAGAATGCGCCGGCCACATTCCAGCGGAAAATGGACCAGATGCTGAGGCCCCATCGGAAGTATGCTGCTGCTTACCTGGATGACGTAATTGTCCATAGCACAGATTGGGCCTCACATCTGCCAAAAGTGCAAGCAGTCCTGGACTCTGTTCGGGAAGCGGGGTTTACGGCTAACCCCAAGAAGTGTACCATTGGGCAGGAGGAGGCCAAATATCTTGGGTACACCATTGGGAGGGGAGTAATAAAACCCCAACTCAACAAAGTCGAGGCCATCCAGAGTTGGCCACGTCCCAACAGCAAGAAGCAGGTACGAGCCTTTCTGGGAATCGCTGGGTATTATCGGCGATTCATTCCCCACTTTGCTTCTAAGGCTGTGCCCCTAACCAACCTAACGAAGGGGAAAGGGTCGGTCATGATTAAATGGACCCCCGAGGCTGAGGCAGCATTCCAATTCTTGAAACAAGCCTTATGTAGCCAGCCAGTGTTGTACTCACCCGACTTCTCTAAAGACTTTGTCGTACAAAGTGATGCGTCAGATGTGGGGTTAGGAGCAGTATTGTCCCAGGTCTGGAACGGGGAAGAGCACCCAGTCATTTACCTCAGCAGGAAGTTGAAGTCCCATGAGGTAAATTACGCCACGGTTGAAAAGGAGTGTTTAGCGGTGAAGTGGGCTCTAGATTCCCTTCGGTACTATCTGCTAGGTAGGCACTTTGACATGGTTACGGATCACGCTCCGTTAAAGTGGATGGTTTAAAACAAGGAGACAAATAGAAGAGTAAATAGGTGGTTCCTGGCCCTACAGGAATTCAACTTCACAGTAAAGCATCGCCCTGGCGTTCAAATGGGGAATGTGGATGCTTTGTCTCGAGTACATGAATGCCTGATTGCTGGTGTTCCAACCCCAAGGTTAAAACAAGAGGGGGGGGTATGTGACAGCAGGAAGGTAAAGTCACCTGGTTGCATCCAGGGGGGTAGGTATATTTCTCCCAGATTCAGGCTTTATGCCGACTTATACAACTAGGGAGAGAGTTGATGAAGCCCAGCTGAGGCTAGTGGGCTCATGGATGATTCATACCTCTAGGGAGAGTGTTGGGCGTCGTGCAGGCAGGGAGTTGATGAGACCAGCTGAAGCTTGTCAGCTCGTTTAAGGCCTCTATAAAAACTCCCAGCTTCATTAGGTGTTTGCTCATGCCTGGAACCAGACCTGTGTGGACTGTCTAGGGAGAGTGAACCCCTGTGCGGTGATACAAAGCCTGTGTGGCTATTTGTTTGGACATTTACTAAACCAGGGACTTAGGGACTAGGACAGCACCAGGCTGATCCCAGTTGTTAGTTAGGGAAACCTGCATGTTTAGTCAGAGGTCAAGCTGACCAGGATTTATTTTGTTTATGTTTCTTTTTGCTTTGCTGTGTTTTTGTCACTGTAAATAGAGAAATAAACCGCACCTTTTGATCTTGAAAACCACAACCTCCGTCTGCTGGGCCTGTTTTTGTGTGGGGAGCCCATCCAGGGGGTCACACACACCCGCTACCGAGCTAACCCCCTCACAATATATATATATATATATATATATATATATATATATATATATATATATATACACACACACTATATCCTGTGTAGCTAGATCTCACTGCAGACCGTTCTTGGTGTACTGTTTCTAAAATACTTCAGGCAGGCAGTTGATTCAGTTAACTGCAGTGTATTTAGAATATATATACATCCCATCTTTGTATATATATATATATATATATATATATGTATATATATATATATATATATATATATATATATATATATATATATACACACACTGTATCCTGTGCAGCTAGATATCACTGCAGACCGTTCCTGGTGTACTGTTTCTAAAATACTTCAGGCAGGCAGTTGATTCAGTTGGCTGCAGTGTATCCAGTATATATATATAGATCCCAGCTTTGTATATATATATACAGTGGGTACGGGAAGTATTCAGACCCCCTTACATTTTTCACTCTTTGTTATATTGCAGCCATTTGCTAAAATCATTTAACCACCTCGCGCCCGCCGTACGAGAATATACGGCCGCAAGGTGGTTGTCAAATGCCGGGAGGCCATTATTATACGGCCTCCGCTATTTGGCCACTGGGGGGCGCGCGAGTGCCGCCGGCGGCGCGCGTACGTGCCCGGCGCTTCACTGCGATGCCGATGCGCGTGCCTGGCGGCCGCGATGTCCGCCAGGCACCCGCGATCGGCGGTTACAGAGACAAGGACATGGATCTCTGTGTGTAAACACAGAGATCCATGTCCTGTCAGGGAGAGGAGACCGATGCTGTGTCCCTTGTACATAGGGACACAGATCGGTCTCCTCCCCCAGTCAGTCCCCTCCCACCACAGTAAAAATCACTAATAGGGAACACATTTAACCCCTTCCTCGCCCCCTAGTGTTGACCCCTTCCCTGCCAGTCACATTTATACAGTAATCAGTGCATATTTATAGCACTGTTCGCTGTATAAATGTGAATGGTCCCAA
Organism: Rana muscosa; assembly: GCA_029206835.1. Taxonomy (NCBI): domain Eukaryota; kingdom Metazoa; phylum Chordata; class Amphibia; order Anura; family Ranidae; genus Rana; species Rana muscosa. The sequence goes on from CM055118.1 coordinate 493,964,774, forward strand.
ATTAGTGTCAAAAGTGTCCGATGTGTCCGCCATAATGTCGCAGTCACAAAAAAAATCACTGATCGCCGCCATAACTAATAAAAAAAAATATATATAAAAATGCCATAAAACTATCCCCTATTTTGTAAACGCTATAACTTTTGCGCAAACCAATCAATAAACGCTGATTGCGATTTTTTTTTACCAAAAATATGTAGAAGAATACGTATCGGCCTAAACTGAGGAAAAAAATATAAAAAAAAAAAAAATTGGGATATTTATTATAGCAAAAATCAAAAAATATTGCTTTTTTTTCAAAATTGTCGCTCTATTTTTGTTTATAGCGCAAAAAATAAAAACCGCCGAGGTGATCAAATACCACCAAAAGAAAGCTCTATTTGTGCGAAAAAAAGGACGTCAATTTTATTTGGGAGCCACGTCGCACGACCGCGCAATTGTCATTCAAAGCGTGACAGTGCTGAAAGCTGAAATTTTGCCTGGGCAGGAAGGGGGTATATATGCCCAGTAAGGAAGGGGTTAAGTAAATTTTTTTCCTCATTAATGTACACACAGCACCCCATATTGACAGAAAAACACAGAATTGTTGACATTTTTGCAGATTTATTAAAAAAGAAAAACTGAAATATCACATGGTCCTAAGTATTCAGACCCTTTGCTCAGTATTTAGTAGAAGCACCCTTTTGATCTAATACAGCCATGAGTCTTTTTGGGAAAGATGCAACAAGTTTTTTACACCTGGATTTGGGGATCCTCTGCCATTCCTCCTTGCAGATCCTCTCCAGTTCTGTCAGGTTGGATGGTAAACGTTGGTGGACAGCCATTTTTAGGTCTCTTCAGAGATGCTCAATTAGGTTTAAGTCAGGGCTCTGGCTGGGCCATTCAAGAACAGTCACGGAGTTGTTGTGAAGCCACTCCTTCGTTATTTTAGCTGTGTGCTTAGGGTCATTTTCTTGTTGAAAGGTAAACCTTCGGCCCAGTCTGAGGTCCTGAGCACTCTGGAGAAGGTTTTTGTCCAGGATATCCCTGTACTTGGCCACATTCATCTTTCCCTCGATTGCAACCAGTCGTCCTGTCCTTGCAGCTGAAAAACACCCCCACAGCATGATGCTGCCACCACCATGCTTCACTGTTGGGACTGTATTGGACAGGTGATGAGCAGTGCCTGGTTTTCTCCACACATACAGCTTAGAATTAAGGCCAAAAAGTTCTATCTTGGTCTCATCAGACCAGAGAATCTTATTTCTCACCATCTTGGAGTCCTTCAGGTGTTTTTTAGCAAACTCCATGCGGGCTTTCATGTGTCTTGCACCGAGGAGAGGCTTCCGTCGGGCCACTCTGCCATAAAGCCCCGACTGGTGGAGGGCTGCAGTAATGGTTGACTTTCTACAACTTTCTCCCATCTCCCGACTGCATCTCTGGAGCTCAGCCACAGTGATCTTTGGGTTCTTCTTTACCTCTCTCACCAAGGTTCTTCTCCCCCGATAGCTCGGTTTGGCCGGAAGGCCAGCACTAAGAAGGGTTCTGGTCATTCCAAACGTCTTCCATTTAAGGATTATGGAGGCCACCGTGCTCTTAGGAACCTTAAGTGCAGCAGAATTTTTTTGTAATCTTGGCCAGATCTGTGCCTTGCCACAATTCTGTCTCTGAGCTCTTCAGGCAGTTCCTTTGACCTCATGATTCTCATTTGCTCTGACATGCACTGTGAGCTGTAAGGTCTTATATAGACAGGTGTGTGGCTTTCCTAATCAAGTCCAATCAGTATAATCAAACACAGCTGGACTCAAATGAAGGTGCAGAACCATCTCAAGGATGATCAGAAGAAATGGACAGCATCTGAGTTAAATATATGAGTGTCACAGCAAAGGGTCTGAAAACTTAGGACCATGTGATATTTCAGTTTTTCTTTTTTAATAAATCTGCAAAAATGTTAACAATTCTGTGTTTTTCTGTCAATATGGGGTGCTGCGTGTACATTAATGAGGTAAAAAAAATGAACTGAAATGATTTGAGCAAATGGCTGCAATATAACAAAGAGTGAAAAATTTAAGGGGGTCTGAATACTTTCCGTACCCACTGTATATATATATACAAAGCTGGGATGTATATATATATATTAGAAATGACAAAGCTGCGCAACACTAAATTGAATACCAAAAATGAATGAACATAAATTGTAAAAACAATTAACTCTAATGAAAATGTTTATCAACAACAAATAAATTGAGATAAAATAAAATAATATGAATAAATTAAATGAAAATCCCAGCTAATATCAGACAGTCAATTAAAGACTGAATATTAGAAGCTGGAAAAGGAAGCTCAGTCCTGTGGATAATTATTGAGATAAAGAAAGCTGAAGATCATGTAGACAAGAACAGCAGACAGGGGTCCTCTCACTCCACCACTGGTGACTTCAAACGCAATATACACCCTTGAAATAGTGCCAGGTATTCAATAGACAAAGATTCCACCACCACTAGTAATCACTGCCGCTTACCAGAGCAAAGGATCTGTACACAGATCAATGTCAACAGATGGCTATTTCCCTGCCAGGGTCTCTGTAATACTGTTTTTTCAGGATTCCACGCCACTTCTCTCCAAATATCACCAATGACAGGATGTAAAAGGAAACAAAGCCACCATAGCGTGAATCCGATTTAACTTTTAATCCCTGTTGCTATGTGGTCCCATCAAATCTTTCCCTTCCTCACCACGGCTCCTGACGTCACTTCAGTTCTGAAGGCAGCATCTCGTTCCTCTCTACAGACTCTACAGAAACATTGACGCATCTCAGCATAGTGCCTACAAATATGTCAGAATGTTTATACTGAAATATAAAAATATTATTGTATTTATGGAAATCTGCAAATCTTAATTTTGGGAGATTTCCAATCACCTACAAAACAAGAAATTCTAAGTTCTTTATATCTGTGCTAGTTTGAAGACAAGTGACACAAATGAATATTGCTTAAAATATTATATATATTTATTAACTAAAGTACAGTGCAAATTAAAATCAGGTATAAGTCGTGATCGAATAAATGAATGGATATACTTCTACAATCAGAGATAAATGATGATTAATGTTCAGATAATATTTACGTACATTTCACAGTATATTCACAGTTCAATACTTAAATGATACTTGTACATTTAAAACTTGGTAACTCTTGTGAAATGTCTCTCCGTTACTTCACAGACGGTGTAAACATTTTATTTGTTTACTTTAACACTATTATCTTTCTTAAAACAAACAGATCTCCTGATTACACTTCTTAAACGTGTCCAGACCAAGTGTCATATAAGAGACACGGCTTGACAAAACAATCAAGGCTTATATTAAATTTAGAAAGAATCTATTTTTACACATACTTCACACCAAAACCATTGTACTACTTAGCTCTAGCTTTATAAAGACAACCAAATTAGGGCATGTGTTTTAATAGTTGAAATATAGTTACTTTATACTGCAGTTAAAATATAACCATATTCTCAACACTAGGCCATATATATTTAAATGGTTTTAGTTATGTGAATGTAAAAACAATTCCATTACCAAAACAGGTAAATAAACAAAATAAATACGTTACCAGGTTAAAGTTCTGTCTGTTTGACACAGGACTCCTTCCAACATTGCTACATGTTTGCGTTTAAGATCTCCCCCTCCAGCTTCCTTCAGATGTAGACCCCCGAGAGAGATCTTTTCAGAGAGTGTCCTCCTTCAGAGATCATCCCTGTGCAGAGTCTTCCTTCAAGAGAGATTTAGATTTTGTTTCCTTTCCTCCCGACATTACCCTTGGCTATCTCAGCTGCTACTTTTATCTTCCCCCAAAAAGTGGGTGTGTATCTTATTACTAGGTAATTTATGACGTCAAGTGACGATCAGGGATGAGCCGAACACCCCCCTGTTCGGTTCGCACCAGAACCTGCGAACAGACAAAATGTTCGTGTAAACTTTAGAACCCTATTAAATACAATGAACTCGAACGTTCGAAATCTAAAGTGTTAATTATAAAGGCTAATATGCAAGTTATTGTCCTAAAAAGTGTTTGGGGACCCGGGTCCTGCCCCAGGGGACATGTATCAATGCAAAAAGAAGTTTTAAAAACGGCCGTTTTTTTGGGAGCAGTGATTTTAATAATGCTTAAAATGAAAAAATAAAAGTGAAATATTCCTTTAAATTTCGTACCTGGGGGGTGTGTATGATATGCATGTGAAGTGGCGCATGTTTCCCGTGCTTAGAACTGTCCCTGCAAAAAATGTAATTTTTGAAAGAAAAAAATGCATTTAAAACTGACTCGCGGCTATTAATGAATTGTCGGCTCCCGGCAATACATACAAAAGTCATTGATAAAAAAAAAAAAAAAAAGCGTGGGGGTTCCCCAGAATTCAATTACCAGGCCCTTCAGGTCTGGAATGGATATTAAGGGGAACCCCGCCGCAAATTTAAAAAAAATTGACGTGGGGTTCCCCCAAATATCCATTCCAGGCCCTTCAGATCTGGCATGAATTTTAAGGGGAACTCCACCCCAAATTTTAAAAAAATGGCGTGGAGTCCCCCTAAAAATCCATACCAGACCCCTTATCCGAGCACGCAACCTGGCCGGCCGCAGGGGAAAAGGGGGGGACGAGAGAGCGGCCCCCCCTCCCTCCTGAACCGTACCAAGCCACATGCCCTCAACATGGGGAGGATGTCCCCATGTTGATGGGGACAAGGGCCTCATCCCCACAACCCTTGCCCGGTGGTTGTGGGGGTCTGCGGGCGGGGGGCTTATCGGAATCTGGAAGACCCCTTTAACAAAGAGGACCTCCAGATCCCGCCCCCCCCCCTATGTGAATTGGTAAGGGGTACATTGTACCCCTACCATTTCACGAAGAAAGCGTAAAAAAATGTTTAAAAAAACACACAAACACCTTGAAAAAGTCCTTTATTTAAAAAAAAAAAAAAAAAAAAAAAAAAAATTTAAATTTACATAGTGAAGGAAGTTCCCCGCTCAGGCCAATGACGTAGGCGGGTCCGACATACCGAGGGGGCGGACCTGATGGGGAACTGCTCTCACTTTGGTAATACATGTATAGACCCGCCCCTTCTCATGTTCTGCATCTCGTCCGCTGAGCGGACCTGATGGGGAACTTTAGAAGGGGCGGGTCTATACATTTAAAATACTGAGAGGGAGTTCCCCATCAGGTCCGCTCAGGCACAACCAATGAAGGACAGCGCTGGACATCGGGATCGCCGCGGGACACTGGATTTCACCGCTGGAATGTTTATTTATTTATTTTTTTAAATAAAGGACTTTTTCAAGGTGTTTGTGTGTTTTTTTAAACATTTTTTTACGCTTTCTTCGTGAAATGGTAGGGGTACAATGTACCCCTTACCAATTCACATAGGGGGGGCCGGGATCTGGGGGTCCTCTTTGTTAAAGGTTCTTCCAGATTCCGATAAGCCCCCCGCCCGCAGACCCCCACAACCACCGGGCAAGGGTTGTGGGGATGAGGCCCTTGTCCCCATCAACATGGGGACATCCTCCCCATGTTGAGGGCATGTGGCTTGGTACGGTTCAGGAGGGAGGGGGGGCCGCTCTCTCGTCCCCCCCTTTTCCCCTGCGGCCGGCCAGGTTGCGTGCTCGGATAAGGGGTCTGGTATGGATTTTTGGGGGGACTCCACGCCATTTTTTTTAAAATTTGGGGTGGAGTTCCCCTTAAAATCCATGCCAGATCTGAAGGGCCTGGAATGGATATTTGGGGGAACCCCACGTCAATTTTTTTTTAAATTTGCGGCGGGGTTCCCCTTAATATCCATTCCAGACCTGAAGGGCCTGGTAATTGAATTCTGGGGAACCCCCAAGCTTTTTTTTTTTTTTTTATCAATGACTTTTGTATGTATTGCCGGGAGCCGACAATTCATTAATAGCCGCGAGTCAGTTTTAAATGCATTTTTTTCTTTCAAAAATGACATTTTTTGCAGGGACAGTTCTAAGCACGGGAAACATGCGCCACTTCACATGCATATCATACACACCCCCCAGGTACGAAATTTAAAGGAATATTTCACTTTTATTTTTTCATTTTAAGCATTATTAAAATCACTGCTCCCGAAAAAACGGCCGTTTTTAAAACTTCTTTTTGCATTGATACATGTCCCCTGGGGCAGGACCCGGGTCCCCAAACACTTTTTAGGACAATAACTTGCATATAAGCCTTTATAATTAACACTTTAGATTTCTCCCATAGATTTTTCGAATTTGCCACGAACACCCCAATTTGTTCGCTGTTCGGCGAACGGGCGAACAGGCAATGTTCGAGTCGAACATGAGTTCGACTCGAACTCGAAGCTCATCCCTAGTGACGATGTGCTTGGAAGGTTGTCTTAGCAACCAAGTATGTGGCCATCTTGAACGATGTCATTTTTAACTTGTAGGGGCAGTGGTGTATAAGGAATAATTCCTAATGTTGGGGTCATGTAGTTCAGAAACAATTTATGACTACCCTTTGACCTAGCTTAGTAGAATACCATTGATTGTCCAACGGTGTCAAAATGTGTCAACCATTTTCAGACATTTCGGCACCACTTCAGATTTACAGGTGTGAATGTTTAGTATCAACACTACCCCAGACCATGTGTTAATGTTTTGGGAAATTCCTTGAAACTAATCACTGGAATGTAAGTTTAAGCAGTTTCTAATGCTACCCCCTAATATAATATCATGTATACAACTCCCTAATACTAATCTATATATATTTATACATGGGTTTTTTACATTTATTACTAGTATAGATACATTGTTAAGATATTTGAAAGAACCAATTGAAGATATACAGTACAACAGCTTATTTGTGAATAAGCCCTATGATCTTGTTATACAGAAACAATACTACACAGTTTGTGTTAGCCCGTATCAACACCCCCCTTATCTCTAAGTGTCAAACCTTTGAATTACCACCTGGGGAGACTGGAACAGCCAGACCCCTAGTGAGACATAAGAACAAGGCCTATTCATGCCTATGAATCTAATTTAAACTTTTAAAGATAGTGAATTTGGGTTTAACCTCTTAAAGAGAAAGTAGAAACCAAAGTGGCTGTAGTATTGTTCACAGCACATCATGAGCTATGAGCTTAACTTTAGAGACAAAATGGCTGTCCTCTCGTTCACAACATACATGAATATGAACCACACGAAAAATACGTAATATGCATAATATAAAAGCCTATATGTAATTCTTTTAACCCCAAATGTTCTGACAAATCCCCCCCACGTTTCTTGTATTCTGACAAATAGTCACAGACATGCTAAGAAATGGGTCCGAAGAAATATCACAGTTGTTTAAAAGATATGGCCATATTATTATTTTTCTTTATACTTGAAGAACGTTCCTCTCTTCATCCATATGATAAAGAATGTTCTTGTATGACTTGGATCTTTGTTGATGAGTTCAAGTCTTTATAAAAACAATATGAACTGTTGCAGTGGTGGTGTCACCCCCCCCCCATTTCAAATGTGATAAAAACAAAGCTGGTAAACAAGCAATTGAAGAAACACTTCAGTGAATCCGCTCTTGTATTGCTACAAGCTGAAAATGGGATTCAATATCCCTCCTTTCAATGGATATTCTGGGATTCAAGCCAACAAGGGACTTCTACAACAAATCTTTCTTTCCGGCAATACGAATCCTGGAGCGTCTTGCTTCATGATACCTGATGAAGGATTCAGTGCAGTGATAGGTTCCATCCGGAACTGGGCATCATGGATTAACATCATCCAAACGATCGCTGTGTCTTTTAGTGGTCAACTTCGTCTTTACCAATCAACGATCTGGTCTGGAGTGTGGTTTGGTGACAGGTTCCCTCCGGAACTGGACGCCAAGGATTAACATCATCCATACGATCGCTATGTCTTTCACTTCGCCTTTACCAATCAACGATCTGGTCTGGAGTGTCAATCACTTTCTATTTGAGTAAATAGACAGTATGAATACATATTCTTATTAACCACTTCGCGCCCGGGCTATAAGCAAAAGACGTCCGCAAAGCGGTCGTCAATTGCTAATAGGACGTCTATGGACGTCCTCTTGTTTACTTCCGCGATGCGCGCCACCGCGGGCGCGCGTCGGGGAAAAACTGTGCCCGCCGTGTCAGGCGAGTGCCGATGCGCGTGCCTGGCGGCCGCGATGTCCGCCAGGTACGAGCGATCGGCTGTCACAGAGCCAGGGACGTGGATCTCTGTGTGTAAACACAGAGATCCACGTCCTGTCGGGGAGAGGAGACGGATAGTGTGTCCCTTGTACATAGGGACAACCATCAGTCACCTCCCCCAGTCAGTCCCCTCCCCCCACAGTAAGAACATCTAGCAGGGAACATATTAACCCCTTGATCGCCCCCTAGTGGTTAACCCCTTCCCTGCCAGTCACATTTATACAGTAATCAGTGCATATTTTTAGCACTGTTCGCTGTATAAATGTGAATGGTCCAAAAAATGTGTCAAAAGTGTCCGATGTGTCCGCCGTAATGTCACAGTCACAAAAAAAAAATCGCAGATCGACGCCATTACTAGTAAAAAAATAAATTAAAAAATAATAAAAAAAAAATCATAATTCTATTCCCTATTTTGTAGGCGCTAAAACTTTTGCGCAAACCAATCACTATACGCCTATTGCGATTTTTTTTTTTACCTAAAATATGTAGAATACGTATCGGCCTAAACTGAGGAAAAAAATAGTTTTTTTTAAAAAAAAAAAATGGGATATTAATTATAGCAAAAATGAAAAAATAGTGTTTTTTTAAAAATTGTCGCTCTATTTTTGTTTATAGCGCAAAAAATAAAAACCGCAGAAATGATCAAAGACCACCAAAAGAAAGCTCTATTTGTGGGAAAAAAAGGACGTCAATTTTGTTTGGGAGCCACGTCGCACAACCGCGCAATTGTCATTCAAAGCGTGACGGCGCTGAAACCTAAAATTTCGCTTGGGCAGGAAGGGGGTTATGTGCCCAGTTGTCAAGTGGTTAATTAATATTTACATTTTCTAACTATGCTATATATATGATATAGCAATTAGTTAACTATATTTTAATTAACTAAAAATCATCAATGATCTAATGATGATATTATTCTGCCATGATTGGCAGGAGCAACATTAATGCTGAAGTATAAGATTTGAAGATCTGTAAGTTAGGAGAGAAATATCACAATGTCATATTATTACATTTACTTTCTCTTGATCCTTATAAGTCTCTTCTTATACATTACCTTCCAGCATTCTTAGTTGAGACCTAGGATGACAAGCATACAATTGAATATTTTATACCATACCCAAACATGTCCTCAATTCACTGATATTGGCAGATATTTTTGACCTTATCACAGGCTCCATTTTCTTCTTGTGGTGAGACTTAGGCTACAAACATTAGGGCTCAGGAGATGAACCTTGGAGCGACACCATTGGTCTTCCTGAAATGACATTTTAAACACCCGCCTCCCTCAAATGGTTAAGAACATATCTGAACTTTGGGATATGCTTTTCAAACATTATGCTATTCAACAAAAATATCATCCACATATGTTAAACTTTTTCTTGAAGGTACATCAGGCAATGGCCTTATGTAAAATAACAAACAGAAACAACATCAAATTCAAAACTTAAATTTATATAACCAAATAACATTCTGATCCAGTTGTACTATTTCTTACCACCTTTAAATGCCAACTTGTATGGGTCTTTAGGACTTACCTGAATGTTCCACCATCATCGAGCATCATTTAGTGTAGTGAAGTACTTAGCGCTTTGTATTTTTACATCAAGCATTGGTCAATATATAGCACAGCTTAGTCGTACATATATACTCGTTTATTTAGCTGTCTTAGATCAGCATATAAACACAATGACCATTTGGTTTAAGAATATCAAGTATAGGATTATCATAAGATCCGGTGCACTGATCCCACAACACCCCTCTCCTCAAAACTCTTAATGGTCTCCACTAGCGAAACATAGCAAGCTAGGGAAAGACAGCAATGTTTGATTTAAAACATAAGGTGCGTTTTCACTTGGATCAGATTGAATCCTGACAATGCATATGTCTATTATACCACATCACAGGAATCTTTTCACAAACATATTTTTGAACTCCATGAAAACTTTTATTTTTCATTAGTGTGATTTACTGAAATCTTTTCTATATACATCCTGTCTGCGAAACATTTTAATGCAGCAGAGTTCTTAAAATTCTGGCCTATTTATACATGACCGGGTAATAAAAAAAATGTATTAGTACCTGTCTGAATAATGACCTATGTGGTACTAATATGTTTACTGCATTTGGCAGTAACCAAGATTATTTAACCACTTAACGACCGCTCACTGTATATATATGTCGGCAGAATGGCACGGACAGGCACAATCACGTACCTGTATGTGACTGCCTTTGTATAGTTGGGGGGTCCCATCGGACCCCCCTTCTATACAGTGAGCAGTGGTTATCTGTTCGGGAGCGATCCGTGATGAGGGGACGGCCATTCGTTTCCGGCCACCCCCTCGCGATCGCTCCCGGCGAATGAAAAGCTTCCTCTGCCTGTGTAATGTTTACACAGGCAGGAGGAAGTGATGTCATCTCTCCTGCGGTGCTCACATATACCGAGCGCCGTGGAGAGAAGACACACAGGTTAGTGCACTAAACAGCACACTAACACCAGCACACATAGGCACACAATAGCCCCCCAGACCCCCCCAGACACCCCCAGATCACCCCCCAGCCCCCAGTCACAGTGTCACTGATTGCAGTGACCATTTATTTACTGATCACTGCAATCTGGGACATTTGTGACTGTAAAAGTGTCAGGGCAGTTAGTTTTAGGTCCAGTGTAGCCCCCTAACCCCCCTAATAAAGGTTTAACCCCTTGATCGCCCGCCAGGTAACCCTTTCACCCCCTAGCACCACTGTCACTAAGCAATCATTTTTCTGATCGCTGTCTTAGTGTCGGTGGTGCCGATAGGTAGCCAGTTATTTTTTTTAGGTTCGCCGCAGGTTTTTATAGCGTCAGGTACCCCCATATATTACCTAATAAAGGTTTAACCCCTTGATCGCCCCCCCAGGTAACCCTTTCACCCCCTTTTGCCAGTGTCACTAAGCGATCGTTTTTCTGATCGCTGTCTTAGTGTCGGTGGTGCCGATAGGTAGCCAGTTATTTATTTTAGGTTCACCGCAGGATTTTATAGCGTCAGGTACCCCCATATATTACCTAATAAAGATTTAACCCCTTGATCACCCCCCAGGTAACCCTTTCACCCCCTTTTGCCAGTGTCACTAAGCAATCGTTTTTCTGATCGCTGTATTAGTTATGCTGGTGCCGCTAGGTAGTCAGTTATTTTTTTTAGGTTCGTCGCAGGTTTTTATAGCGCCAGGTACCCCCATATATTATCTAATAAAGGTTTTAACCCCCTAATTGCCCCTAGTTAACTCTTTCACCAGTGATCACCGTATAAGTGTTACTGGTGACACTGGTTAGCCAGTTAGTTATTTTGTTATTTAGGTTCCCCGTCAGGTTTTTATATAGCGTCAGGTACCCCCATATATTACCTAATAAAGGTTTAACCCCCTGATAGCCCCTAGTTAACCCTCTCACCAGTGATCACCATATAAGTGTTACAGGTGACGCTGGTTAGTTAGTTTGCTTTTTATAGTGTCAGGGCACCCGCCGTATATAACCCAATAAAGGTTTAACCCCCTGATCGCACGGCGGGTGATATCAATTAGCATCAGAGAGGATCTGCATCACCTCAGGCAGCGTCAGGTTAGTGCCAGTAACACTAACACCCACGCGTGAAGCATACACCTCCATGGTATAGTATCTGAACAGATCAATATCTGATCTGATCAGATCTATACTAGCGTTCCCAGCAGTTTAGGGTTCCCAAAAACGCAGTGTTAGCAGGATCAGCCCAGATACCTGCTAGCACTTGCGTTTTGCCCCTCCGTCCAGCCCAGGCCACCCAAATGCAGTATCGATCGATCAATCACTGTCACTTACAAAACACAACACACATAACTGCAGCGTTCGCAGAGACAGGCCTGATCCCTGCGACTCCAGTGCTGTAGGAGGTGATTTCACCACCACCGTTAAAAAAAAAAGCATATATGCCGAAGCATGGGGGCAGCAGGGGCGGAGGAGCGGAGGAGCGATTTTGCTCCTAATGCCGCGTACATACGGTCAAAATTCCCCCCCCCCCCGGATAAAAAAAGCGCCATTGGGAAATTGGGAAAGCATTTTATCACACCGATCTTGGTGTGGTCAGATGCTTTGAGGGCAGAGGAGAGATCTAGAGTCTAATAGACCCCAATTTTTTTCAAAAAAGAGTACCTGTCACTACCTATTGCTATAATAGGGGATATTTACATTCCCTGAGATAACAATAAAAATTATAAAAAAATAAATAATTAAAGGAACAGTTTAAAAATTAAATAAAAAAGCACAATTAAATAATGTAAAAAAAAAAAAAAAGCACCCCTGTCTCATGCGCAAAGGCGAACGCAAGCGTCGGTCTGGTGTCATATGTAAACAGCAATTGCACCATGCATGTGAGGTGTCACCGCAAACGTCAGATTGAGGGCAGTAATTTTAGCAGTAGACCAAGGTATTTGCTAAGAGGCATGGTGAGTATTTTGCCAAAAAGCGAGATCTGCAAAATACTCAACATGCCTCTTAACAAATAGCTTGGGGTGTCTACTTTCCAAAATGGGGTCATTTGGGGGGTTTTGTGCTATCTGGGCATATCATGGCCTCCGAAATTGTGATAGGCAGTGAAGAGTGAAATCAAAAATTTGCGCCCTTAGAAAGCCTGAAGGCGGTGATTGGTTTTCTGGGTCCTGTATTTGGTTAGACTGCCAAAAAGTCCCACATATGTGGTATCCCCATACTCAGGAGAAGCAGCAGAATGTATTTTGGGGTATAATTCCACATATAACCATGCCATGTTTGAACAATATATCATTTAGTGACAACTTTGTGTAAAAAAAAAATATATATTTTCCCGAAACTTGTGGCAAAATATAAATCATTCCATGGACTCAACATGCCTCTCAGCAAATAGCTTGAAGTGTCTTCTTTCCAAAATGGTGTCATTTGGGGAAGGGGGTTTACTATCTTGACATTTCATGGCTTCCGAAACTGTGATAGGTAGTGAGGAAGTGAAATCACCATTTTACACCCTTAGAAAGCCTGAAGGCAGTGATTGGTTTTCGGGGTCCTGTACACGGCTAGGCTCCCAAAAAGTTTCACACATGTAGTATCCCCGTACTCAGGAGAAGCAGCAGAATGTATTTTGGGGTGTAATTTCACATATGCCCCAGTTTTTTCAAAAAAAGAGTACCTGTCACTACCTATTGCTATCATACGGGATATTTACATTCCCTGAGATAACAATAAAAAAAAAATGATAAAAAAAAAAAATATGGAAGGAACAGTTTAAAAATAAAATAAAAAAGCAAAATTAATAATAAAAAAAAAAGCACCCCTGTCCTGTCCCGCCCTGCTCTTGCGCAATGGCGAACGCAAGCGTCGGTCTGGCGTCATATGTAAACAGCAATTTCATCATGCATGTGAGGTATCACCGCGAAGGTCAGATCGAGTGCAGTCATTTTAGCAGTAGACCTCTGTAAATCTAACGTGGTAATCTGTAAAGGCTTTTAAAGGCTTTTAAAATGTATGTAGTTTGTCGCCACTGCCCATTTGTGCGAAATTTTAAAGCATGTCGTGTTTGGTATCTATGTACTCAGCCTAAGATCATCTTTTTTATTTCATCAAACATTTGGGCAATATAGTGTATTTTAGTGCATTAAAATTAAAAAAAGTGTATTTTTTCCCCAAAAATGCGTTTGAAAAATTGCTGCGCAAATACTGTGTGGAAAAAAAAAATGCAACACCCACCATTTTAATCTGTAGGGCCTTTGCTTTAAAAAAATATATAATGTTTGGGGGTTAAACATAATTTTCTTGCAAAACAAATATGTTTTCATGTAAACAAAAAGTGTCAGAAAGGGCTTTGTCTTCAAGTGGTTAGAAGAGTGGATGTAAGCTTCCTAATGTTGTGTATAAAATGCCAGGACAGTTCAAACCCCCACCCCCCAAATTACCCCATTCTGGAAAGTAGACACCCCAAGCTATATACTGAGAGGCATGTCGAGTCCATGGAATATTTTATATGTTGCGGAAAAAAGACAATTTATTTTTTTTATTTTTATTTTTTTGCACAAAGTTGTCACTAAATTATATATTGCTCAAACATGCCATGGGCATATGTGGAATTACACCCCAAAATACATTGTGTTGCTTCTCCTGAGTACGGGTATACCACATGTGTGAGACTTTTTGGGAGCCTAGCCGCGTACGGGACCCCAAAATCCAAGCACCGCCCTCAGGCTTTCTAAGGGTGTAAATTTTTGATTTCACTCCTCACTGCCTATCACAGTTTTGGAGGCCATGAAATGCCCAGATGGCACAAAACCCCCCCAAATGACCCAATTTGGGAAAGTAGACACCCCAAGCTATTTGCTGAGAGGTATGGTGCGCATTTTGCAGATCTCGCTTTTTGTCACAAAGTTTTGAAAATTGAAAAAAAAAAAATATATATATATTTTCTTTCTTCATTTTCAAAAACAAATGAGAGCTGTAAAATACTCACCATGCCTATAATTACTAAGCTCAATGGAGTCAGCATACACTGTATGGATGTGAGCACTGAGAGTATCACTTTCCAAGCATTCCTCTCAACTATTTTCCAGGGAACACACATAGGGTATGAACCGCCTGTCTAACCCTTTCTGGGGGAAGTGGAGTTACCTGTACAAAGGTGCCATCTAGAATTTAATTATTCCTGAGATGGATCTCAACTATACTCACTGATTGGGAGAGAACTGAGAAGGTTCATATGTATGGCCTTGTCACTTGAGACCATATAACATTTAAATAAAATCACAATAGGATTTAATTATTTTTTTTAAAGGCATCAATACTAATACATAATCAATCATTGGGCATATTAACTATAAATGCGGGAATGTAAATTACTTCATTACCTTTTAAGTTGAAGTTCAACTGGGCTTTTTATTTTTATTTGATTTCCGGGCAGTGCCTAAATAATTTACAAAGTCAGCTTTTAAAATTAATTTCAGCTGATGTATTTTTCAGAAAATAAATTCTTAAATTTATTATAAATGTTTCTGAAACAAAATAATTGCTTAGATAATTATCTAATAACTTCTTATGGTATCCTGTTATTATAAAATACCTGTAAGGAAAACAATATATAAAACAAGAAGAACAATTGAAATGACAGGTAACAATTTTGGTTACACTTTGTCAGCTGTGTGTGTTTGTATAAAGAGCAAGTTGCCCCCACCTTTTTACACAGACAACATTCCTGAAACCTGTCAGCTCTTTAAACAGCAGTTTGGCTGCGAAGATAAAATCATTCTACTCTTTTCAACTCCCCCCTCCCTTTTTGTAAAGGAGGGGCTGGAACTCATATTTAGAGTAAAGAAAAAAAATGTCTTTAAACATGTTACTCTGCTCATGTTTTTCTCTTTTGGTCAATTACAGACATTTAAATATTTGAACACCTCAGCTAGATTTCACTTTTTAGTTTTTAAAACTGGGTGTAACTTTTGATTGGGGAATTTGAATTTTTAACAATTCCAGCCTAATTATATTTTAAGCCTCAATTTGTCCCTGCTCTTTTTTAAGCTATTATTTGAGCGGGCTATTTAAATTTATTCTTGAAGCTTCTTTACTGTTCTGTAGAACAGCTAAAAGGATGGTGCTCTATTAGCCAATTCAATCCATTTTTGGGATAGTAATCCCAGGCCATATTAATTTTAATTTTATTTGGCAAAGCCTCATCAAACAATTGGAAAAATCCATGGCTTTCAAAATATGGGTTTTTCTTAGCCAAGTAATGGGCTTTCTTGAGAACTTTTAAAAGTCCTCTGGTACTTTGATTGTGCTTACAATCCAAAGTACACCTGCTCCTTCTTGCAGTAATAACTGACTTACAGGGACCAAGTTCTGTCTTCATTTCAGATACTTCTCTGACAGAAGATATCACCTGATATTTTGCAAATTCTCTGTTTTTTCTGTGATGCATACCAATTTCATTCTCTGCATCAACAGGACCGGCTGCGCTAAAAATAACTTTAGTATCTGTCATTTTTCAATATTGCAACTAACAATGGCAATAGCAAAAAATTTTTTTTATTCATTCCCTCCCCCCAAAAAATGACAATAAAATATATATAACTTTTCACAAATATATCACGTGTTTCAAACGTTGACAGATCTCAGCAGTGCCTCCATATATGTCAGAAACATTGACGCATCTCAGCCTAGTGCCTACAAATATGTCACAATGTTTATACTGAAATATAAAAATATTATTGTATTTATGGAAATATGCAAATCTTAATTTTGGGAGATTTCCAAGTTGACTACAAAACAAGAAATTCTAAGTTCTTTATATCCGTGCTAGTTTAAAGACAAGTGACACAAATGAATATTGCTTAAAATATTATATATATTTATTAACTAAAGTACAGTGCAAATTAAAATCAGGTATAAGTCGTGATCAAATAAATGAATGGATATACTTCTACAATCAGAGATAAATGAGGATTAATGTTCAGATAATATTTACATACATTTCTATGCAAGCTCTATACGACAAAGTATATTCACAGTTCAATACTTAAATGATACTTAAAACTTGGTAACTCTTGTGAAATGTCTCTCCGTTACTTCACGGAAGGTGTAAACACTCTTTTGTTTACTTTAACACTATTATCTTTCTCAAAACAAACATATCTCCTAATTACACTTCTTAAACGTGTCCAGACCAAGTGTCATATAAGAGACACGGCTTAACAAAACAATCAAGGATTATATTAAATTTAGAAAGAATCTTTTTTTACACATACTTCACACCAAAACCATTGTACTACTTAGATTTAGCTTTATAAAGACAACCAAATTAGGGCATGTGTTTTAATAGTTGAAATTTAGTTACTTTATACTGCAGTTAAAATATAACCATATTCTCAACACTAGGCCATATATATTTAAATGGTTTTACTTATGTGCATGTAAAAACAATTCCATTACCAAAACAGGTAAATAAACAAAATAAATACGTTACCAGGTTAAAGTTCTGTCTGTTTGAGAAGCTTCCATTATGAGTCCCACAGGACTCCTTCCAACATTGCTACATGTTTGCGTTTAAGATCTCCCCCTCCAGCTTCCTTCAGATGTAGACCCCGAGAGAGATCTTTTCAGAGAGTGTCCTCCTTCAGAGATCATTCCTGTGCAGAGTCTTCCTTCAAGAGAGATCTAGATTTCATTTCCTTTCCTCCCGACATTCCCCTTTGCTATCTCAGCTGCTACTTTTATCTTCCCCCAAAAAGTGGGTGTGTATCTTATTACTAGGTAATTTATGACATCAAGTGATGATGTGCTTGGAAGGTTGTCTTAGCAACCAAGTATGTGGCCATCTTGAACGATGTCATTTTATAACCTGTAATGGCAGTGGTGTATAAGGAATAATTCCTAATGTTGGGGTCATGTAGTTCAGAAACAATTTACGACTACCCTTTGACCTAGCTTAGTAGAATACCATTGATTGTCCAACGGTGTCAAAATGTGTCAACCATCTTCAGACATTTCGGCACCACTTCAGATTTACAGGTGTGAATGTTTAGTATCAACACTACCCCAGACCATTTGTTAATGTTTTGGGAAATTCCTTGAAACTAATCACTGGAATGTAAGTTTAAGCAGTTTCTAATGCTACCCCCCCTAATATAATATCATGTATACAACTCCCTAATACTAATCTATATATATATATATGCATACATGGGTTTATACTTGGATTACTAGTATAGATACATTGTTAAGATATTTGAAAGAACCAATTTAAGATATACAGTACAACAGCTTATTTGTGAATAAGCCCTATGATTTTGTTATACAGAAACAATACTACACAGTTTGTGTTAGCCCGTATCAACACCCCCCCTTTTCTCTAAGTGTCAAACCTTTGAATTACCACCTGGGGAGACTGAAATAGCCAGACCCCTAGTGAGACATAAGAACAAGGCCTATTCATGCCTATGAATCTAATTTAAACTTTTAAAGATAGTGAATTTGGGTTTAACCTCTTAAAGAGAAAGTAGAAACCAAAGTGGCTGTAGTATTGTTCACAGCACATCATGAGCTATGAGCTTAACTTTAGAGACAAAATGGCTGTCCTCTCGTTCACAACAAACATGAATATGAACCACACGAAAAATACGTAATATGCATAATATAAAGGCCTATATGTAATTCTTTTAACCCCAAATGTTCTGACAATATATATCCACTGCATTCTACTGTAGCCAAGCCTATACCTGACTGCAGGCCATTCCTGGTGTCTGTATTAAAATACACTTTCAGGCAGGCAGGCCAGGCAGGTGATTCAGTGATCTGCAGTGCATAAAATATATACTTTCTCCTACATATATATCCACTGCATTGTACTGTAGCTAAGCCTATACCTGACTGCAGGCCATTCCTCGTGTCCTTATTAAAATACACTTTCAGGCAGGCAGGCCAGGCAGGTGATTCAGTGATCTGCAGTGCATAAAATATATACTGTCTCCTACATATATACCCACTGCATTCTAGTCTAGCCAAGCCTATACCTGACTGCAGGCCATTCCTGATGTCTGTACTAAAATACACTTTCAGGCAGGCAGGCCAGGCAGGTGATTCAGTCATCTGCAGTGCATAAAATATATACTGTCTCCTACATATATATCCACTGCATTGTACTGTAGCCAAGCCTATACCTGACTGCAGGCCATTCCTGGTGTCCGTATTAAAATACACTTTCAGGCAGACAGGCCAGGCAGGTGATTCAGTGATCTGCAGTGCATAAAATGTATACTGTCTCCTACATATATACCCACTGCATTCTAGTCTAGCCAAGCCTATACCTGACTGCAGGCCAATCATGGTGTACGTATTAAAATACACTTTCAGGCAGGCAGGCGATTCAGTGATCTTCAGTGCATAAAATATATACTGTCTCTTACATATATATCCACTGCATTGTACTGTAGCCAAGCCTATACCTGACTGCAGGCCATTCCTAGTGTCCGTATTAAAATACACTTTCAGGCACACAGGCCAGGCAGGTGATTCAGTGATCTGCAGTGCATAAAATATATATACTGTCTCCTACATATATATATCCACTGCATCCAGTCTAACCAAGCCTATATCTGACTGCAGGCTAGTAGTGTATTTAGGTTTTGTGCTGCCCTAGGCATGACTAAACTCGTGCACTCCCTAATTAAAATATGACCACCCCTTCCTGTCAAGGCCACAACCCATTTCTGTTTAAGACCCACCCTGAAATTTTCGAGTGGGG
Organism: Rana muscosa; assembly: GCA_029206835.1. Classification (NCBI taxonomy): domain Eukaryota; kingdom Metazoa; phylum Chordata; class Amphibia; order Anura; family Ranidae; genus Rana; species Rana muscosa. The sequence continues at coordinate 493,984,229 of CM055118.1, forward strand.
ACACTAGTTCTTAGGGCCTTGGGGGGGGGCAATGGATTCCCTTAATTTGCATAGATTTCCTCTCACTTCCTGTTTGGCTATGGGGCAGGAAGTAAAGGAAAATCTATGCAATGGGTCAGGGATGGTAAAAAATAAACTGACTGCGGCTATAACTCTCCATTACTCTATCCAAAATGAAAAAAAAAATTGGCTATAGTTCTACTTTAAGCACACATTTCTGATAATTTTATTGAGAGGACTAAGAAGATATACCATGCCAATGGTGCAACAGAAAACATATAGCAGAGTGAGGAAGGTTTGTGGTGCAGACTGATAGGACAGTCAAAATTAGAAGCAGCTTGCGTTACACTAACAGTGTAGCACAAGCCGGCGGGGACTCTTTCCGTGCTGCCCCCCTGCAAAGTGCTGCCCTAGGCCTGGGCCTTGTTGGCCTAGGCCAGGATACAGCGTTGCTGCAGGCCATTCCTGGAGTACTTTTTGTAGTAAACTTCAGGCAGTGTTTTGCTAGTCTAATTTTACAGTATGTCTAGAAGGCCAACAAGGACAGGCAGATACTCATAGGCCACTAAAAGAGGGCAAGCAGGCTCTGTGTCTAGAGCCAACAGTGCTGGTCGTGGACATGGTGCATCCTCAGCACGATGCCATGGGGCACGCTTGTCCTTTTTTTCGACAGCTGGCCGTGTTGAGCCACAACATGCAGAAGAGTTGGTAGAGTGGATGACAAAGCCGTCCTCATCCTCCTCATCCTCTGTCACCCAGGCTCAGAGTACTTTGGCTGCCAATGCAGACTATTCGATTGGCTCAATGTCATCAGTTACTCCTTCCCTAGACCCACCATCATGCACGGAGGAGTCCCCCAAACTGTTCGACCACAGTGTTGGGTACATGCTGCAGGAGGATGCACAGTGTTTTGAAGGCTCTGATGATGGTACCCAGCTTGAGGAAGGCAGTAATGTGAGGCCAGAGAGAGGGGGTGCCCAAGAAGGGCATCAAACTGGCAGTAATGTTCCCCCAGTTGCAGCATACTGCCAGTGACGAGGAGGGAGGTAATGATGAGGTCACTGACTCTACGTGGGTGCCTAATAGGAGAGAGGAAGAGGAGGAAGCACATCTCCAACAAGGCAGGATGCTCTCCAGGGGCCAGCCTAAGGGCAGCCAACCGACTGCATCACACCGCAGAGCTCCACATGTGCAGGGCGCTGCTGACTCCGCACGTTTTTCCAAAAGTTCTTTGGTGTGGGCCTTTTTTGAGACGTGTGCAGCAGATCGCACCGTTGCTGTTTGCAACATATGTCTGAAGCGTATCAATCGTGGCCAAAACAGCAGCCACTTGGGCACCACATGCTTGACCAGACATATGTCGAGCTCCCATGCAGTCCGTTGGCAACAATACTTAAAAGACCCTCACCAAAGAACAAGGCGGACCTTTCCTTGCTCTTCATCAGCTGGGATCTCCAACCCCACTATACCTTTAGTCATCTCAGAAACCTGCACTGAGAGGAATGAAGGTGTAGAATTAGGTGTGCCAAATACTTGTGGGCAATCTGCTATCGCTACACCAACGTCCAATTGTAGCAGGCAAATTTCCCTACCCCAGTTGCTAAACCGGCGAAATAAATTTGGTCCCAGCCATCCACATGTCCAGCGGCTGAATGCTAGCTTGGCTAAATTGCTAGCTCTCCAACTGCTGCTTATTCAGCTGGTAGACTCTGCCCCCTTTCGTGAATTTGTGGAATGTGCGGTACCTCAGTGGCAGGTTCCCAAACGCCAATTTTTTTCACGGAAGGTGATTCCGCCTCTCTACTGGCATGTGGAAGGCAATGTCTTGGCCCTGTTGGATAGGGCAGTCAGTGGTAAGGTGCATATTACCGCTGACTTATGGTCCATCAGGCATGGACAGGGATGTTACCTTTCTTACATGGCGCACTGGGTAACTCTCATGGCAGCTGGGAAGGATGCAGGACAGGGTGCAGAATTTTTGGAGCTTGTTCCGCCACCAGGCCTCCAAAATGCTGGTAGCGGTGATTCTGCCACACCTCTCTCCTCCACCCCCTCCTCTTCTTCTTCCTTTATGGCCTCTTCCTGTGCAGATTTGTCCTCAGAATCAGGGGTTTTTGTAGGCGTTCTAGGGGCTACGCAAGCACATGCGGTGCTTGAGTTGGTCTGTTCAGGGGACAGGAGCCACACTGGGGTAGAGATTCTGACAGCTCTGCAGGGGAAGGCTCAAAGGTGATTGATGCCATGCCAGCTTCAGCCAGGAATGGTGGTTTGCGACAATGGCACCAACCTCCTCTCTGCCCTCCGACTGGGACACTTGACCCATGTGCCCTGTTTGGCTCAGATCCTTAATTCGGTGGTGCAGCGGTTCTTGTGCAGGTACCTGGGCTAACAGGATCTCCTGAGACAGGCCAGGAAAGTCTGTGGGCATTTCCGCCGGTCATATAATGCCAGTGCTCAGCTGGCTGACCTCCAAAAGGAATGCAACCTGCCCAAGAACCGCCTCATCTGTGACATGCCCACCAGGTGGAACTCAACGTTGGCAATGCTGCAGTGGCTGCACATGCAGCACAGGGCCATCAACGATTACCTGTGCGAGTATGGCACCAGGACAGGGTCAGGGGAGCTTGGCTTTTTGCCAGTGGCTGATGATCAAGGATGCATACACTGTCCTGTCACCATTTGAGGAGGCCACGAGGATGGTGAGCAGTGATAGTGCATGCATCAGTGATACTGTCCCTCTTGTCCACCTGTTGGAGCACACGCTGCATGGAATACTGGACAGGGCACTTGAGGCAGAACAGAGGGAGGAAGAGGAGGACTTCCTTACCTCTCAAGGCCCCCTTTATCCAGACAGTATTCCTGCGGGGCCCGCCAATCTCAAAGGAAGAGGAGGAGTAGGAGGATGAGGATTGTGTCGGCATGGAGGTGGAGCCTAGCACTCAGCATCAGCAGCAGTCTTCAAGGGATCATTTTAAGTCCCCAGAAACCCATGGACTTGTACATGGCTGGGAGGAGGTGGCTGCGGATCATGTCGTCCTTAGTGACCCAGAGGACTCCGGACCGAATGCCTCAGCAAACCTACGCTGCATGGCCTCCCTGATCCAGCAAAGCCTGCAAAAGGATCCTCGGATTCGTGGTATCAAGGAGAGGGATCATTACTGGCTGGCAACCCTTCTTGATCCACGTTACAAGGGTAAGGTTGCGGAACTTATCCAGCCGTCGCAGAGGGAGCAGAGGATGAAACATCTTCGGAAGACCTTGCAGAAAGGTCTGTGCAACGCGTTTCCAAAGCCTGGGAGGTTACAAATTTCTGGTCCTGGACAACGTGTTGCTGAGGCTTCGGTCAGTCACAGAAGGAGCAGTGGAGAAGGTGGCCGTCTGACAGATGCGTTCAGACAATTTTTAGTCCGCAGCCCCGAAGTCTGATCTGTTCCAGCAACCATCGCCAGCGTCTTATTTACATGGTGCAGGAATACCTAGAGGCAAGATCAGACTTGGAGACCTTTCCAACCAAAAATCCACTGGGTTACCGGGTCTTGAGGATGGATCACTGGCCAGAGCTTGCACAGTATGCAATTGAACTACTGGCCTGTTTTGCATCCAGCGTTCTTTCGGAACGCACATTCAGTGCTGCTGGAGGCTTTGTAACCGATCACAGAGTGCGCCTGTCCACCGACTCGATTGATCGGCTCACCTTCATAAAAATGAATCAGTCTTGGATCACCAGCTACCAAGCACCTGATGCTGATGTAACCGATAAATTTTTTTATGAATGTGAGATCCCTTCAAGACTGCCTATGCTGATGCTGAGTGACTATCCTGTTATGCTGCGTGACTATCCTATTCCTCCTCAATGTTCATGTTGATAGCTTCTAAGAACATTTTTGGTTCTGGGCACCACCACCAGTGGCTAAGGCCCAATTTTTCTGCCCCTGTTTAACAGGGGCGTGTAATTACAATTTTTGCTGTAATATTTTGCAGCAGGGCTCGTTCCTGCGCTCAACTAGAGTATCTGTGAGGGGTTGCAGTGTTGTGGCATCAGCACCGTGCCTAAGGCCCAATTTTTCTGCCCCTGTTTAACAGGGCATATAATTACAATGTTTGCTGTAATATTTTGCAGCAGGGCTTATTCCTGCGCTCAACTAGAGTATCTGTGAAGGGTTGCAGTGTTGTGGCACCACCACCAGTGGCTAAGGCCCAATTTTCTGTCCCTGTTTAACAGGGTCCTGTAATTAAAATTTTTGCTGTAATATTTTGCAGCAGGGCTCGTTCCTGCACTCAACTAGAGTGCCTGTGAGGGATTGCAGTGTTGTGGCACCAGTGCCTAAGGCTCAATTTTTCTGCCCCTGTTTAACAGGGGTGTGTAATTACAATTTGTGCTGTAATATTTTGCAGCAGGGCTTTTTCCTGCACTCAACTAGAGTATCTGTGAAGGGTTGCAGTGTTGTGGCACCAGCACCAGAGCCTAAAGCCCAATTTTTCTGCCCTTGTTTAACAGGAGCGTGTAATTACAATTTTTGCTGTAATATTTCGCAGCAGGGCTCGTTCCTGCACTCAACTAGAGTATCTGTGAGGGGTTGCAGTGTTGTGGCACCAGTGCCTAAGGCTCAATTTTTCTGCCCCTGTTTAACAGGGGCGTGTAATTAAAATTTTTGCTGTAATATTTTGCAGCAGGGCTCGTTCCTGCGCTCAACTAGAGTATCTGTGAGGGGTTGCAGTGTTGTGGCACCACCAACAGTGCCTAAGGCCCAATTTTTCTGCCCCTGTTTAACAGGGGACTATAATTACAATTTTTGCTGTAATATTTTTCAGCAGGTCTTGTTCCTGTGCTCAACTAGAGTATCTGTAAAGTATTGCAGTGTTGTGGCACCAGCACCAGTGCCTAAAGCCCAATTTTTCTGCCCCTGTTAAACAGGGGCGTGTAATTAAAATTTTTGATCTAATATTTCACAGCAGGGCCCGTTCCTGCCCCCACCAAGAGTAACTGTGAGGGCTTACAGTGTTGTGGCACCACCACCACTAAAGGCAGAATTTTTCTACCCCTGTTCAACAGGGGCATGCGATTACAATTCTTGATATAATATTTCACAGCAGGGCCCGTTCCAGCGCCCAACAAGAGTAACTGTGAGGGCTTACAGTGTTGTTGCACCACCACCACCACCAAAGGCCCAATTTTTCTACCACATAATTACAATTCTTCATATAATATTTCACAGCAGGGCCGGTTCCAGCGCCCACCAAGAGTAACTGTGAGGGCTTACAGTGTTCTGGTACCACCAACACCTAAGGCCCAATTTTCTGCAGAGTATATAGGGCAGGCCGTATAGTATATACAGGCGGTCCCCTACTTTCAAACATCCGACTTACAAATAACTCCTACTTACAAACGGAGGGAGACAACAGGAAGTGAGAGGAAATCTACCCCTAGGAAGGGAAATTCTCTCCTGTAAGAGTTAATATGAGAAAAAGGTGTCTCCTCCACTGATGCTTTATCACCAATCCTTGTTTCCCTAAAAACCCTAAATTTTCAAAATCCAACTGTCATTGGGACAGAAAGTGAGGTGAAATCTTCTGAACAGGGGCACAGACAGCAAAACAAATGTTACAGGGGTGATAACCCTTCCCTGTGTTATCCAAAAAGCTTTAAAATAGATTTTTTGGCTGGAGCTACACTGACAAATTTTACCTGTTCCAAATTACAAACAGATTCAACTTAAGAACAAACCTACAGTCCCTGTCTTGTTTGGACCGCCTGTATACTGCTGTTCAGAGTATATAGGGCCTGGGGGCCCCACGCCTTTTCTTTTTTAATTTGGGTGCAGGGTTCCCCTTAATATCCATACAAGACCCAAAGGGCCTGGTAATGGGCTGGGGGGGGGTACCCATGCCATTTTTCTCAATAATTTTCATCCATATTGCCGGGACCCGGCATTACATTACAGCCGCAAGCAGTTTTAAATGACTTTTTTCCCTTTAGAAATTTCATTTTGTGCAGGGACTGTTCTAAACTCGGGAAACACGTGCCACTTTACAGGCATACTATAGACACCCCCCCAGGTACGATATTTAAAGGAATATTTCACTTTTATTTTTTCATTTTAAGCATTATCAAAGTGAGTTCGGAGCGGCTTTTTCAATTACAATTTCAATTTTCCTCCTTCTATATAAAGCGTGGAGGTGACACACTAGCTTGTACCCCAGTTGATGTCTGCAGTAGACGAAACGCGTCGGGACCACATGCTAGTCACCTAGCCCACGCTTGTTTGTTATATTCGCTGGTTTGCTTTTCCAGTATTTTGGATTTTTGGATATTATTTTATTCATTTTAAAATATATATTTTTTTGTGCAGTGGTTTTTTGCCTTTTGTACCTTTTTAGTTTTAATAAAAACCCAGTTATTTGGTTTTACACCATGCGGAGGATTTTTCTTTCTTTTCTTGGAATTGATTCCTTTCCTGGACATCTGATCGTGGTTTGAGCTGAAGGATCTGATCCGGTGTAGACTTCCATTCGTGGATCAAATAAGGACAACACGACATCACATCACCACAATCTGAGTCCCTGTGAGGACATAAGCCTGCATGACCCAGCATCGTATGGTGGCTTGGGTCCGAGTCTTGCGGTAAGAGTATTTTATTTTCTTCAATGCTTATGATGTGTCATGGATATGCAGTAGTGTTTGTCTGTCAGCTTACCTTCCTTCCCATGTGTTCATCTTAGAGGCCTGAGCCCTTTCACCTGGCTTCCTTTATAATCTCCTCCCAGCCTGACTCCACCCCAGGCCCTATCACTGAACACTATATTAACCTGTGCACTGCAAGCCTGCTTTGCTGATCAACGTGTTTGTTAGGCATTGTGTGTTTGGGTTCCTGCCTGCCGTGTGCTACGTCTGTCTCTCTGTTACGTTATTGGCTTGTCCCCGACTATCCCTGTCTGCTCGTGACCCTTGACCTTCGGCTCGTTCTTCGTTATCCTTGTCTGCTTGTGGCCCCTGACCTTCAGCTTGTTATTCGGATCTCTCTCATCTTGTGCTGCTGCTTCCCCTCTTTTCCCCTTATCCTACGGGGCGTGAGCTAGGAAACTCCAGGGGCCGCGACCTGGTCCCAGCCTGCAGCATAACATCCTCACCACTAGAGGCCCTGGAGAAGACCAGCTGGGTCTTAGACTCCGCGCCCTGGGGAATCTTGGCTCTAGCTTCCGTTTGGATCCCGGTTGTGCTCCTCTGGTCCCGCTTTCCACAACCACCCAGTTTCCTATCCGCAGAAGCCAGCCATAGGGTTCACTACCTCGCGGTGCACTCCTGTCCCCCTACGGTGTGCATCTGTCACCTGGCCACAGGTGACCCTGACAGTTTGATCAGCCATGAACCCGGCTGACATCCCGTTACCCGTGGATGATCCGTTGCAGGGCATAGTTTGCAGACTTGAAACCCAGGAATCGAATCAGACTCAGGTGATGCGATTCCTCCAGGATCTGGCTTCTCGCTTTGAGCAGCTTCAGGCCTCCTTGGGAACCCTGAATCCGCAACCTCAAATACAACCAGCGGCTGCACCTATTGCACCAGTCGCAGCCACACACTCACTACAACTGCCAGCTCCGTCCCGTTTCTCTGGGGACTCCAAGGCTTGCAGGGGGTTCCTTAGTCAATGCACAATTCATTTTGAGCTCCAGCCCCAAAACTTCCTGTCTGATCGGGCTAAGGTAGCCTATATCATTTCCCTCCTCTCTGGTGAAGCTTTAGCCTGGGCAGCCCCTCTGTGGGAACTGAATGATCCAGTGGTTTCTAGCCTGTCTGGCTTCTTGAAACTTTTTCGGAATATCTTCGAAGAACCGGCTCGTGTCTCTTCAGTGGCCAGCGCCCTTTTACGTCTCCGCCAAGAGTCTGCTTCTGTGGGACAGTATGCCCTTCATTTCCGCATACTGTCGGCTGAGTTGAGCTGGAACAATGAGGCCTTAGTCGCAACCTTTTTGCATGGCCTGTCTGATAGAGTGAAGGATGAATTAGCAGGAAGAACCATCCCCACTGATCTGGCCGGCGTTATCTCCTTGTGTAACCAGATCGATATTCGCTTTCAGGAGAGGACCTTAGAAAAGCAACGCCAGCACTCCTTGGTTCTTAGTCAGCCTGAGCTCCCCTCTCTTCGACCCGTAGAGCATCTCCTACCAGCTGAGGAACCCATGCAGCTGGGTCGGACCAGGCTATCCCCCGAGGAACGTGCTAGGCGCAGAACTCTTGGTCTGTGTCTTTACTGTGGGGGAAAAGGTCATTTTCGTGACACTTGCTCTCTTTGTCCAGAAAAACGTCCGGGTCCACTTCATCTGGAAAGTGGAGTATTGGACCCAGAAATATCACCTTCCCCTTCTCGTCTTCTGCTTTCTGTGTTCCTTCATGTTGGTGCTTCTTCTCATTTGGTCTCAGCATATCTGGATTCCGGAGCCGCTGGTAATTTCATGGACTGGGAAATCGCATCGTCCATGAGACTTACTCTTTTGCCCCTCACCACGCCATTGGTGGTCTTGGCGATTGATGGTACTGTTCTCCCAGGGGGACCTATCCGCTTCCAGACCCTCCCTGTTAAGATGTCGGTAGGGACACTCCACCAGGAGTGGATATCCTTCCTTATCTTACCCAAGGCCTCAATGCCTATAATTTTGGGTCTCCCATGGTTACAGCTCCATTCTCCTCATGTGGACTGGACTACTGGACAGATCCTGGCTTGGGGTCCCTCCTGTTCCTCGTCCTGCCTACCCAAGGTTGCCCCCTGTGAATCTGAGCCGGTCATTCATTCCGGGTTGCATAACCATTTACATTTCTCTGTCCCTAACCACCCTTGGACGCACAGCCAGGCTAGCTTGTCTACAAGTCCTGCAGTCGCTACGTCTTGCGATGCGATTCAGGTAGTCGCTACACCTGACTCAGCTATTCACTCTGCCTCTGTACTAGTTATGCCAGTCCAGCCCATGCCCAGTGAGCCTCCTACTTTTTCTTGTTCGGGACATTCTGCTTGTCCTTCAGCCATTCAGCTTGACTCCGGCGACATGTCACCTCCTAACCAACCTGACTTCAGGGTTCCACTGACATCTGCCCAGTCTGATGGTCCTGTGCAGGGATGAGCCGAACACCCCCCTGTTCGGTTCGCACCAGAACCTGCGAACAGACAAAATGTTCGTGTAAACTTTAGAACCCTATTAAATACAATGGACTCGAACGTTCGAAATCTAAAGTGTTAATTATAAAGGCTAATATGCAAGTTATTGTCCTAAAAAGTGTTTGGGGACCCGGGTCCTGCCCCAGGGGACATGTATCAATGCAAAAAGAAGTTTTAAAAACGGCCGTTTTTTCGGGAGCAGTGATTTTAATAATGCTTAAAATGAAAAAATAAAAGTGAAATATTCCTTTAAATTTCGTACCTGGGGGGTGTGTATGATATGCATGTGAAGTGGCGCATGTTTCCCGTGCTTAGAACTGTCCCTGCAAAAAATGTCATTTTTGAAAGAAAAAAAATGCATTTAAAACTGACTCGCGGCTATTAATGAATTGTCGGCTCCCGGCAATACATACAAAAGTCATTGAGAAAAAAAAAAAAAAAAAAAGCGTGGGGGTTCCCCAGAATTCAATTACCAGGCCCTTCAGATCTGGCATGGATTTTAAGGGGAACTCCACCCCAAATTAAAAAAAAAATGGCGTGGAGTCCCCCTAAAAATCCATACCAGACCCCTTATCCGAGCACGCAACCTGGCCGGCCGCAGGGGAAAAGGGGGGGACGAGAGAGCGGCCCCCCCTCCCTCCTGAACCGTACCAAGCCACATGCCCTCAACATGGGGAGGATGTCCCCATGTTGATGGGGACAAGGGCCTCATCCCCACAACCCTTGCCCGGTGGTTGTGGGGGTCTGCGGGCGGGGGGCTTATCGGAATCTGGAAGACCCCTTTAACAAAGGGGACCCCCAGATCCCGCCCCCCCCTATGTGAATTGGTAAGGGGTACATTGTACCCCTACCATTTCACGAAGAAAGCGTAAAAAAAATGTTTAAAAAAACACACAAACACCTTGAAAAAGTCCTTTATTTAAAAAAAAAAAAAAAAACATTCCAGCGGTGAAATTCAGTGTCCCGCGGCGATCCCGATGTCCAGCGCTGTCCTTCATTGGTTGTGCCTGAGCGGACCTGATGGGGAACTCCCTCTCAGTATTTTAAATGTATAGACCCGCCCCTTCTAAAGTTCCCCATCAGGTCCGCTCAGCGGACGAGATGCGGAACATGAGAAGGGGCGGGTCTATACATGTATTACCAAAGTGAGAGCAGTTCCCCATCAGGTCCGCCCCCTCGGTATGGCAGACCCGCCTACGTCATTGGCTTGAGCGGGGAACTTCCTTCACTATGTAAATTTAAATTACACAGTGAAGGAAGTTCCCCGCTCAAGCCAATGACGTAGGCGGGTCTGACATACCGAGGAGGCGGACCTGATGGGGAACTGCTCTCACTTTGGCAATACATGTATAGACCCGCCCCTTCTCATGTTCCGCATCTGGTCCGCTGAGCGGACCTGATGGGGAACTTTAGAAGGGGCGGGTCTATACATTTAAAATACTGAGAGGGAGTTCCCCATCAGGTCCGCTCAGGCACAACCAATGACGGACAGCGCTGGACATCGGGATCGCCGCGGGACACTGGATTTCACCGCTGGAATGTTTTTTTTTTAAAATAAAGGACTTTTTCAAGGTGTTTGTGTGTTTTTTTAAACATTTTTTTACGCTTTCTTCGTGAAATGGTAGGGGTACAATGTACCCCTTACCAATTCACATAGGGGGGGGGCGGGATCTGGGGGTCCTCTTTGTTAAAGGGGTCTTCCAGATTCCGATAAGCCCCCCGCCCGCAGACCCCCACAACCACCGGGCAAGGGTTGTGGGGATGAGGCCCTTGTCCACATCAACATGGGGACATCCTCCCCATGTTGAGGGCATGTGGCTTGGTACGGTTCAGGAGGGAGGGGGGGCCGCTCTCTCATCCCCCCCTTTTCCCCTGCGGCTGGCCAGGTTGCATGCTCGGATAAGGGGTCTGGTATGGATTTTTAGGGGGACTCCACGCCATTTTTTTTTTAATTTGGGGTGGAGTTCCCCTTAAAATCCATGCCAGATCTGAAGGGCCTGGAATGGATATTTGGGGGAACCCCACGTCAATTTTTTTTTTATTTGCGGCGGGGTTCCCCTTAATATCCATTCCAGACCTGAAGGGCCTGGTAATTGAATTCTGGGGAACCCCCACGCTTTTTTTTTTTTTTTTATCAATGACTTTTGTATGTATTGCCGGGAGCCGACAATTCATTAATAGCCGCGAGTCAGTTTTAAATGCATTTTTTTCTTTCAAAAATGACACTTTTTGCAGGGACAGTTCTAAGCACGGGAAACATGCGCCACTTCACATGCATATCATACACACCCCCCAGGTACGAAATTTAAAGGAATATTTCACTTTTATTTTTTCATTTTAAGCATTATTAAAATCACTGCTCCCGAAAAAACGGCCGTTTTTAAAACTTATTTTTGCATTGATACATGTCCCCTGGGGCAGGACCCCGGTCCCCAAACACTTTTTAGGACAATAACTTGCATATAAGCCTTTATAATTAGCACTTTAGATTTCTCCCATAGATTTTTCGAATTTGCCGCGAACACCCCAATTTGTTCGCTGTTCGGCGAACGGGCGAACAGGCAATGTTCGAGTCGAACATGAGTTCGACTCGAACTCGAAGCTCATCCCTAGTCCTGTGCAAGATGACCAGTTCCCCTTTAAGGGTCTAGGGGACCCTCCTCAGATTCCTGTTGATCCTCTCATGCCCTTGCTTATTCCTAGAGAGCCTTTGGTCCTCAATAGATCTTCTTGTCATCTCCCTACCTCGTTTTCGGTCTCTGAGGATAATCTTAAGTACGAGGTTAGACAAGTTCTGGATTCTCGGCTCTGCAGAGGCATTCTTCAGTACCTTGTGCATTGGAGAGGTTTTGGTCCTGAGGAGGCGTCTTGGATCGCTGCATCTGATGTCACTGCACCTCATCTGTTGAGAAGGTTTCATCAGAGATTTCCCTTTAAGCCTGGGTCCAGGCGGGGGAGGGCCCATAAGAGGGAGGGTACTGTCATGGATATGCAGTAGTGTTTGTCTGTCAGCTTACCTTCCTTCCCATGTGTTCATCTTAGAGGCCTGAGCCCTTTCACCTGGCTTCCTTTATAATCTCCTCCCAGCCTGACTCCACCCCAGGCCCTATCACTGAACACTATATTAACCTGTGCACTGCAAGCCTGCTTTGCTGATCAACGTGTTTGTTAGGCATTGTGTGTTTGGGTTCCTGCCTGCCGTGTGCTACGTCTGTCTCTCTGTTACGTTATTGGCTTGTCCCCGACTATCCCTGTCTGCTCGTGACCCTTGACCTTCGGCTCGTTCTTCGTTATCCTTGTCTGCTTGTGGCCCCTGACCTTCAGCTTGTTATTCGGATCTCTCTCATCTTGTGCTGCTGCTTCCCCTCTTTTCCCCTTATCCTACGGGGCGTGAGCTAGGAAACTCCAGGGGCCGCGACCTGGTCCCAGCCTGCAGCATAACATCCTCACCACTAGAGGCCCTGGAGAAGACCAGCTGGGTCTTAGACTCCGCGCCCTGGGGAATCTTGGCTCTAGCTTCCGTTTGGATCCCGGTTGTGCTCCTCTGGTCCCGCTTTCCACAACCACACAGTTTCCTATCCGCAGAAGCCAGCCATAGGGTTCACTACCTCGCGGTGCACTCCTGTCCCCCTACGGTGTGCATCTGTCACCTGGCCACAGGTGACCCTGACATGATGATGATGTTATCACCGTGTATCAGCTGAAAACTTTGAAGTACTTTCTTCCTTCCCACTACTGGTGTTTCTACACCTGCAGGAATAGGATTTATCCACAATACATCCCAGGAAGTTCCAAGTGGACATTATACCCACATCTAGGGTTTCCCAAGACCCCCATGTGATTGACATTTATTTGGGGAACACTGGATATATACCTGACGGTGTGGATACAAGTTATAGACTTTATTTTTTGTTGTTTTGATGTCAGATATGCACTTTATAGACTGTCCCTCTATTTATATCTCATGATAAGCTATATTGCTCACAGCTTTTTTTCTCACTCATATAGAGGTTCACATACCCTGTATTTTTGAGAGTGCGATCTAAATTTTGTGTTTTGTTTTTGGTCACTTTGACACGGATTAAGTATAAGATTGCATTATTTGTAAAGAATTTGTGCACACATATTTATTAGTTGTTATCATTGATCATGCATCATTGATACATAAAATAAATCTTTTGTGATTTTTTGTGATTTTCACAGACATAACAACACTGTGGACACATTTGTTGTTATATGTCTATATAGGCACTTTTCCTAGGAATTAGGATCGTATTTAGCGCTCACATATTTCACACATATCATTAAAATCACTGCTCCCGAAAAAAATGACGTTTTTAAAACTTTTTTTGCATTGATGAGGCAGGACCCGGGTCCCCAAACCCGTTTTAGGACAATAACTTGCATATTAGCTTTTAAAATTCACACTTGCGTTCGAGTCCCATAGACTTTAACGGTGTTTTAATGTTCGCGCAAACTTTCGGTCCGTTTGCATGTTCTGGATGCGAACCAAACCCGGGGGGTGTTCGGCCCATCCCTAATTTGAACCATGTCGTTATGGGCCTTGCTTTGTGCACTGGTCCAAATCATTTGGTGGAAGGGGGATTATGGTGTGGGGTTGTTTTTCAGGGGTTTTTCTTGGCCTTTTAGTTCTAGTGAAGAGACCTCTTAGGGCATCAGCATACCAAGGCATTTTGGACAATTTCATGCAGTTTGGGGATGGCCCCTTCTTGTTCCAACATGATTGCGTACCAGTGCACAAAGCAAGGTCCATGAAGACATGGGTGAGTGAGTTTGGGGTGGAGGAACTTGACTGGCCTGCACAGAGTCCTGACCTCAACCCAATAGAACATCTTTGGGAAGAATTAGAGCGGAGACTGCGAGCCAGGCCTTCTTGTCCGACATCAGTGCCTGACCTCACAAATGCGCTACAGGAAGAATGGTCAAACATTCACATTGACACACTCCTAAACCTTGTGGACAGCCTTCCCAAAAGAGTTGAAGCTGTTATAGCTGCAAATGGTGGGCCAACTCAATATTGAACCCTATAGACTGGGATGCCAGTAAAGTTCATGTTTTACGTGTAAAGGCAGGTGTCCCAATACTTTTGACAATATAGTATATATACATACATATATATGCGCATGTACAAGCATCTACATCTAACCTGTATATTGTGTATCAACTATGGTCAAATGGTTATGACCAAATGTTATTGTTATTATTGATTATTGGGTTCCCCTTTTGGTAAACCATATATCACTATTGCAAACTTTTTTAAACCTGTTCAATTTCGTAATAAATTAATATTTTTTGTATACCTGTTTTGTGGTCGTGCTTACCTCAATGATAGTTCTAAACACACCCTAAAAAATCCCACCACCTTATGAGGGAGTGGTACACTGTCTCCAACTTTTTCCTAGTGTGTGTATATATATTTTTTTATTATTATTATTATTTTTCTTTTCTCTTTTGCTTTAGTTAAAAATAAAATGTAAGCTCTGGCTTCTACCCACAAAGCTTCTGGTTTTCCTGTTGAAACACAAGTTAAACTTTGAACTTATAAGAAGACTACAGTATTTATCACTGCATAAGACATGAGAAGCACAGGCACAAGTATTTTTGTAATGAAAGAACTTTCAAGTGAGGCCATGGAATGGGCTATAATAAATAAACACAACTGGGAAATTATTGTTGCATCAGGAGGATCCTGGCAATCAAAACAGAAGAAAGAGCAAGCATGTGCAATATCCTGCTGTGTTCTACTTATTAACTTTTTATTGCCGTGGCTCAGAAGAATAAATTCTTCCAATGCTATTGATGGTCTATACATGCCTCTGGCATTCATATATTATGACTGGCCAGGAATCAAAGAAATTGGTTAGAAGTCAAAAATGTGAAAATTACAAGTGGCCAGCAAAATTTGGTACATCCCCAACTCATCTATAGCCTAGACTATGTTTATTTGTGTTTGTTTTTCTCACTTGCATATGTATGTGGTCAATACACTAACTCTGTAGTCAGTGGCGTCACTAGGGTTGGTGTCACCTGGTGCGGCAAAACATGGTGTCACCCCCCTCCTGTCTATCCTGCCCAGTGCCCTGCAGGCAGCGCACAGTCACGAGGCGCACCCCCAAATGACCCCTGTAAATTAAAGTATAGGGTGGTATTGGGCCAGCTGGAGCGATATAGGGCAGGTTGGGGTAATATAGGGCAGGTTGCGGTGATATAGTGCAGTCTGGGGTGGCATAGGGCAGGTTGGGGTTGTATAGGGAAGGCTGGGGTAATATAGAGCAGGTTGGGTGGTATAGAGCAGGTTGGGGTGGTATAGAGCAGGTTGGGGTGGTATATGGCAGGCTGGGTGGCATTGGGCAGGTTGGGGTTATATAGGGCAGGGTGTGATATCATAGAGCAGGTTGCGGTGGCATAGGGCAGGTTGGGGTGGTATAGAGCAGGTTGGGGCAGTATAGAGCAGGTTGGGGTGGTATATGGCAGGCTGGGTGGCATTGAGCAGGTTGGGGTTATATAGGGCAGGGTGTGATGGCATAGAGCAGGTTGCAGTGGCATAGGGCAGGTTGGGGTGGTATAGGGCAGGGTGCGGTGGTATAGGGAAGGCTGGGGTGGCATAGGGCAGGTTGGGGTGGTATAGAGCAGTTTGCGTAGCATACAGCAGGTTGCGGTGGCAAAGGGCAGGCTGGGGTGACATAGGGCAGGTTGCGGTGGTATAGGGAATGCTGGGGTGGCATAGGGCAGGGTGCGGTGGCATAGGGCAGGGTGCGGTGGTATAGGGCAGGCTGGGGTGGCATAGGGCAGGGTGCGGTGGTATAGGGCAGGCTGGGGTGGCATAGGGCAGGGTGCGGTGGTATAGGGCAGGCTGGGGTGGTATAGGGCAGGCTGGGGTGGCATAGGGCAGGGTGCGGTGGTATAGGGCAGGCTGGGGTGGCATAGGGCAGGGTGCGGTGGTATAGGGCAGGCTGGGGTGGTATAGGGCAGGTTGCAGTGGCATAGGGCAGGTTTCGGTGGCATAGGGGAGGTTGCGGTGGCATAAGGACTGGTTGCGGTGGCATAGGCAGGCTGGGTTGGTATGGTGCCAGGTTAGGACTCCATCATGGGGTGCAAGGTGGTCTACTGCTGCTAGACACAGCTATAGATTATATATAGATATTATGTAATATAGCTGGTCCATCCGCCCCTCCCCCCACCAGACCAGCTAACTCAACTACTGTGCCTATTATATGTAATATAATATATCTGTGTCCAGCATCACCCCCCCCCCCCCATTATCATCATCAGACCAGCTCAGGGTGGGGGTGTCTCAGTCAGCTAATAATTATTTAGTCAGTGTTGTCTGTCTGATAATATGGGGGGGGGGGTGATGCTGGACACAGATATATTATATTACATATAATAGGCACAGCAGTTGAGTTAGCTGGTCTGGTGGGGGGAGGGGCGGATGGACCAGCTATATTACATAATATCTATATATAATCTATAGCTGTGTCTAGCAGCAGCAGACCACCTTGCACCCCGCCCTTCATTATCATAAATACAGGACAGGACAGGTCAGGGCGCCAGACCTGTATTGCCAGACAGCCAGTCCTCCTCCCACACTAGCTCTGCCTCTTACAATGGCAACCGCCCACCCCCCCGCTCCCCACACACACACCTACCTCATCTTGTGCTCGGAAGTCGGGACGGCGGTGGAGACCCCCCCCACCTGTTCTTCTGGAGTCTTGACTGGAGAGGAGGAGGGCTGGGCAGCGACCCTCACAGCGTGCAGCCTGAGAAAGTTGTTTGTGACGTCACATCATCACAGTGCAGTGTGATAATGTGACAGGCTGACGCTCTGTAGGGTAGGGAGGGAGGAAGAAGAGTACGGAACCCGGAGGACACAAACACCAGGCGCGGCCGCGGCGCTGGAAGTGTTGTTCCAGCCCAGCGGGGTGAAGTTGCTGAATTAAAGTTTCAGCTGTAAAAAAAAAAAAAACTTTTCTCACCGTCGGGAGGGTGTCACCCCTCTAGCGGGTGTCACCCGGGTGCGGACCGCACCCCCCGCACCCCCCTAGCAACGCCTCTGTCTGTAGTAGCTGTAATGTGTGATTTTGGGCCTTACAGGTGTGAACGATCCTCTATTCCTAGAAAGGTAATCTATGGTCGTGGACAACACAAACATTCAGTCCCAGTAGTACTGGATGTGATATGATAGTGCTCATTGCCAGTGTATATTCATAATATAAACATACGTGGTGTACATAGGGTGGTACCCTCTGCTCCAGGTATGGCCAGCTGCTGGATACCATGTGCAAGCATAGCTGGGTGGGTTGACATCCTGTTTTTATGTGGCTCTGCATTTTCCTACTAACCAGAAATGTCCTTTACACCGATGGTCAGTGAAAGAAAGAATGCCCCTTACCTTGGTGGTCAGTTGGAGGAAGAATTCCCCATACATAGGCAGTCAGTGTGAAAAATGCAGCATTATTCCATTAACCACCAATGTAAATGGGATTGTTATTCCCACTGACAACCAATGTAAAGAGCATTTTTCTTGCCACCAAAGTAAGGAACATTATTTCTGATTGCCATATGGCTTTGTTACCACTGGCTGGGCTCAAGGTATTGTCCTTGTTATTGTCATTACTACCCTATGTATTGTCTCAATTCCTTATTTATTGCTTGAGTAATAAAGTGTGTAATGACACCCCGTGTATGAAAGGGGTTAAAGTCGTTTAGGATATTCCATTCCTGAACACCAAGGCAGCTACCAACACTCCAGTCAGGCGAACAAGAAACCCATATGAATAATGCTCCTCCAAATACGAGACAAAGCTCCGTGTTAAAGGTCAATCCGGAGGGCTCTGTAGCTCTCGTCCAACCGCATCTCTGCCCGGATCAGCCTGCTTAACTCAGCTGTCCACTCCTGCTTCGGTTGTTTCCCCAATAACAGCATTCATACATCATACTGCGACCAGTTCCTTACATAGATGGAGGGGAGAACTTTTCCCTGGTGTTGCTGCTCGAGAGCTAGTGCTTTCTTCCAGAGTTCGCAGCGGATAGAATCAGACCATCCCAGCAGGACCTCCTCTGATACTGGTCCTCTATGCTGTATCTGCATCTCTTGCAACCTCCCTCTGAATTCCTCTTCTATGGCGGCTGGTATCTGTACCTCTCCTTTCTTTTTAGTTGGTGCTGCTGTGACTTCGGCTGCTGCAGCACCTCTTTGCTGTAGCCAACATCGGCTGTTCGATCGTTCGACGAAGATCGAACGATTTGGGCCGTTCGCGCCAAATTCGAGTGACGCGAACGGCCCACAATGCACTACGCCATCGCAGTGTCATCCAGGCGCTGTGATTGGCCAAGCATGCACTGTGACCCCGCATGCTTGGCCAATCACAGCGCCGGCAGCGAGGAGAGCAATGATTGGCCACAGGCAGGATGCCTGTGGCCAATTATTGCTGAGGGTGTTTAGTACACGCCCCACACTATAAAAGGCCGCCAGCACGGCGGCCTAGTGTAGCGTGTTCCGGAGCAGGGATAGAGCAGCATAGGCAGGGACAGTGACTTTTATTTCTTTCTTGCTTAACCTGGATTCCTTTAGTTTAGGGAAAGAGAAGGATAGGTAGGGAGAGTGTCAGTGTGTTTTGTGCTTGTGCTATAGTGTGCTTAAAAAAAACATTTTTTCTAGGGACAGAAAACTGTAGGTAGGGAGAGTGTCAGTTTCTTTCACTGTGCAAGTCCTTGTTTCCAGGGACCTGGAAGGACAGTGAGTGAATTCTCCTTGTGCTATATTGTGCTTAAAAAAAACATTTTTTCTAGGGACAGAAAACTGTAGGTAGGGAGAGTGTCAGTTTCTTTCACTGTGCAAGTCCTTGTTTCCAGGGACCTGGAAGGACAGTGAGTGAATTCTCCTTGTGCTATATTGTGCTTAAAAAAAACATTTTTTCTAGGGACAGAAAACTGTAGGTAGGGAGAGTGTCAGTTTCTTTCACTGTGCAAGTCCTTGTTTCCAGGGACCTGGAAGGACAGTGAGTGAATTCTCCTTGTGCTATATTGTGCTTAAAAAAAACATTTTTTCTAGGGACAGAAAACTGTAGGTAGGGAGAGTGTCAGTTTCTTTCACTGTGCAAGTCCTTGTTTCCAGGGACCTGGAAGGACAGTGAGTGAATTCTCCTTGTGCTATATTGTGCTTAAAAAAAACATTTTTTCTAGGGACAGAAAACTGTAGGTAGGGAGAGTGTCAGTTTCTTTCACTGTGCAAGTCCTTGTTTCCAGGGACCTGGAAGGACAGTGAGTGAATTCTCCTTGTGCTATATTGTGCTTAAAAAAAACATTTTTTCTAGGGACAGAAAACTGTAGGTAGGGAGAGTGTCAGTTTCTTTCACTGTGCAAGTCCTTGTTTCCAGGGACCTGGAAGGACAGTGAGTGAATTCTCCTTGTGCTATATTGTGCTTAAAAAAACATTTTTTCTAGGGACAGAAAACTGTAGGTAGGGAGAGTGTCAGTTTCTTTCACTGTGCAAGTCCTTGTTTCCAGGGACCTGGAAGGACAGTGAGTGAATTCTCCTTGTGCTATATTGTGCTTAAAAAAAACATTTTTTCTAGGGACAGAAAACTGTAGGTAGGGAGAGTGTCAGTTTCTTTCACTGTGCAAGTCCTTGTTTCCAGGGACCTGGAAGGACAGTGAGTGAATTCTCCTTGTGCTATATTGTGCTTAAAAAAAACATTTTTTCTAGGGACAGAAAACTGTAGGTAGGGAGAGTGTCAGTTTCTTTCACTGTGCAAGTCCTTGTTTCCAGGGACCTGGAAGGACAGTGAGTGAATTCTCCTTGTGCTATATTGTGCTTAAAAAAAACATTTTTTCTAGGGACAGAAAACTGTAGGTAGGGAGAGTGTCAGTTTCTTTCACTGTGCAAGTCCTTGTTTCCAGGGACCTGGAAGGACAGTGAGTGAATTCTCCTTGTGCTATATTGTGCTTAAAAAAAACATTTTTTCTAGGGACAGAAAACTGTAGGTAGGGAGAGTGTCAGTTTCTTTCACTGTGCAAGTCCTTGTTTCCAGGGACCTGGAAGGACAGTGAGTGAATTCTCCTTGTGCTATATTGTGCTTAAAAAAAACATTTTTTCTAGGGACAGAAAACTGTAGGTAGGGAGAGTGTCAGTTTCTTTTACTGTGCAAGTCCTTGTTTCCAGGGACCTGGAAGGACAGTGAGTGAATTATCCTTGTGCTATATTGTGCTTAAAAAAAACATTTTTTCTAGGGACAGAAAACTGTAGGTAGGGAGAGTGTCAGTTTCTTTCACTGTGCAAGTCCTTGTTTCCAGGGACCTGGAAGGACAGTGAGTGAATTCTCCTTGTGCTATATTGTGCTTAAAAAAAACATTTTTTCTAGGGACAGAAAACTGTAGGTAGGGAGAGTGTCAGTTTCTTTCACTGTGCAAGTCCTTGTTTCCAGGGACCTGGAAGGACAGTGAGTGAATTCTCCTTGTGCTATATTGTGCTTAAAAAAAACATTTTTTCTAGGGACAGAAAACTGTAGGTAGGGAGAGTGTCAGTTTCTTTCACTGTGCAAGTCCTTGTTTCCAGGGACCTGGAAGGACAGTGAGTGAATTCTCCTTGTGCTATATTGTGCTTAAAAAAACATTTTTTCTAGGGACAGAAAACTGTAGGTAGGGAGAGTGTCAGTTTCTTTCACTTTGCAAGTCCTTGTTTCCAGGGACCTGGAAGGACAGTGAGTGAATTCTCCTTGTGCTATATTGTGCTTAAAAAAAACATTTTTTCTAGGGACAGAAAACTGTAGGTAGGGAGAGTGTCAGTTTCTTTCACTGTGCAAGTCCTTGTTTCCAGGGACCTGGAAGGACAGTGAGTGAATTCTCCTTGTGCTATATTGTGCTTAAAAAAACATTTTTTCTAGGGACAGAAAACTGTAGGTAGGGAGAGTGTCAGTTTCTTTCACTGTGCAAGTCCTTGTTTCCAGGGACCTGGAAGGACAGTGAGTGAATTCTCCTTGTGCTATATTGTGCTTAAAAAAAACATTTTTTCTAGGGACAGAAAACTGTAGGTAGGGAGAGTGTCAGTTTCTTTCACTGTGCAAGTCCTTGTTTCAAGGGACAGAGAAGGACACCTGAAGGTAGCCCTTATTGCTTTTTTCCCATCTCCCTGCAGGCCATCTATTAGAATGTCTGGAAGGCAAACAAGGAGAGGCAGACAGTCAGGAGGCAATAAAAGAGGGCAAGCAGGCTCTGTGTCTGGGGGCAACAGTGCTGGTCGTGGACGCGGTGCATTGTCATCAGCACATGGCCATGGGACACGCTTGTCCTTCTTTTCGGCAGCTGGACATGTTGAGCCACATCATGCCGAAGACTTGGTAGAGTGGATGACCAAGCCCTCCTCCTCCTCCTCATCCTCTCTCACCCAGGCTCAGGGTACTGGAAAAGCAGCTGCCAAAGCGTCCTCTTCCCTGGTATCAATGTCAGACTCATCATCAGTCACTCCTTCCCTAGACCCACCATGTCCTCCTCCTGAGGAGTCCCCCGAACTGTTTGAGCACAGTGTTGGGTACATGCTCCAGGAGGATGCCCAGCGTTTCGAAGGGTCTGATGATGAAACCCAGCTACAGGAAGGCAGTAGGGTGAGAGCAGACAGAGGGGATGCTCAAGAAGGACACCAATCTGGCAGTCATGTTCCAGCAGCTGCAGCATACTGCCAGATTGGCTCCAGTGATGAGGAGGGAGGGGATGATGAGGTCACTGACTCCACGTGGGTGCCTAATAGGAGAGAGGAGGAGGAGGATGAGGAGGAGGCACATCTCCAACGAGACAGGATGCCCTTTGGTGGCCAGCGTAAGGGCAGTACACCGACGGAATCACACCGCAGAGCTCCGCCTGTGCAGGGCGCTGCCTCTGCCCGTCATTCAAAAAGTTCCTTGGTGTGGGCCTTTTTTGAGGCTAGTGCATCAGATCGCACAGCTGCTGTTTGCAACATATGTCTCAAGCGTATATCGCGTGGCCAAAACATCAGCCGCTTGGGTACCACATGCCTGACCAGACATATGTTGACCTGCCATGCAGCTCGTTGGCAAGCCTACCTCAAAGACCCACACCAAAGAACAAAGCGGACCTCTCCTTGCACCGCATCAGCTGGGATCTCCAACCCCACTATAACTTCAGTCCTCTCAGAAACATGCACTGAGAGGAATGAAGGTGTAGAATTAGGTGTGTCACAGCCAAGTACTTGCGGCCACTCTGCTAGCAGTACACCGACGTCCGATTCTAGCAGGCAAATTTCCCTGCCCCAGCTGCTGGACCGTCGAAAGAAGTTCACTCCCAGCCATCCACATGCCCAGCGGTTGAATGCTAGCTTGGCTAAATTGCTAGCGCTTCAACTGCTGCCTTTTCAGTTGGTAGACTCGGCCCCCTTCCGTGAGTTTGTGCAATGTGCGGTTCCTCAGTGGCAGGTTCCCAAACGCCACTTTTTCTCACGGAAGGCTATTCCGGCTCTCTACCGGCATGTGGAAGGCAATGTCTTGGCCTCGCTGGACAGGGCGGTCAGCGGTAAGGTGCATATTACCGCTGACTCATGGTCCAGCAGGCATGGACAGGGACGTTACCTTTCTTTCACGGCCCATTGGGTCACTCTTTTGGCAGCTGGGAAGGATGCAGGACAAGGTGCAGTAGTGTTGGAGGTTGTCCCACCGCCACGCCTCCAAAATGCTACTACTGGTTGTGACACACCTCTCTCCTCCACCCCCTCCTCTTCTTCTTCCTCCATGGCCTCTTCCTGTGGTTTGTCCTATGAACCAGCGGTGCTCCGTAGCCGTTCACGGGGCTACGCAAGTACGCAGGCAAAAAGATGCCATGCCGTGCTTGCGCTGGTGTGTTTGGGGGACAGAAGCCACACTGGGGCAGAGGTCCTGTCTGCTCTGCAGGGCCAGGCCGAGAGGTGGTTGACGCCACGCCAGCTTAAGCCAGGAATGGTGGTTTGCGACAATGGCACCAACCTCCTCTCCGCCCTCCGACAGGGACAACTGACCCATGTGCCCTGTGTGGCTCACGTCCTTAACCTGGTGGTGCAGCGGTTCTTGGGCAGGTACCCGGGCTTACAGGATGTCCTGAGGCAGGCCAGGAAAGTCTGTGTGCATTTCCGCAGATCTTATAATGCCAGTGCTCGCCTGGCTGAGCTGCAAAAGGAGTTGAACCTGCCCAAGAACCGCCTTATATGTGACATGCCCACCAGGTGGAACTCAACGTTGGCCATGCTGCAGCGGCTGCACACGCAGCAGAGGGCCATCAATGAGTACCTGTGCGACTACGGCACCAGGACAGGGTCAGGGGAGCTTGGTTTTTTTTCTCCACGCCAGTGGGGCATGATCAGGGATGCATGCACTGTCCTGGCACCATTTGAGGAGGCCACGAGGATGGTGAGCAGTGACAGTGCATGCATCAGTGACACTGTACCTCTTGTCCACCTGTTGGAGCACACGCTGCGTGGAATAATGGACAGGGCACTTGAGGCAGAACAGAGGCAGGAAGAGGAGGACTTCCTTGCCTCTCAAGGCCCCCTTTACCCAGACAGTGTTCCTTCTGTCCCACCCATCGCACAGGAAGAGGAAGAGGAGGAGGAGGAGGAGGAGGAGGAGGATTGTGTCAGCATGGAGGTGGAGCCTGGCACTCAGCATCATCAGCAGCAGTCTTTTAGGGATGATTTACAGTCCCAAGAAACCAGTGGACTTGTACGTGGCTGGGAGGAGTTGACTGCGGATCATGTCGTCCTTAGTGACCCAGAGGACTCCAGAGCGAATGCCTCAGCAAACCTACGCTGCATGGCCTCCCTGATCCTGCAAAGTCTGCGGAAGGATCCTCGTATTCTTCGGATCAAGGAGAGGGACCATTACTGGCTGGCCACTCTCCTTGATCCACGGTACAAGGGTAAGGTTGCGGACCTTATGTTACCGTCGCAGAGGGAGCAGAGGATGAGACAACTCCGGGAGGCCTTGCAGAAAGGTCTGTGCAACGCGTTCCCAGAGACTGGGAGGTTACAAACTCCTGGTCCAGGACAACGAGTTGCTGAGGCTTCGGCCAGTCAAAGAAGGAGCGGTGGGGAAGGTGGCCGTCTGACCGATGCGTTCAGACAATTCTTTAGTCCGCAGCCCCAAAGTATGATTGGTTCCAGCAACCATCGCCAGCGTCTGATAAACATGGTGCAGGAATATCTAGGGGCAAGGTCAGACTTGGACACCTTCCCCACCGAAAATCCTCTGGCTTACTGGGTCTTGAGGATGGATCACTGGCCAGAGCTTGCACAGTATGCAATTGAGCTACTGGCCTGTCCTGCATCCAGCGTTCTTTCGGAACGCACATTCAGTGCTGCTGGAGGATTTGTCACGGATCACAGGGTGCGCCTGTCCACCGACTCGGTTGATCGACTGACTTTCATCAAGATGAACCAGTCTTGGATCACCACCAGCTACCACACACCTGATGCTGATATAACAGACTAATTGATTTTAACATGTCACGTCCCTTCAAGACTGATGCTGAGTGCCTGTGCTGTTATGTTGACTGGCTATCCTCCTCCTCCGAGTCCTCAATGATACGATTGATGATGATAGCTTGGAAGATCATTTTTGTTTATGGGTGCCGCCACCAGTGGCTAAGGCCCAATTTTTCAGCCCCTGTTTTACAGGGGCGTGTACTTACAATTTTTTTAGCAATAATTTGCCATAGGGCTCATTGCTGTGCTCCAAGTACAGTATCTGTGAGGGGTTGTAGTGTTGTGCCACCAGTGCCTAAGGCCCAATTTTTCAGCCCCTGTTTAACAGGGGCGTGTCATTACAATTTTTGAAGCAATACTTTGCAACAGGGCTCATTGCTGTGCTCCAAGTACAGTATCTGTGAGGGGTTGTAGTGTTGTGCCACCAGTGCCTAAGGCCCAATTTTTCAGCCCCTGTTCAACAGGGGCATGCAATTACAATTCTTGATGTAATAATTCACAGCAGGGCCCATTCCTGCACCCACCAAGAGTAACTCTGAGGGCTTACAGTGTTGTGGCAACACCACCACCACCACCACCACCACGAAAAGCCCAATTTTTCAGCCCCTGTTCAACAGGGGCATGCAATTACAATTCTTGATCTAATAATTCACAGCAGGGCCCATTGCTGCACCCACCAAGAGTAACTGTCAGGGCTTACAGTGTTGTGGCACCAGCACCACCATCAAAGCCCCAATTTTTACTACCACTGTTCAACAATTATATGGAATTAAAATTCCTGATATAATAGTTGACAGCAGGGCGTTCCAGCACCAACCAAGAGTAACTGTGAGTGCTTACAGTGTTGTGCCAACACCAACAACTAAGGGGCCTATTTCTGCAGAGTATATACGGCAGGTCCCTACTTTCAAACATCCAACTTACAAACGACTCCTACTTGCAAACGAAAGAAGACAACAGGAAGTGAGAGGAAATCTACCCCTAGGAAGGAAAATTCTCTCCTGTAAGAATAAATATGGGAGAAAGGTGTCTCCTCTGTACTGATGCTTTATCAGCAATCCTTGTTTCAAGAAAAACACCACATTTCAAAAACAGTTGTCATTGGGACGGAAAGTGAGGTGAAATGTTCTGAACAGGGGCACAGACAGCAAAACAAATGTTACAGGGGTGATAACCCTTACCTATGTTTCCCAAAAAGTTTAAAAATAGATTTTTGGGCTGGAGCTACACTTCAACAATGTACCTGTTCAAAATTACAAACACATTCTACATAAGAACAAACCTACAGTCCCTGTCTTGTATGCACCGCCTGTATACAGCTGTTCAGAGTATATAGGGCCTTTTTTATTTTATGTGCGGGGTTCCCCTTAATATCCATACAAGACCCAAAGGGGCTGGTAATGGGCTGGGGTGGGGGGTGGGGGGGGGTCATGGGGTAGCTATGCCATTTTTCTTAAAGATTTTCATCCATATTACCGGGACCAGACATTACATTAAAGCCGCAAGAAGTTTTAAATGGCTTTTTTTTCCTTTAGAAGTGTCATTTTGTGCAGGGACAGTTCTAAACACGGGAAACACGTGGCACTTCACAGGCATACTTTAGACACCCCCCAGGTACGATATTTAAAGGAATATTTGACTTTTTTTTTTCACTTTATGCATCATTAAAATGACTGCTCCCGAAAAACGACCGTTTTTAAAACTTTTTTTTGCATTGATACATGTCCCCTGGTGCAGAACCCGGGTTCCCAATCCCTTTTTAGGACAATAACATGCATAATAGTTGTTATAATTAGCACTTTAGAATTCGAACGTTCGCATCCATTGTATTTAATAGGGTTCTAATGTTCGTACGAACTTTCGGTCCGTTCGCGGGTTCTGGTGCGAACCGAACCCGGGGGTGTTCGGCTCATCACTAGTTAGGACCATACTGTGCCAGTCTTATTTTAACAGCCCGATCAAAACTTGCCTCTTCGGGTGTCCTGTCTGTTACGCTGGGCCTTTCGGTTATGTTGGGTCTTTCGGCTCTATCCATTTCGACTAGTTCTGCGATAATGTCCCTCTTCTTACGGTTGTTGGCCGGTCAGCCCCGGTTCTCCAGTAAGTCCTGAGGAAAGAGAGCTTTAGCCGACAGATATCACTGATGACCCGGGTTGTTTGGGACCTTATCATGCACAAACTTACCACTTAAATGTGAGTGTTTTTACAAACCTTTCTATTTGATTAAACTTTTTATACAGTCTGCACCCAGAGGCGCGTCCTGTTCTTGTGTTTTTCAGTGTTTGGGAACATGAGTTCTGTTCCCCCTGGATGGCTGGCGTGAGCGTGGACTTAACCCTTTCCTCTCTTCATCCCTCCCACACCATATCCCATTTATATTACCATCCAGCATACTGCACCTGCACTGCCAATGTGCATCAATCATTGACTTCTTCACAAAGAGTGGACTTATTGCCTCTTTGTGCATATAATTGTATGCTCATTCAGTACTTTTTTTATTTCTTCACCATTGGATACTTTTTTTGGTTTTCAGTTTTGCGCCATTTTACTTGTATAAATCTGTGTCCTCTTGTAGCTGTCCTTCTGGCTGTGGGAATCATCCCGCTGCTTGCCACCAATGTAACGACACCCCGTGAATGAAAGGGGTTAAAGTCGTTTAGGATATTCCATTCCCGAACACCAAGGCAGCTACCAACACTCCAGTCAGGTGAACAAGAAACCCATACGAATAATTTTCCCCCAAATACGAGACAAAGCTCTGTGTTGAAGGTCAAACAAGAATCACAATCTTTATTGAGAACAACAGGCTCTTATATACAGAAAAAGAGGAGGTTCCTACAACCTGCTCATACCACTCCAGCAATACACCTGTGACCAGGAACCTAATTAACATGAGCTCATTAACTAATCCCTTAGACAGCATAGGTGACTCATAGGCATGACCTTTCAGGTCCTAGTCTTGCTGTCTCCTAGACTGCAATACACATTATCATACATATCAACACAGAACTGCACACAATTACAGGATCAATTAGCACAAGCAACAATGAGATCTAATGACTCTTAAATTGAACTTCCTGGAATGCCCAAATAAGGATGTATACTTCCTGGGCATAGCCCTCACAGTGTATAGGGGATAACAACTTCATATTTCTTGAGAGATATTGTTAATGAATATTACTGTCCCATTTTAAGTAGTCCAAGATATATTTTCTCAGTCACCCAATGCCCATAATGGACATATGGTGATTTAGACATAAGAGGTGCATAAGAGGTGCATGGGGATCTGAAGCAAGGATATCCCATACTTTCTAAGGGACTCTGGGTTCCACGGGCCCTCCCGTTACAAAGTGATTACCCAAATGATGCTAATATTAGGTAACAATTTGTTTGTTACTGATATATTGTTATATTATTGCATTCCTTCCAATCATCCCAGATTCCACAGGACTGTTCCAGTGTTTCAACAGAATCCCAGAGTCCCACAAATTCACGTTGTGTCCTGAAACTAAGTGTTGTGGGAGGGGAGGGGCAGAAGAAACACCTACTTTTGGCTACATGCTGCAGAGGACGCAGCTGAACCAGGAGCCTCTCCTGCCTCTGCGTTGTCCTGCACTATTGTCGGCTGGCTAGCTTCATTCTCTGCTACTAGCTAAGCGGCACACACAGCAGACAGCGCTGCTCCCAGTTTAAGGATGTAGTTTACTATTCTCTGAGTGAACTACATCCTCAATCTGGGAGCAGCGCTCAGAGAAAGACTACATCTCCCAAAAGCCCATGTGCTTTATCAGCCGCCCTTGTGCACGGGAAGACAACTACAGTTGTGTCCTATCACAAAAAGGGAGTTGTAGCCACCTACAATGTGAGTTGAAGTTTTAAAAAAAACAAATCTTTGTGCTTAAGTTTATGCATGTCTGTAAGATTCTCATTTGCGCCACTGTAATTGAGGTGTATTTTGTGAGTAGAAGGAATGTAGTATACATGTGTGATGTATAATGTGAGTAGGCTCAGACTCTATTAAGCCATGCCTAAAATTCAGTGTATTTTAACCATGCCTACTTTTCAATAAGGCGCATTGTGCATGCTTTGGGTTTTCATTTCCCTGAGGTGTGCCTCTTTCTTAAAGTGGAGCTCCACCCTAAATTACAAGTTCCTCTCATCGGAACCCTCCCCCCCCCCGGTGTCACAATTGACACCTTTCAGGGGGGAGGGGGGTGAAGATACCTGTCTAAGACAGGTATTTTCACCCACATCCGGGAGTCCTCTCTCCGGGAATCTGCGGGAGTGACGTCACATCCCACAGACTTCCCGTAGTGTTCTGGGAGACACTCGGCTCCCAGAACACAGGAGGACGAATCAGAACGGCGCAGCGCGGCTCGCGCAAATGCGCCGTAGGGAACCGGGCATGAAGCCGCAGGGCTTCACTTCCTGGTTCCCTCAGCGAGGATGGCGGAGGGAGCAGCAGAGCGACGAGCGATCGCTCGTCCTCTGCTGTGGACGTCGCTGGACTCCAGGACAGGTAAGTGTCCAAATATTAAATGCCAGCAGCTGCTGTAGCTGTAGCTGCTGGCTTTTAATATTTTATTTTCCGGCGGAGCTCCGCTTTAAGTTCTAAAGTTGGAAGGTATGTGAATGAATATGTGTGCTTATTAGTTTTTCACATATTGTCAGAATTTAAATCTTTCTGCCCATGTATTCTCAAGTCATTGCTTTTAAAAGGACCATATTACTACTTTTTAATCTGCTGCAGGCCCGTCACTATTAAACCACATTTCTATTGTCCCCATGTTTAGCCACAGTTCACTGTATTCATCAAGTTTAATCCTATATATACAATACAGTATATATGTAGGGCTGCCTTCTTGAGGGTCTTAAGATAAATCAATACCCCCCTGGTTGCCCTGACCCCGTGAGCCCTCTGCCACCTCTGACGATCAGGGTTCATACATTATTTTCCCTTCCCTTCAAATGACAGCAAGAAGAAGGAAATACACCAGAATTTATTAGAGCAAAATTTACATAATGAGATAGAAGTAAAAGAAATCAGAGAGTTAAATTTGGTTTACACTTTAAAATATTGTTTCCAAAGGAATGTTATTAATAACTGAATAACAATCACCTTTCAAATTCAAACATTTATCAGTGAACACTATAATTTCTGTACTCAATCGAGAACAGGCTATTGGAGAGCAGAGGAATGACTCTTATGAGTGTCAGACCCCTCTCTACTGCTCGTTCACACATAAATGCAGAAACAGTAAATTACAGTAAAGTACAACTTAAAAAAAATAGAAACTGTATTGCAATTCAACCTGCTCTTTCAGAGAGTTCTTGGTGAATTATAGCTCTATGAGCTTCAGTAAAACAAATCACTAAAGTGAGGAGGGAGGTAAAAGTAGTCCTGTGTTGCTGTGTGGCAATCCAGTTGACCTTCAGCTAGCTCTTTGATGTTTAATTGCATGTGTAGCGGGTACCTCAATATGGGGGTCGCTATGTTCTAAATTTAGGGGTAGTATGAGCCATAGTTGGCTCAGATTCTCTGATTTGTTATACTGGACTCTGCCCTGCTGTGGTGTTGTCTGGTGTACGGTTCCCCTTTGGCCAGTGGGTGGCACTGTTGCCCAGGCCTAGGGTCGAACCTCAGGTGACACAATGGCGTGATTGGATGTCCTCTCTTGGCTGCCGTGCGGTGGGCGGGGCTTCGCCTGCTGTGCATGCCGGGAGAGGGCATATAAGGGGCAGACGCCATGTTTAGAGAGGAGTGCCGGGGAGTGAGTCCCGGGGGGGAGTGTGCCCCAAGGGGGTGCGTGATCTGGCTGAGGAGTCTCGGGCACCTTTAGCCCAAGGCTACAGCGTTCCAGGTGGGCCCAGTACCTTCAACTGGGCCTACAATTATAACAATACAGTCCCAGGGTACCCAGGTGAGGGTAACCCGCTCTGACTGAGAGGAAGCCAAAGGAGGATCGGTCCCACGGAAGAGATGAGTGATAGTAGGTCGCTGTCTCGGGAGAGGCCTGGTGACCTGTCAGAGGGAAGGATTCCTTGCTTTGCAAGATAACCCTGTAAAGTGCCCATTGGCATCATCGGTTCTTTAAGTTTTACAGAGGTTCAAGTAAAGTTCTGGATTCAGGAATAATAGGATTCTGCTCTATTAGAGGATCTCCTGAACCCGTCCCAGGTGGGGACAAAGTTACAGTATTGTTCGAGCTCCACTCCAGCTGCTAGAACTGTGAGAGGGATCTATCCGGGTGAGCTAAACCCACTCGGGATCGAGTGGCGAAGAGTAAGCCAAGTGGTATGTGCCTGAATCTACCTCCTAACTTCGCTAGCTTCTTTCTCTCTTCAATTTCCCCGTTAACTGAGGCAAAGGAAAATAAACTCTTTGTTGGAGTTGAAGTTGTGTGGACATTGACTTTCTCTGGGGAAAGAACATAGACTTTTCCCTATACTCTAGGGACGAGAACCAATGGATGGAGGTAACTCGCTGCAGGACCCAAAATTAAAGAACACAGCTCAACCTTCTAAACCAGCAGGATCCGGGCATGTGGCACGGTGTGCCTTTATCCCTGCAAAGTGGAGGTAAGCAGGAGAACAGGGTCCGTGTGCTACACGTGGGGGCTCGAGTCCGGGATTTTTGCAGCTACCCCCTAGAAGTTGGACTGTGTTTTTTCCCCCTGTTTGTGGTTCTGTGAAAGTCGGCCATTTTGGGAAAATTGAACTGCGTCACTTGTGAGAGAAATGGAGGTACAGGCCTAAACCTAAACTGAATTTTTCCTACTGCATAGTTCGTGAGCGTGCCTCAAACCAGAAAAGCCTGCGAGCTACGTGCTGAAAGAGAAAAGGGGGAGGAGCCCCTGCCAACTTGTGTGTAGCAAGTGGCGTCTTGGCGCCAAAGGACAGTACAAGCTGAACTAGTGAAGGAGAAGCAACATGTCTTCCGCCCCATGGATTTCTGTTGCACCGGGACCACGGATGTTCCCACCTACCCCAACCATGGACGTTGTTCCCCTCACTGCCCCCTGACGGATACAGGGATTCGGCTTAAACCTAAGGGTCGCTTCGCGCTCTACACCTGCAGGGATGCGGAGGTCCTGGGCATGCTCTGTCCTGGATGCCAAGAACTGGCGGTACAACTTCGCCTGTTTGAAAGATGTACATTGTGTGGAGAGTTTGTTTTTGAAGTGGACCAGCCCACTGAGAAACCCCGGGTTTACTGAGTCAAATGCCTTACAGGCATCACCACTCTTGAAGAGGAAACCAATACTCCCACAGCCAGGCCCACGCGCACCGCTCCGACTGCCATGGATGAGGAGGATGGAACTCCGGCCATTACGGAGCTTGCGTCGGATGTCATTGTGGATGCTGCATCCGTTACAACAGAAACCTCCATTCCACCCGCCAAGTGGAAGGTGGGATACATTAAGGCCTCCCGCGGCCGCGGTCGAAGCCTGCCCCAGCGCCTACCTGAACTGGATCTTCAAGCCGGAGGGACCTCCAGGAGATCCACGTCAGGGGACGGTAAGGAGGCTGGGAAAACTGTGACATTGTGTTTACCAGGAAAGGGAAGGAAGCCCATACCCACACTATTGGGGATGCATGGACAACCAGCCCGCGGAAATCTTCTATTTTCGGGAACAATGTGTCTGTCTCCACCACCAATTACCTGCCGACGGAGGAGTATAATACCTCCGAGTTGGATTCATCTTCGGATGTGGGAGATGATCATGATGTTGATGAAGTTTTCATCAAAAAAGGTTGGGATAAAATTCCGGTGGCTTCACCCCGCAGTTTAGGGGGAGTTTCGCCAATGGACTCTGGGGAAATTACACCCCGAGTGGAAGCCCCTACTCTAAAGGAAGAGATTAATCCCACGCCCGCTTTGCCTGCTCCGGCATCCTCCGTGCTTGTTGTTACTGATGTCCGTACACCATTGCGGCCACCTTTGCCACTGCTGGAGCTTGCACCTTTAAAAAGGTCTCCGAATGCTATTGTCTTCCCTGGAGCAGGAGATCGGGCTACCATGCCAACTCTAGCCCGATTGCAACGGCTCCTAATTAAGAAGGTCGCCAGGGACTATGGTTGGGAATACCCATATGTTCCCAAAGAACTTCTCTTTGAGATTGAGGCCTCCCATGAACGATGGTACGCTGACTTTGTGTGGGATCATATAAAAGTGCCAAGAGGCTGCAGTTACTTCAAGTGTTCAGCTGAAATGACAACCCGTTATAAAGGCTGCCGCAAGGACTGGACTTATGGTCGGCACATCCATGCGGACCGTGTGGTAATCTGCAGCAAGAACAGAGAAGATGCTGTTTACTTCATAGAAACTTTGGACAGACAGTGGAAAACTCTTGTCCTCCCTGATCCCCAGTATTACCTCTGAAGTGGGAACTTGTGTTTTTTTTATATTATTCCACTTCAGGGAAACTGCCTTGCACTATTAACTTGGCCTCCGCTCAAGGGGACCTACTCTGTTAAGGAATCAGAGATTTTTTTTTCTCCTCTTCAGTCCCGCAGAAAATACATTTTTTTTGCTTGTGCTCCTAAAAAAAAACACAAGAAAACTGAACACTGGGTAGGTTTAGTCAGGGCCAAAGCTGGAAGCTGCCGTGTTCAAGAAGGAAGGTTCCTGTGTGTTAAGACATGCCTATGCGCATTATTGACAGTGTAGTGATGTGTACCGCCACTAGGTGGTGGTGTTCTGCAAAAATTTATGCTACAGAAGTCAGTCATTCCTTCTTGGAGGAATGGTTTGCTTCTGTTTCTAGGAGTTATGATGTGTTTATTATGTGTTTGTTTGTTTTTTTCTCCCTCTGCAGGCAATGGCCATCAACTCTACCGAAGAATGGGTGGGGAAGATATGATAGGATTGAGGGAGGGATTGTCTATTGTGAACATTAATATGTTTTATAAAAAAAATGTGTAATGTATATTGTTACATGCTCTTTTCTTTCTTTCTTCTTCTTTACTTTATTTCCCAATTTTGATTCAGGCACAAAATAAAAATAAAAATAATAATATATATATTTCCAAAATATTGTACATAGTTGGAAAAGACCAGATCCCACTCAGGATTGAAGGGGTCTTCTGATCTCTTCCAGCCACTGGGGGCAGTGGCTTTTTCTGGAGGGGGGTGTGTGTAGCGGGTACCTCAATACGGGGGTCACTATGTACTAAATTTAGGGGTAGTATGAGCCATAGTTGGCTCAGATTCTCTGATTCTCTGATTTGTTTTACTGGACTCTGCTCTGCTGTGGTGTTCTCTGGTGTACAGTTCCCCTTTGGCCTGTGGGTGGCACTGTTGCCCAGGCCTAGGGTCGAACCTCAGGTGACACAATGGCGTGATTGGATGGCCTCTCTCGGCTGCCATGCGGTGGGTGGGGCTTCGCCTGCTGTTTGGGCAGATGCCATGTTTAGAGAGGAGTGCCGGGGAGTGAGTTCCGGGGGGGAGTGTTCCCCATGGGGGTGCGTGATCTGGCCGAGGAGTCTCGGGCACATTTAGCCCGAGGCTACAGCATTCCAGGTGGGCCCAGTACCTTCAACTGGGCCTACAATTAGAACACTGGAGTCCCAGGGTACCCAGGTGAGGGTAACCCGCTCTGACTGAGAGGAAGCCAGGGGAGGATCGGTCCCACGGAAGAGATGAGTGATAGTAGGTCGCTGTCTCGGGAGAGGCCTGGTGACCTGTCAGAGGGAAGGATTCCTTGCTCCGCAAGATAACCCTGTAAAGTGCCCATTGGCATCATCGGTTCTTTAAGTTTTACAGAGGTTTAAGTAAAGTTCTGGATTCAGGAATAACAGGATTCTGCTCTATTAGAGGATCTCCTGAACCCGTCCCAGGCGGGGACAAAGTTACAGTATTGTTCGAGCTCTACTCCGGCTGCTAGAACTGTGAGAGGGATCTATCCGGGTGAGCTAAACCCACTCGGGATCGAGTGGCGACGAGTAAGCCAAGTGGTATGTGCCTGAATCTACCTCCTAACTTCGCTAGCTTCTTTCTCTCTTCAATTTCCCCGTTAACTGAGGCAAAGGAAAATTAACTCTTTGTTGGAGTTGAAGTTGTGTGGACATTGACTTTCTCTGGGGAAGGAACATAGACTTTTCCCTATACTCTAGGGATGAGAACCAATGGATGGAGGTAACTCGCTGCAGGACCCAAAATTAAAGAACACAGCTCAACCTTCTAAACCAGGAGGAACCGGGCATGTGGCACGGTGTGCCTTTATACCTGCAAGGTGGAGGTAAGCAGGAGAAAAGGGTCCGTGTGCTACACATGCAAAGAGACTTTGGATGGTAAAGCAAAGTAACTGACTCAATCAGTTGTGATTAACAGCAAACAATCTTCCTGTGTAAATTAAACTGTAACTGGGTTCACAGTGATCACTGACTTAACAATGTTACTTTCTGTGGAACTACAAGCAACAGCAGAACAATGGAGAGCAAAGATGTCTGTACATAGTGTCTATGTTTTGGTTTAGATCCTTGATACTAAAGCACAAATCCCCCTCCCCCTCAATCCCCTCTCCTGCCCACCCCTAGTCCCGGCCCTGCAAGCATACATTATATTACAACAGTACCATACAGTATTGATTAATAAATATCTTCTTGGCCATAGAGTTTTGTTAAAACATAATGCTTGTAAATGCAAACCTCGTAGGCTTTAAAGTGGGAGTAAACTCCCATCTCTGACTTGTACCTATAGGTAAGCCTATAATAAGGCTTACCTATAGGTACTGTAAATATCTCCTAAACGTGAACCGTAACGTACTGTATATGCAGCCGATGAAGTCATCGGTGCATGAGCTCACTCCCGCACAAGCTGGAGCTTCCCCGCGGAAACGCACGGGAGTGACTCCATCGTGGCTCCGACCGGTCACACATAGGGTGCCCACATATCCCGGATTGCCCGGGACAGTCCCTGATTGGTGATTTTTGTCCCGTGTCCCGGCTAGTTCATTCCGGGACAATACAGAAGTCCCGGAATGAACAAAAACCACAGTGACCAGTCCACACCAGTCCGCTCCGCCAACTCTGCCCACCCGCCGCCACCACCTTAGAAAGTTCAAGGCATCTCTCACTTGATGATACAGTCTGGTTGCTAGGCTAGGGGCCGCTCCGCATCTAGCAACCAGTGACGTCAGCTGAAGCCTGTCTGGCTGTCCTCTCCTTCCAGCCCCGCCCCCTCCCCATTCAGAGGCCCCGTGTGTCACATGGCAGTCTGCATAGTGTTGGCGCGGAACTGCAAAATGAAGTGACCTCAGTGCTGGATCGGGGATGATTGGCTGAGCAGCATGTCTTTTGTCCACACAGCCGACCAGGAACAGATGCTGCAGGACTCAGGAGACCAGCCACAGTAAGAGAAACGCCGACCTGAGGAGGAGAAGGGGGGGGAGGGGGGGGGTGAGTTCTGAGGATTCTCTGATCTGTGTTGTGGTGTGAGATGATTTTGTCAGTCAGGGCTGGTGCCAGCATAAGACAGAGTGCCCTGCACATGAGGGAGAATAGTGTCCACTCCACATGTCCTCCACCTGTCACACTGTCTCCCCCCCAATGTTTCTATGACCCCCCTTGTCACATTGCCCCCCCCCCCCCCCGATGTTTCTATGACCCCCCTTGTCACACTGTCTCCCCCAATGTTTCTACGACCCCCCTTTGTCACACTGACCCCCCCTAGTCACACCGTCTCCCCCCAAAGTTTCTATGACCCCCCTTGTCACACTGTCTCCCCCTAATGTTTCTATGACCCCCCTTGTCACACTGTCTCCCCCCCAATGTTTCCATGACCCCCTCTTGTCACACTGACCCCCCCTTGTCACACTGTCTCCCCCCCAATGTTTCTATGACCACCCCTTGTCACACTGACCCCCCCCTTGTCACACTGTCTCCCCCCAATGTTTCTATGACCCCCCTTGTCACACTGACCCCCCTTGTCACACTGTCTCCCCCCAATGTTTCTATGACCCCCCCTTGTCACACTCCAGAGTGCTCCCTACCTCCCCTTTACTTTCTCCAGAGTGCCCCCTTACTTCCTCCAGAGTGCCCCTTAGTACAGTAGTACTAAGGGGACACTCTGGAGTAGAATTTAAGGGGACACTCTGGAGTAGAATGTAAGGGGACACTCTGGAGTAGAATGTAAGGGGACACTCTGGAGTAGAATGTAAGGGGGCACTCTGGAGTAGAATGTAAGGGGGCACTCTGGAGAATGTAAGGGGGCACTCTGGAGAATGTAAGGGGGCACTCTGGAGAATGTAAGGGGGCACTCTGGAGGAGAATGTAAGGAGGCACTAAGGGGGCCCCCCAGGGGATGTAAGGGGGCTCTGACTAAGTACCGCCAGAGTGCCCCCTTACATCCCCCCCTTACAACCTCCAGGGTGCCCCCTTAGTGCCTCCAGAGTGCCCCCATACATCCTTCGGAGTGCCCCATCACCAAGGTGGTATAGCAGTGGCTGACAGACTATCAGGAGGTGGTATTTCACTCCTCTTCCTCCTCTCTCCACTAACTACCCCCCCCATACACTCAGCACTCCTCTCATATACATACTACTCACCGCCATACACTGCACTCCTCTCCTGTACATGTTACTCACCACCATACACTCTGAACTCCTCTCCTGTACATATTACCCCCCCGCCATACACTCCGCACTCCTCACCTGTACATGTTACCCCCCGCCATACACTCCGCACTCCTCTCCTGTACATACTACCCCCCGCCATACACTCCGCACTCCTCTCCTGTACATATTACCCCCGACATACACTCCGCACTCCTCTCCTGTACATATTACACCCGCCATACACTCCGCACTCCTCTCCTGTACATATTACCCCCCGCCATACACTCCGCACTCTTCACCTGTACATATTACCCCCCGCCATACACTCCGCACTCTTCACCTGTACATATTACCCCCCGCCATACACTCCGCACTCCTCTCCTGTACATATTACCCCCCCGCCATACACTCCGCACTCTTCACCTGTACATATTACCCCCCGCCATACACTCCGCACTCTTCACCTGTACATATTACCCCCCGCCATACACTCCGCACTCCTCTCCTGTACATATTACCCCCGCCATACACTCCGCACTCCTCTCCTGTACATATTACCCCCCGCCATACATTCCGCACTCTTCACCTGTACATATTACCCCCCACCATACACTCCGCACTCTTCACCTGTACATATTACCCCCCGCCATACACTCCACACTCCTCTCCTGTACATATTACCCCCCGCCATACACTCCACACTCCTCTCCTGTACATATTACCGCCCGCCATACACTTTGCACTCCTCTCCTGTACATATTACCCCCCGCCATACACTCCGCACTCCTCTCCCGTACATACTACTCACCACCATACACTCTGCATTCCCTATTTAACATTATCACATTCTGCACTATATAAGTCATCTCAGACTCTTTAACAACACCCCCTTTAAGACAATATTTAGCGCAATTTAAGACATGTGTCCACCGTTCACCACGATGCGCTTTCCGCGCCATATTTTTGTTCTTCTTGATGCCTAGGGAGCACTTTTGATCTTGCACACGGGCCCGCTGATTTCATGATACGCCCCTGCCCCAAAAATCTGCATTTTTTTTGTCAAAAATCATCATTTTTTTGGGGGGGGGGGGTGTCCCTGAATGGCAGTTTGGAAATGTGGTCACCCTAGTCACACACCCGGAGTCTGCGAACCCGGAAGGAAGACGGGTGAGGATTAGAACCAGTCTCCAGTGGTGACAGGGCATCACTGGAATGCTTAATTTTCAGGTAAGTTTCACATAATGTGCTACCTTTCAGGTAAAAAAAAAACAAAAAATCACCCAGCGGTTAACTTTTAATGAATACAGCTAGCATTGTATGTTGTATGGTTTATTTAATGAGAGAACAGTTGCTATTCTTGCAATTCTAGATCACAACTGCAAAATAAATAAATAAAGCAGTGTAAATGATTTATATTAAATGTCTTGTAATCAATGGAAAGTTGCCTCTGTGCAGCATCTGATTTCTGTCATCAATAAAGTCTGGCCTCCATATTACATGGCAGACACACTTGTGTATCTCTCTTTCCACAGACCAATATTTATTCCCTTTGATTTTATCTTCCTTTCTCTGGGAGTGCTGACCATGCAGCCTTGTACAAAAGACCTCCTGCTGAGCGGGAAACCTACTATGGTATACAATAAAGCTCTGGAGCGAATGTTCCCATTTTTTTATTGGTTGCTCAATGGGATAAATTATTATAACATCATTTGTAAAGTGTTTTTAGATATAGGTATGTAACACAAGTGCCAGTTGTGGTGATATTCAGTTTTAAGAAGATTGTTCTGCTCTTTAACCACTTACAGTAAAGTGGTTGTAAACCCAAATAAAAATAAATAAAAAAAACCTGCAAGAAAAAGGCATAATGAGCTAGTATGCATAGCATACTAGCTCATTATGTATTACTTACCTCAGATTGAAGCCCCCGCAGCGGTCCACGTCTCCCCCTCCGGCCGCCGACATCTCACCCGGGGCTTACTTCTGGGTATCGTGGCTCTGGCGCTGTGATGCGCGCATGAGCTGCCATTAACGGCACACGGACTGAAGCAACGGCACATAGGCCATTGCTTCAGTTTGCCCCAGTGCGCATGTGCCGATGACATTGGCACATGCAGGGTACAGGGGATATCTCCTAAACCGTGCAGGTTTAGGAGATATCCTGGGTAGCTACAGGTATAGGCTTACCTGTAGCATAATGTGGTTGTAAAAGGTTTCTGAGATTTGTTTACTTAGAATCCCCAAACATTATATATATTTTTTTCTAACACCCTAGTGAATAAAATGGCGGTCGTTGCAATACTTTCTGTCACACCATATTTGCGCAGCAGTCGTACAAGCGCACTTTTTTGGGGAAAAATACACTTTTTTTAAAATAAAAAATAAGATAGCAGCAAAGTTAGCCCAATGTTACGTTATGTTAAGATAAGGCCAGTCTTGTTGGTTGGAGGGTAGACAGTGGAGACCTTGCGTGGAGAGTGAAGAAGTTTCTGCTTTTGACTGCTGGGTTGCATTTTTGGTTATTTTTGCCTCTTTTTCCTTGCAGCTTTTAAACACCTTTTTCTGGCACATTTTAACCACTTGACAACTGGGCACTAAACCCCCTTCGTGCCCGGACCAATTTTTAGCTTTCAGTGCTGACGCACTTTGAATGACAATTGTGCGGTCATACAACGCTGTACCCAAATTATATTTTTATCATTTTTTCCCCACAAATAGAGCTTTCTTTTGGTGGTATTTGATCACCTCTGCGGTTCTTATTTTTTGCGCTATAAACAAAAAAAAGACAGAAAATTTTGAAAAAAACACAATATTTTTTTACTTTTTGTTCTAATAATATCCCAATTTTTTTTTAAAAAACTATTTTTTTTCTCAGTTTAGGCCGATACGTATTCTTCTATATTTTGTTGGTAAAAAAAATTGCAATAAGCGTATAGTGATTGGTTTGCGAAAAAGTTATAGCGCCTACAAATAGGGGATAGAATTATGACATTTTTATTATATATTTTTTTTTTACTAGTAATGGCGGTGATCTGCGATTTTTGTCAGGCCTGCAATATTGCGGCGGACATATCGGACACTTTTGACACTATTTTGGGACCATTCACATTTATACAGCGAACAGTGCTATAAAAATGCACTGATTACTGTATAAATGTGACTGGCAGGGAAGGGGTTAACACTAGGGGGCGAGGAAGGGGTTAACTATGTTCCCTATTTGTGATTCTTACTGTGGGGGGAGGGGACTGACAGGGGGAGGTGACCGATCTGTGTCCCTATGTACAAGGGACACAGCATCGGTCTCCTCTCTCCCTGACAGGACATGGATCTCTGTGTTTACACACAGAGATCCACGTCCTGCCTCTGTCACAGCCGATCGCGGGTGCCTGGCGGACATCGCGGCCGCCAGGCACGTGCATCGGCATCACGTGACCACGGCGGGCACAGCTGTTTCCCCGCCGCGCGCCCTCGGTGGCGTGCAAGGGGAGAGAAACAGCAGAACGTCCATGGATGTCCACTCAGCACTTGAGAGCCGCGCTGCAAACGTCTTTTGTCTAAAGCGCGGGTCTCAAGTGGTTAAACAGCCTTTTTTTTCTCTTTTTTTCCTTCAGCCTACTAATTAAGGGGAGTGGTTAATTGGTCACAGGTGCTTGAGGCCTATATAAATTTCTGTAGAGCTCATTTAGAGCCTGCTCATTTTGAGTTGCTGGAACTCTGTCCAAGTGGAACTGGACTAAGTGGTGAGTTAAAATCAAGAGTTTAAAACAGGAGGTTAAAACAGGGGTCATAGTAGATGTGTAGTGTGAGTACCTGGGTGTTGTCTGAGTAGTGTGTGTGGATCGTTACTACTTGTGTATTGTAGGTGCACGCTGGTCTGCGAGTGCACGCGGGTCCGTTGGTCTGCGGGTGCACGTAGGTCTGCGTGATACCTGTGTATTGTCTTGTTGAGTACCTGTGTATTGTCTTGTTGAGTACCTGTGTATTGTCTTGTTGAATAGTTGGGTCAGGAAGCTAGTATTAGGTAATTTGGACAGGGTATAATCTCAAATCCTCATTAAATTAATAGGTACGATGCCCGGCGGGTGTGGCGAGGCGACTCGGTGTACATCTTGCAGCATGTATGCGTTCCTTGATCATCTGTTCGAGGGCGATTACTGCTGTGCAAAATGTAAGCACATTGTTTTCCTGGAAGCCCAGGTTCTGAATCTAGGGAAGCAACTGTCAGCACTGGGAAGTCCCTCCACACTAAAGGAGAGCTGGATACGTACCCGGCAGGTGATGGCAGGGGCCAGCACAGAGGTGGGTGGAGACAAAGAGTTGCAGGCACTAGAAAATAGTAGATGGGTGACAGTCAGGAAGGGTAGAGGGCGAAGTGCCAGGGAGGCCGATCCAGGGCTGGAGCATCCCAACAAGTATGCTCCATTGAGTGACATTGGTGAAACCAGTCAGGGACCAGCACTGCTGGAGCTGAGGGACTCTCCTAGCTGCCAGGGGAAGAACTCCTCCAGTGAGAGTGGGGGGGAAGCGAAGGGAAAGGAAAGACAGATTCTGGTGGTAGGGGACTCAATTCTTAGAAGGACAGAGAGGGCAATCTGTAACAAAGACCTGAAGCGCCAAACTGTATGTTGTCTACCGGGCGCTCGGGTTCGGCACATCACGGATCTGGTGGACAGATTACTGGGAGGGGCTGGGGAAGACCCAGCTGTCATGGTGCACGTTGGCACCAATGACAAAGTCAGAGGCAGATGGAGTGTCCTAAAGAACGATTTTAGGGACTTGGGAGCTAAATTGAGGAAAAGGACCTCCAAGGTAGTATTCTCAGGAATACTACCGGTACATCGAGCCACACCAGAAAGGCAGAGGGAGATTAAGGAAGTGAACAAGTGGCTGAAGAGCTGGTGTAGTAAGGAGGGGTTTGGGTTCCTGGAGGACTGGGCCGACTTCTCAGTCGATAACCAGTACTATAGAAGGGACGGACTGCACCTAAATGAGGAGGGTGCAGATCAGCTGGGAATAAGGATGGTCAAAAAGTTAGAGGGGTTTTTAAACTAGGCGACGGGGGGGGGGGGGAGGGTCCAGAGATAGTGAGAGTCAGCTGGGAACATATTCTAGAGGGTAGTATTAGGGGCATTAGTGGTAGGGTAACCAAAGCACATAAACCCAAGGTAAGTATGGTAGCAAGTCCTAGTTGCAATCTGGGAACACCCAAGAGGATAGTATGTGACCGGTCAAAATATAATAATGCATTAAAGTGTCTGTTCACCAACGCCAGAAGTCTGCCAAGCAAAATAGGTGAGTTGGAAGCTCTGGTGCATGAGGAGAGCTATGATGTAATCGGTATTGCTGAAACTTGGCTTCATTCCTCACATGACTGGGCTATTAATATTCCTGGCTATGCACTCTTTCGGAAAGACAGGGTAAAAAGGAAAGGTGGAGGGGTCTGTCTCTATGTGAGAAGTGATCTCAAAGCGAGTGTGAAAGAGGACCTGGTGGATGGAGAGTGTGATGAGTCTGAAGCATTATGGGTGGAACTGCATACAGATGTGCGTAGTTCAAAGCTAATCATTGGAGTTTGTTATAGACCACCCAATGTTAATAAGGAGTTAGAGACTCAGCTCCTGGCACAGATGGAAAGGGCTGCAAGGGCTGGGACGGTGATAATAATGGGGGATTTTAACTACCCAGAAATTGACTGGAGTAATGGAACTGCTGGGACAGTTAAAGGGCAAAAATTTATAAACCTATTGCAGGACAATTTTATGGTCCAGTTTATTGAGGTCCCAACTAGGAATGATGCTCTGTTGGACCTGGTAATCTCAAACCATGCAGAGCGTATTACTAATGTTCAGATAAAGGAACACCTGGGTAGCAGTGACCATAACATGATTTCATTTGATGTTAGTTGTAAGCAAAAATCACATACAGGAAAGATAAAAACACTTAATTTCAAGAGAGCGAATTTTCCAAGGATGAGCGCTGCTCTCCAGGACTTAGACTGGGAAGGAATATTGGCATTAATGGGCACAGAACAGAAATGGGAATTCTTCAAAAAGACTGTTTGTGAACTCACTGCAAAGTATATTCCCATGGGCAATAAGTTTAAAAGGCTAAAAATAAAACCTCTGTGGCTCACTGCCAAAGTTAAAAAAGCTATAAACTATAAGAAAAGAGCTTTTAAAAAATATAAAAATGAGGGAACACTAGTGTCATTTAAATGTTACAAAGAATATAACAGGATATGTAAAAAGGAAATCAAGGATGCAAAAATTCAAAATGAACGACAGATTGCAAAAGATAGTAGGACAAACCCCAAAAAATTCTTCAAATATATTAATAGTAAAAAGGTCAAGTCTGAGCATGTAGGCCCTTTACAAAATAATCTAGAGTGGGTGACTGGGGACAAAGAGAAGGCTAATTTATTAAATACTTTCTTCAGTTCTGTGTATACAAAGGAGCATGGGGGAGCTCATGTCCAAAATGGGGGTGGTAGTGACACAGCCCCAAATCCACAATGGCTCAAAAGTGATATAGTCCAGAAATATTTAGATGGAATAAAGGTGGATAAAGCACCTGGACCAGATGGCATACACCCACGGATCCTAAAAGAATTGAGCTCTGTAATTTCAAAGCCATTGTATTTAATTTTTAGGGACTCATTAATGACAGGAATAGTACCACTGGATTGGCGCAGGGCCAATGTGGTGCCTATATTTAAAAAGGGAATTAAGTCTTTACCAAGTAACTATAGACCTGTTAGTTTAACTTCTATAGTTGGGAAAATACTGGAGAGATTAATAAAAGACCACATAGATGAGTTCTTGCTGGAAAAAAACTATTTAAG
The DNA here is from genome assembly GCA_029206835.1 of Rana muscosa. Taxonomy (NCBI): domain Eukaryota; kingdom Metazoa; phylum Chordata; class Amphibia; order Anura; family Ranidae; genus Rana; species Rana muscosa. The sequence goes on from CM055118.1 coordinate 494,028,257, forward strand.
CAACAGACAGCATGGATTCATGAAAGACAGAAGTTGTCAAACAAACCTGATTTCTTTTTATGAAGAGGTAAGTAAGACCTTGGATAGAGGGGTGGCTGTGGACGTGGTATACTTGGATTTTGCAAAAGCGTTCGATACAGTTCCTCACACACGGCTCATGTGCAAGGTAAAGTCTACAGGATTGGAAATATCAGTTTGTAAATGGATAGAAAACTGGCTAAAAGACAGAATTCAGAGAGTAGTGGTCAATGATTCTTACTCTGAATGGTCCAAGGTTATCAGTGGTATACCCCAAGGTTCAGTGCTGGGACCCTTACTTTTTAATATGTTTATAAATGATATTGGGTCTGCGATCAAAAGTAAAATTTCTGTCTTTGCAGATGACACCAAGCTATGCAGTGGAATAACGTCCTTACAGGATGTCGCCAATTTACAAGCCGACCTCAATACTCTGTCTAATTGGGCGACTATGTGGCAGATGAGGTTTAATGTTGATAAATGTAAAGTTATGCACTTGGGGGCTAAGAATATGAATGCATCATACATACTAGGGGGAGTACAACTGGGGGGATCCGTAGTGGAGAAGGTTTTGGTAGATCATAAGCTCAATAATGGCATGCAATGCCAAGCTGCGGTTTCCAAAGCGAGCAAAGTCCTTTCTTGTATTAAGAGAGGTATGGTCTCCAGAGAGAGAGATATCATTTTGCCCCTGTTTAAATCATTAGTAAGACCTCATCTGGAATATGCAGTTCAGTTTTGGGCTCCAGTTCTCAAAAAGGATATTGGGGAACTGGAGAAAGTGCAGAGAAGGGCAACCAAACTGATAAGAGGGATGGAGGAGCTCAGCTATGAGGAAAGATTAGAGGAGCTGAATTTATTCACTCTTGAGAAGAGGAGATTAAGGGGGGATATGATCAACATGTACAAATATATAAGGGGTCCATATAGTGAACTTGGTGTTCAGTTATTCACTTTACGGTCAACACAGAGGACAAGAAGGGAACTCTTTGCGTCTAGAGGAAAAGAGATTTCACCTCCAAATACGGAAAGGTTTTTTCACAGTAAGAGCTGTGAAAATGTGGAATAGACTCCCTGCAGAGGTGGTTCTGGCCAGCTCAGTAGATTGCTTTAAGAAGGGCCTGGATTCTTTCTTAAATGTACATAATATAACTGGGTACTGACATTTATAGGTAAAGTTGATCCGGGGAATATCCGATTGCCTCTCGGGGGATCAGGAAGGAATTTTTTCCCCTGCTGTAGCAAATTGGATCATGCTCTTCTGGGGTTTTTTGCCTTCCTCTGGATCAACTGTGGGTATAGAATTGGGTATATGGGATTGTACGATATTTTTTTTTTTTTTTTTTATGGTTGAACTGGATGGACTTGTGTCTTTTTTCAACCTGACTAATTATGTAACTATGTAACTATGTAACTATGTTACGCTGCGGAAATTAATACCCATCATGTCACGCTTCAAAATTGTGCCCACTCGTGGAATTGCAACAAAAAAAATGTCTCCTCCCCTCACTCAGCTTCATACCACACAGGAGACAGGACGCGATTGCCTCCACCGCTACTGACAGCTCTGGTAAGCGGTGGAGGGCACCGGAGTGCGGCGGGAGGGGTGGCCCGCCGCAGAGACCACTTTTATCTGAAAGTGGACCGCCCGCTGAAGAAGAGGATACCGGGGTTATGGTAGCTAGCTGCTGCCATAACAACGATATCCCTCTTCAAAATACAGAGGTATAACGACAGCAGGCGGTCCGTAAGTGGTTAAAATGATGAATGCCATTGGCCCTTTTGTGATTGCAAATTGATTGCAAGAATATAGATATATTATAATTGTGACACACAACACTGTAAATTAAAATGTTTAAGGCCTTGCTTACATATGCTGCTGGGAAGGACGAGGCGGCATTAAAGTGATACTAAACACACACACTGTTTAATTTACATTGTCCCTTCTCATTCTGTATGTGAATGATGGCACTGGAATTATTTTAATTTAAAAAAAACATATTTTTCCTTATTGATATATAGCTGTCACGTGACCCAGCTCTTTCCCAGCCTGTCTGCAGGGAAGCATAAGCAGGAGCAGCTTGCAGTCCTCGGCTGCTGGTCACATGTTCAAAAAAAAACAGCCTTTGGAATATAGAATAAAAATAAATAAATAATATAATCAAACTGTTTTAAATTGGCATACAAATATATATTTGAAATCAAATCTTTAGTATTTTGTGGAAATAACACAGTGTGGGCAAATTTCATGCCTCTTGAGCCTGTGTCTTAGAATCTACATTAATCTACATGTAATATCCTGCCCCCAATATGCTTAGCTGGTTAATGGGCATGGAGGAGGAGGGAGGGAGTGGACTGTCATTTACCACTGTATATATACCCACATGTGTGACTCTATAGTCATATGGGCTGCTCAGATGTGATAGGGAGGAAAGGCTCAGCTTAGAAACTCATTGAAAACTGAGCATTTGTCGAATTGTCACCACAGCTGCAAAATTCCTAGCTGAATTGGGGACATGAACAGAATGGGGAGATAGAGAGCAGCAGGATCAAGTTTTTTAGCAGAATTCAGAAAACGAATCTCATAGTGACTGAGTGAGTATGAACGGCATGTAATACACCATTTATTGATATTTTTTTATGATGTGGGTTTAATGACACTTTAAAAATAGGTAGTTGAGCTGAAGTTATACTGCCCCCCGACTGCCAAGTTGCAAGCCTCTGGCCATGTTAGTAAACACTGCCCGCAACTGCAGCATAGCAAAATCTATTTAACATGTCATGTGCATGTTCTCTGAAGAGAAGGGTTTTCTGGGATCACCTAAAAGTGGACAGAGTGGGAGGTAGCTGGACAGATTGGGGCAGGGAGTTCCAAAGGATGGGAGAGGCTTGGAAAAAGTCCTGGAGGCGAGCATGAGAGGAGGTAACAAGTGAGCTATGGAGCAGGAGGCCTTGGGAGGAATGAAGAGAATGATTTAGCTGGTATTTCGAGGTTAGTGATGTAGCTGGGGTCTGAGTTGTGGATGGCTTTGTAAGTTATTGGTAGTATTTTGAATTTAAATTCTGGGTGATTGGCAGCCAATGGAAGAATTGGTGAGAGAGGGATAGCAGACACTGAATGGTTGGTAAGGTGGAAAAGTCTGGCAGCAACAATCATGAAGAACTGAAGAGGAGATAGTCTATGTACAGGTAAGCCAATGAGGAGGGAGTTGCAGTAGTCGAGGCGAGAGATGACCATTGGTTAGGAAGGGGTGTATTTTTGAGATGTTGCCAGTGGCGGCTGGTGAAGTTTTAGGATGGGGGGGTGCAAGACCCCGCCCCTCCATGGTTTCCCCCTCCCACTTCTCATAAGCCACACCCCTTATGGAATCCACCCACTCCGTCCCCTGTATTCCACTCATAGTGTCAGTATTATACACCAGGCTCTGCACATCATATACCAGGCTGTATATTATAAACAGGGCTCTGCACATAATATACCAAGCTGCACATTATACACAGGGTTCTGCACATCATGTACCAGGCTGCACATTATACACAGGGTTCTGCACATCATATACCAGGCTACACATTATACACAGGGCTCTGCACATCATATACCAGGCTGCACATTAAAACACAGGGCTCTGCACATCATATACCAGGCTGCACATTATACACAGGGCTCTGCACATCATATACCAGGCTGCACATTATACACCGGGCTCTGCACATCATATACAAGGCTGCAGATTATACACCGGGCTCTGCACATCATATACCAGGCTGCACATTATACACAGGGCTCTGCACATCATATACCAGGCTGCACATTATACACAGGGCTCTGCACATCATATACCAGGCTGCACATTATACACAGGGCTCTGCACATCATATACCAGGCTGCACATTATACACAGGGCTCTGCACATCATATACCAGGCTGCACATTATACACAGGGCTCTGCACATCATATACCAGGCTGTACATTATACACCGGGCTCTGCACATCATATACCAGGCTGCACATTATACACAGGGCTCTGCACATCATTAAGGATGAGTTCTGGCACATTCGCATACTCCACGTGCAGAGCCCGCCAGGAAGTCGGCACGGCGCTGCGCTAATCACAGGCAGGGAGACATTTCCCGATCTCTGCAGCCGAGCATCGGGATGATGTCTCCCTGCCTGTGATTAGCACAGCGCAGCGCCGTGCCGACTTCCTGGTGGGCTCTGCACGTGGAGTATGCAAACACGCCAGAACTCATCCCTACACATCATATACCAGGCTGCACATTATACACCGACGAAGCTTCAATTTGTTTTAAAACCCAGACGATATCTGGAGATCACAGACTAGGAAATTGTTTAAACTTACATTTTAAGTTCTGACTTTATTAACCCATTGCATAGCCTCTCTACAACATTAAACGTTAGACGACAGGGGTTACATTTAAAAGGTAATTTCGCTTTTGATAAGAAAAAAATTTAAGTACTACACTACATTTTGTATTTTTACAATTACAATTACCTATGTAGTTTCATCTGCTGCCTGCTATGACTCATAAAACTGGCAAATGTTTAAACATGGTTTACATGTATGTTGGTGTTTTGTACACGGTCAATGTACAGAACACCAACTGTGTTATGTAAGTTTCAATACAAGCAATAACAAGTAGGGATCTGCAATGACATTTGCCAACTTACAACCTGGAAATATGCTTGGTTTTAGGTCCAAATGCAGACAAAAACTCGGGCCCGATTCATCCCTGAAATGGAGAACATGGACGCACCGGACCCCTGCTGTGAGCCTCTCTGCACAAGTGTGAATCTAGCCTGGACGGGACCTTAAACTTACTCTGAAGCATGAATCGGACTGATGGTATATCAAGCACAGAGACTTGTGATGATCGCTTAGGAATATGGCTACATGAGATTACAAAGGGCTCCGATTAAAGCTTAAAAAATACTGGCATTTGCCATTTTTTTTCTCAGCCTGTAAAAGCACCTGTATGTTAGCTTATGTGTCCATGTGCACACAGGTGTTTACAGACATATTAGAAGCAGAGCAATTACAGTCTGTAAAAAAAACCCCATGGAAAACACGTTTAGGAGAGGAGGTGAAACGCAGAAAAAAGCTAAAAACACTGAAACGCTAGACGCATTTAGGTGCATTTGAGAGGTAATGCATTTAAATGGCCAGAACAAATAAATATTTTGGCCAATAGGATACATTTACGATAAAAAGCATGACGCGCCTGCAGTGGGCTTTTCTCCTGCCAGGAGTTATGATGTTTAGAGGAGCAAAGCAAACACCTTGTGTGCATGAGGTCTATTGGGTAGATTATGAAATTTTTTGGACATTAGACTATTATTAAAGAAGTAGGGAATCCGCGCTCAGGAAAACACCAGACAGAGGTTGCAGCCCCCCTAAAAACTCCCTAGGGAGAATAGGATATAATATAAAAGAATGGGGTGTTGGCGCTACCTCCCACTATAGAGACCTACCGGGTCTAAGTGATCTCAAGAAAATGTATAAGGACAGGCTGTACTGAGTTCCTGGGTCTGTACACCTACGGTGCCCATTATGAGGGGTTCCCACCATCCCTGTACTGAGTTCCTGGGTCTATACACCTACTTTGCCCATTATGCGGGGTTCCCACAATCCCTGTGCAGAGTTCCTGGGTCTGTACACCTGAGGTGCCCATTATGAGGAGTTCCCACCATCCCTGTACTGAGTTCCCAGGTCTGTACACCCGCTGTGCCCATTATGAGGGTTCCTCCCACCATCCCTGTACACCTACTGTGCCTATTATGAGGGGTTCCCACCATCCCTGTACTGAGTTCCTGGGTCTGTACACCTGCTGTGCCCATTATGAGGGTTCCCACCATCCCTGTACTGAGTTCCTGGGTCTGTACACCTACTGTGCCCATTATGAGGGTTCCCACCATCCCTGTACTGAGTTCCTGGGTCTGTACACCTACTGTGCCCATTATGAGGGGTTCCCACCATCCCTGTAATGAGTTCCTGGGTCTGTACACCTGCTCTGCCCATTATGAGGGGTTCCCACCATCCTTGTGCTGAGTTCCCCGGTCTGTACACCTGCTGTGCCCATTATGAGGGGTTCCCACCATCCCTGTGCTGAGTTCCTGGGTCTGTACACCTGCTTTGCCCATTATGAGGGGTTCCCACCATCCTTGTGCTGAGTTCCTGAGTCTGTACACCTGCTGTGCCCATTATGAGGGGTTCCTATCATCCCTGTGCTGAGTTCCTGGTTCTGTACACCTACTGTGACCCATCTGAATCGCGGCGGACGATCTAATTTGCATAACAATGCCCGCGAGATTTACATGTGAATAATGTTAATTTAAGAACAATACATTTTGTTTCTCTATAGCAGATGAATGGGCAGGGGAAAAAAGGGAAGGTGTAATGACTTGCATTACATGGAGAGAGGTGAAGTAAAGTTGGAGATTAAAATGCTGCTTTACAGTCTCTCAGGAGTCAGAAAACACAGTGATAATAGCCCTTTCTGCCCCCCTCCCCCCTACAGTCCTGGCATATAGAAATGTACCTGAAGATTTCTGTGTGATCCCTCTGTGTGCATTGCTGGATGCCGAGTCTGTGTCACAGGGATGAATGGAGCTGCCTCACCTCCCTGTCTGCCCTGACCAGTTCTCTTCTGCTCAAGATTTCCCCCTCACTTACTGAAGGAGACAGGCAGCCTGTGAGCCAATGACGCTGCAGGTCTGATTAAAGCCCCACCCTATGGACCCAATCAATTACAAGCACTGGAAACCTAATGCTAGAGCCTAGATGTGGAGTTTTCGTGGCTACAGCCTTTGCGCCCCAAACACACTCTAAACTACGCCAATAGAGCTTCTTAGCCCTAATCACGTGTTTACACATGGGTCATGCCTCCAATAGCACCCCGTGTCCGGTGCCCTTAACACACCCACTTAAAGGGACACTTTAAAAAAAAAAAACATTTTTTTTTTTACATTTTTTTTAAAAGGTAGCTTTGGGGGGGGGAGCCCCCTATTGATGGACCACCACTGGATGTTGCAGTGGTTGAGGCGCCAAGCTTTGGGCAATGATTGGGTGTGGGGCATAGATTAAAAGGAAAAAAAAACTAGCTGCAAGACAAGTGTGCAACTAAACACTTTACATTATATCACTCATTCACTGCATCTCCCTTTCCCCTTAGATAAAATTAAAGTTAGGCATACACTAGTTAGGTCTATCCCTTTCCGACCACCTACCTGGGAAAATACGTCATGATTTTGACGTTAAATACTGGGGTTATGGCTGCAGCTAGATGCCATAACCCAGTATCATTTTTTCCCTCAGGCGCCGATCTTTCTAATAAAAGTGCTGCGTGATAACCGTGTGACATAAAAATTGCAATGACCCCCATTTAATTCTCTATGGTCTCTGCTAAATAAATAAATAAAAATAAATGTTTGGGGGCTCTAAGTAATTTTCTAGAAAAAAATACAGATTTTTACTTGTAAACAAGTGTCAGAAAAAGGCCTGGTCCTTTAGTGGTTCTCTAATTAATTCCTGTAGTAAAGCCCCAGTCTATGCTCTTTGTCTCTAGTAAATTTGGGCCTAACTTTGCTCATTTAAATGGTCATGCTGCTGGCCAATTTAACAGTGCTAAATCATCTACAGTCTTTTATCTCTTGTAGTACTTTCTATTTATCTATGCTGCACCTGGGCATATACTCCCTGGACAGTGTGCAGTGGCTTCCAATATTCTATATAAAATATGTCCATTGCAGCCC